>CP136873.1:3837864-4250364 GCA_033000465.1 Sciaenops ocellatus | reverse complement strand
AATTTTCTTCCTTCTTTTATTTTTGAAAGCATTTATTTTGAGCCCTGTCAATTATTTTGCTGATTGCTTTAATGGCCTTGTTTGTCTGTTGTTCAAGTCTGTTATCACGAGTTCTTGGTTTAGATTTTGAGTCATCGAGTTCAGAATCTCAACGTCCCTCTTCAGATTGTGTTTCCTGATCACTGTAAACCAGATTTGAGTCAATTCGGTGACTGTAACATTTCCTTGTTCTCCCTATCCCTGTTTGTGATCTTACTTTAAACAAAGCTTACCTCCATACCCAATTCACTATCTTTCCATCTTGCAATATATCATGTATAACACCAATACACCAACGATTTTTGTCCTATTTAGAACAGGGAAACCAGCAGAGATTCTTGAAATACATTTATCGTAATGTTTAATATTCTTGAGTTAAATCTGAGCACTGAACAGCTTTCCATATGTTGAATGGGAATGACTCATTCATCTCTCGTTTGTCACTAATGACATTCATGGTGAATATTCACAGATATATCTTAAGGGCAAAATAATAATTAATGTCTAACAGACTCATGCACAACATGTGGACAGTCATGCACCATTTCAAAATGTAATGCAGACCATAGTTGGGATGTGATGTCTTCCTCATTTTTACTCACAAAACTGTGAATACAGAATGTGTGTCCATGAGGTGCTGTCCTGCACTAATCCATTTTAAAGCTGTAACATAATTTCATATAGGTCATATAGTCTTTTTTTTTTTTTTTTTTCCTTTTAAAAATGATTCCTCGTCCTCTTCTTGGTTACAGATGCAGTGCACTCACTTGGCCTTTGTAATATTTCTTTGTGCATCCACTCTTTATGATACTGACGTAGGCTGACTCTTAAATACTCTTTTATGCATGTTTTATGAGTGTAGCGATTACAGCAATTCCACTTCTGAGCCAGTTGTGTGCCAGTGATCTCAAAGGAAGTATTCTCTTCCCAGACTTTACCTCAGTGTGACACTGAGGGAGAGTCGGGCATTTAAAGGAATGTTTTTTCTTTTTTCTTCTCTTCAAATCTGATCACGTAGACTCAGAGCAGGAGGAGGTTTTGTTTTACATCACAAATCTGGAAGTACCCCATTTCAGTTTTACAGAGATGATGTCACATCGTGATATCAGAGATCATCATTTGTTTTATTTTTTTCAAACACTTCAGTGAACACTACCAAAACCAGAGCTGTTTTTAGCTTTTGCAAAGTATACGTGTTCCCTCAAACATCTACATGTAATGATAATGATGATGGCAGAAACCTCAGTTGTGCAAAGCTGAGAAGACGCGTTAACTCACACTACACAATTTAATCTGCATTTCTGCTCAGCCAGAACTGTGCTCACACTGTACAGATCAATTGATCGGCCGCAACATGGCGCTAACAGTGAGCATATACACAGATAGTTTATTCAAACAAGACGTGTGCTCAATAATGTTGCCAAAAAGAGAGAAAACAGGATTTTTTGTGTAATTCTACAGTGAGTGGAAAATAAGGAGAAAGAAAGGATAATATGTCTGTGAAGATGCAGACAGTATGGTCTGTCTGTTAAGTTTTATATAACAGCAAAGTATCTTGTAGTCAAGACTACACCTTAAGCCTTAAAATGTTAAATACTACTCCGGTGATATTAAAAACAAGCTCATTACAGTTTATATCAGGTCTGTTGACAGCTGACGTGGGAATTCGGACTTTGGAAGTGCTCAAGCTGCAGTCAACTAAAGTTTCTGACACAACAGAATCCAACTGATTGTCCAAGATCCAGGTTGCTAATTGTTCAGGCAATTAATCAGACGTTGTGACCCCCTCAAGCTGCACGTCAATGACAGCCAATTCAGAAATTCTAATTAGTCATCGGCAACCAATTCAGAGCTAAAATCGATTGCGTCCAACTGCGTTTGCGTTTGTGACGCTGCAAACACACTGAAGGACTGACCATTTGCTTCTGTGGGAAGCTGTAAGGGATGCATTAGTGTTAACACTACAGTATGACTAACAGCTCCATATGAGTCTAATGGTAGGTTCAGACATCATACTGCAGCTTTAATGCATTTATGAATTACAGAGACATTTTTGTTCAAATTATAGCTATAAAACTGCATCCAACTACCATTACATCAGTTTAGTGTGTGCATGGACTAACTCACTCACTCAATTTTCTTCTTTAGAGTGCAAACTGAAAGTTACTTAACACGTTTTGATTAAATAAAAGAATCAAATGTATAATCAGAATGAGTTGTAATAGTAAAAAGATTAACAAGATAGATACTGCTTTAACCCACGTATGATTGTGTCCTGTCAAGATAGCGCTCGAATGTCGTGGTGAGAAGCAAATGATTTCTGATGGCCATCCAGGCTTTTTCCTCTTTGAAAAGCCCAGATCAAATAGGCTCACTCTTGTCAGTGCCTAAGCGGAAGAGCTTCCCATACGAACAAACGATTGATTGACAGGTACACATAGGCTGGCTTTTTAATTTCCGCGCCTCGCTTCAAATTAAACCTCCACCTGGGATAAAAGCATAGGCTATCCTGCATCGAGAACTCCCAAATGATAGGAAATGGAAATTTTGATTAGCAAAGTATGAGGGATTTTCATTCTGCTGGTTCTCCCAATAGTGCTGATGGTTGAATTTTTTTTCAAGCAGATAAAATAGTGATGACAATTGTCTTTTTAGGGATTTTGTCAGTATTGGTTGAAATGATAAAATGTACGTGGTTTGGAATGAAGTAGTGTCATTTTGTACAGCTGAGATCTTACAAATTCCTACCAAGGTATAAATATTACAGCAAAGCGAAAAGTTATATGATGGATGTTAAATCGCTGCATAAAGAGGTTACAATATTTTCCAAATGAAAATAATATAAGATGTTTTATTTCATAGTAATTTCTTCATCCAGATTTGAATGTAATCTGCTCAAGCACACAAAAACGTACACGCACGTGCACACAACTTTAAAATCAGTCAGGTGCAGCAAAGAATAAATTGCAGGCCTCACCACTCCATTCGAAAACATACATTTCCTTAAACAGCTGTTTGTTGTGTGGGCCTCTATTTGTGTGACAAGACTGAATAGCCACCAGAGAGTAATAGTAAATGTGCAGCTGCTTTTATTGTGTGTTTTTTATGAGACAACATACATTAAACCCGCTGTAGCTGCAGTAAATAAAGCGCGTTGTAAAACTGTGTTCGTGAAAGAGCTTGTAAACATAAACAGCCGCAATGAGGTCAACATCAAAGTAATTGTAATGCTGTATGAGCGATGAAATACAAGTTAATGCTTCAGGACAAAATAGCTTTGCAGTGTACCTGAAGAGGCTCCAACACACCGTAGTTGTAGCAATGAAAGAAACGTGTGGTGGGTCTAAAACACTAGCTGTCTGAGGAGGATTACACACACAAAACCTCAACTGGCCTTTGTTATTCTATTCCTGACCTGACCTAAAGCCCTATTTAGATTTCTATTTTCTTATTAACCCACCATTTGGATCAGTCACGAAATTGTCCTAATGCTCGGACTGTGTGAAGTAGCGTGCCGGGTAACATAACAACGGGTAACATATATTTGGACAGTCCACATACAGATAGAATGAATGATGAATGTGCGCTTTACTTGGCAAAATAAGCAAACAGGCTATACATAGTTTATGTAAGATGTTTAAACTAAACTAATTCATCCTACTTTACCAGGCTTGGATGATGCTCTGTCTTCTGTTCTGACAATAGCTACAACCAGGGCAAATTTGACCTATTTCACAAGTTGCAAAACAATTAACTAAATGTAATCTCTGTCTACAGGGATCATATGAAAGGAAGTGCATTGTACAACTGTACAGCAATTAAAGCCAACTGAAAGAACATAAGTAGACCGTGTACTCTTTTTTCACATTGTTGAATACATTTGCCTAAATAAGTACATATTCTGTACAGTCTGTTGCTTATGATAATATATTAACTGAATTAGATACTTCAAAAATAGAAGCCCATTATGTGGCTATGTCATCCTTAAACTTGTAAACTTGAAACTAGGCTCAATCTGTTCAGTCCACAAATCTTCAGAACATGACCCTTTAGATGAATGTAAACAGCTGGTTGTCCAGAACAACACACTCCATGAGTTTCTGAGTTATACCTTTGGCCCTGGGGTGGTTGCAATCATATTTTTTGGCTATGTTGAAGGAGTGGAGAAGAGGCTGCTGACAGATTTTTTTTCAATGGTGCCTGTTTGTCTTTGGTCCTCATAAATTTGTCATAATGACTGGGATGACAACTTTTAAGGTGGGTAATTAAATTTGTGTTGTTGAATGAAATCTGGCACCTCTCTGCATGACAGACACCGAGCAATCCTTGCACATAACAATCTAACAACTTTGCTATGAGTTTCTGAAACTTGCCTCCAAAAAAAAAAAAAAAAACTCAACAATGTCATCTTGTATGCACTGTTCCGCTAGGATCATTAACAGTATAAGGCCGGAATACCAGTATCGTGCATAGATGTCATCTTATTGACCATATCATACCATCAGAAATAGCTGACGCTGATCAGACAATACCAAAGGCGTGCCAATATCATCATGCATTGATGGTATGAAGTACTTTTTTTTTTAATTATTTTTTTTACATTTTTAGGTTAGATTTAGGCACAAAAAACATCTTGGTAATCAATCGAATAATCGGTAATCGAATTGAATTGAATCGAATAATCTGTTGGTGTGGTTGAAATGTAATAGATACTTTGTAAACTATCTGTAAGAGTTTGTATCACGTCACAGACCTGCAATTAATGTTTGTCTTTAATTTATTGTAACAAAGATCTTTCATACAGTAGGTGCCACAAAAAAATATTGCAGAGAGCAAGAATATGAAAATGTCGGCATTAGATGTTGGCTTTTTATGTTTTTACAAAACTGTAAAAGTAATGATGTTGTAACGGTGATAGGATTGAGAAGGTATTAGCTTTTTTACATTTTTTTTTTGCTTTGTCTGATCTGAACGACAGCCCCAACAATGATGGTGACAATGTCTCTAAATGTCCACATGGAATAGTTTTTGTTATATTTCGCTACATAAATGAACAGAACATATGTACTTCAGTGACTTATCTTGATACAAATGTTCAAATATCTATATATATATCAAATGTTTTTGCTCTTTTATGATTTTGTGCTCACCAACAGTTTTAAGGAGCAAAACTTTTTCCAAGACCCTCTTACTTATCAAGATGTTACCCAGAAGCCAACACTCTGCAAGAGAACACATATCGTAATGTACAACTGATGCAAATTGAAGCTTATTGATTAATGTTTTAAAGCTAGAATCCACTTAGCCGTTTGAGATGTGCCTCAGTAAAAGTTACACTTTTGCAACAAGATCAAGGAATTCAAACACTTGATTTGCAGCAACTTACTTAAATTTATTCACTGAGACAGAAATGACAGCCAACTTTGAGATTCCTTTTACTGATCACGTTTCATTATGTTTGGCAAAAGGGCCTGCGCCATTACCATGAGTAATATCATAAGTTATGAATGAGGCAAACGGCAAATGGCATAACACATCAACGCTCGGGGCATCAGCACTCATTTGGAGCTGTTTGAGTGTCACTGCACACTACATAGGCCTAGACAGCATTAGACAGAGAGCAAAATGAGCTTGACGTACACTTCTCTCCCTTCAACATGACTTCATCTCATAATGTGACGCCGGCCTCACTGCAACCCAACTCATGTCAAGCTGTTACGGACCATCCGACTTCACCCCTCCACACAAACACACATGCACACTTGGATAATCAGTGGAAAAGTTGACTCGGCCCCATCAGCATCAGATGTTTTGTTTCTTTCAAGCATGTTGTAAGGATTAACACATAAAAGGAACTAAAGGCCGTGGTCTGTCATGAGCACTGTAGGGGGATTTGTGGATCATTATATGAGCTGCTCGCTAACATGAGGCTTTAGGGAGAAAGCTGGGCCCCCCTGCTAGGGAACTTAGTCAGGGGGCTGAAAAAGTTTTGTCATTTGATGTTTTACATTTTGTCATTAGCAGCCGTCTTTTATGATTACCAGCGCTGGTCCTTTGGTTCACCCCTTTCTGCTTGCTTCATTTAACTCTTCCTTATATTGGGCCATATCACTTAAGAGTTCCTATAGCATACGGCAGTTTAGTCAACATTAACAAGTATGAAAAACTTCTTCCCAAAATAACAGAATTTTACTTTCTGTGTGTTTTTTGTGAGTGAATCTAAGAGCAAGTGAAGTAGAACGGAACAGAACAGTGCTGTCAGAACAAATTCTAATATTTGACTTGTGTACAAATATTAAAAAAAGACATGTTGTTTACCAACTGCTCACAGGATTATTTATTGATTTGAGGTGAAACCTTAGCAGCGCCTCACATGATGAAAGAATACATCCAGCCTGATGATGAGACGACTAGTCCTCAACATCTCGAAAGGAGGTTTAGAAGGCTTCTATTCACCAGAGTAAAAGATTCAGGCAAAAGCACACGACTGTTAAGGAGCAACTTAAGTATAGGTAAATAATTTCTTCTGTGATCCAAATACAGTGCAAAATTTCAACCTATTCCAATAACTCATATGTTTTATGCAATACCTGTTCTTAATTAAGAAGAAAAATGCCCACCTGGGTGATAATTGGGGATATTTAAAAGTATTCTATAGTATTGAAATGTAATCAAATGTGCCAAGTTATCCTATCAGTTAAATCATATTTTCAGGGGGACGTTCCTCTTATAATTTCCCCTTGCATCATATGCATTACACTGCCACATTTAAGGTTATTATTTCAAACTAAGAACAGCAGATTGATACAGGGCAGTAATGTAATATATTAACATTTAGGCATCACTGGTGAATGATTTCTTATTGTTTATCATATAAAATCATGTTGGATTGAGTACAATTTCCCTGTCAGGCACATTAATATGAATGTGCACAAACCTCATCCACAAATATACCTGTTGTATTCTGATTGATGTGTTATTGGATAATATGGAAATGATTACAGGACAGGACAGAACAAGACAGCACGTGTTGTTGGGAATTCAGGTGCAGTATACAAATTGGTCTGGGCACTGGCATTGGCACAGTTGAAAGAAATACGTACGAGCAGTACGTGGGAGGCAGGTTCCTACAATTAACTCTACATGACCTAATTAATAGTGTACGAAAGCCACTCAAATGAGATTACACTGAAAGGAAGCTGTACAAAGGGGGAAGCTCATTCACACCTCTGAAGTGCATAAAATTAATTCCAGGTGAGGAGATTAAGGTTGAATTTTACCTGTTTTATGTTTGAAACAAATCTTATTTCTATCTATTTCATTACCTGCATTTACAGTGGTGAATATGCATATTACTTTATTTTAGATCATCTGACTAGTGACCAGCTCTCTCTGAGATATAGCTGCAGTGTCTTCACCTCTATCTCTTAAACATTGAAGTAGATGAGTCATTAATAAAATCAAAACGAGAAAACTAATTGCATTTTACTTCTCAGGAATGATGATCTAAAGCAGACATTTCCTTCTGTTGCTTGGCACGGAGTACAGAAGTACCCTGCAACGCTTACCAATCACTGTGACTGGCAGTTCTCAAGTTGGAGAGTCTAATTTCTGTCTGTTTTTGATTGGTTTGTCAGCTTTTATCTGGGGACCCTATTTGGTACATTTTCTTACCCTGAAAGGACATGTCTGTCAAGATGACTGACAGGCCTCAGGCCCTGTGTGGAAAAGCAATGATTCCCAGCAGCTCTCTCTGCAACTGTCCTCTGGAATAGTATAAATCAAACCTAGTTATCCACAAATGATGCGCAGACAGTTCATTGTCAAAGGCTTTGGGTGACTTTTGGAGAGGTTTTACATAAAGTTTGTGCTTTCAGCCAAACAAGTAAACAGCTCCATTTTTCAAAACTTAACCATAAATAACCCAACATCGTATGTGGCTTCATATTTTAAAATGCAGATACATCCTCCACACAGCCACATCTTTTTTATCATCTTCTCTTTAAGTTGACAGAATAAATAGGAAACTAATTACAAAAAGTGATAAATCCCCTGTTCTAATAATACCTCCTAGGGGACCTATGTCACACTTGGGAACGAGGTAAAGGTGTTTATAAGGTGTAAAAAATGTAGCACTGATAATGATTTGTTTAACACACCGCTGAGTTAAGTTGGTTTGTTAATCCAACAAACCGATCACTTTTCTGTAATGGGGAAAACTAATGAGGGAAAGATGATGAAAATGAGTTGTTGAACATTCACCACGCTCTAAAATACATAGTTACTTGCATTAGTAGCTTTCCTATGTTTTTATGTAATCAAACAAGATCAAGAACCTGTTTACACCTGGTATTAACGTGTCTTGGGTGATTGGATCACAAGTGGACGACTCAAGTGTAATACAATTGTAAACGACTACCAAGACCATCAGATCACTCAGACCTGTTGCCAAGGTGGTCTGGTACGGAGTGTAAATGCTAATGCATTCTGAGCCACACTGTATGACCGCCTACTCAACCGACGTCCTGTTAATATACACCAAACATGCAGTCCCATTTCCATTTGGTTCACTGTAATGCAAATTACGTGTTTGGGCTCTCATACCTGCCAAGATGAGCAGCAGATGTTTGCGAACACACTGTATTTTTCAACTGCTTTCACCACTGACTTACAAAAGGTGCAAGAAAATCATTTGTTAACGGAGGAGTGACATTGCTCCTTTGAATTGAGCTTTAAATGCAATACATAATGTTGTTCTTTACTTGCTGCACTAGTAGCTACTCAGTGTTGTCTTACCTGCCAACATTTAGTGGTTTGGTGTTTGAACAACATTTACACTAAATATGTGAAGAGAACATTTTATTCATGGTAAACTTGGTCAAGCTTTATGAACACAGTCAGCAATAACCAACATAGGCTACTTCTTTGTCACCCTGGTAAGAGTCCCCAGACTCCCTTAAAAAAAACTCTTTTTTTTGAATTTTGAAAATTGAGTTATGAGTTGTGAGAAGAAACTTCATAAACTGTCAAATGCTGTCTACACACACATTTTGATTTGAGCCTTCTTTTAAATTCTGCAAATATCATACATTGAGTTATTTCTTTCTTTGTGTCTGTTTGTCTAGCGTGCTGGAAAGTACTGTTGAGCCACCGGTTAAAAACAACCAAGCGTTTGGTCTTTGCGAAATGAAATCATGTACGTGTTTATTTGCACAGTGAGAAAGTGAGATCTGATCACAAGTGGTCACTTGTGCAGAGCCACTGTAATGCGAGGTGTAAACTGATGTATCTAGAGCTGTCCACCTGTGATCAGAGAGTCCAAAAAAAACACGTTAATGCCAAGTGTTAACAGGCTCTAAGAGTCTACAGCCAATAGATGCTGAGCCAATTCACTCAAATCACATCATCAATCATCAGAAAGGACTGTGATGCTCGTGTGTTTAGTTGTTATTGTGAAGGTCGTGCCATTTTCTACGCTATGCTTTGTATTTATTATGTCTCCATTATTTCTTTGCACAACAAACTGAAAGCATGTGGAGTGTCCTTCCTTATATTGCCCCTCATGTATGTTCCCTGTTGTACCAAGCTCAGCAAAGCTGTTTATTAGTGATCTAGTAGGATCATTAACATAGTGACACTATTGGACCTTGCTGTTAACATAAAGCGTCCAAGGTGAACTGGTGCACGGTGTTCGATTTCAATTAATATGTTGCTCAACTTGGATGTGGGAATGGTATTGGAGCATGCATCAGTGAATGAATTTACTTGGACACCTTGAGACAGATGAGGCCGTCAATGCATTGAATTCCGTTGTATTCTAGGCAACTGTGGCTCTCAGAGCACAGCTTGCCACTATTTGTGTAACTTTTGAACTAAGCCTAACATTCTTGCACACATTGCACCTAAGTAATTAGTTCCAGTTTGCATTCTTACAGCAACATTGCGTAGAAATTGGTATTTTTATGATTTAGCGCCCCAGTTTCAGAGTGCATTGACACAGTTTTAAATATAGACAGTTGTAAACGTGTATTTGTATATTTTCAAGTAGACAGCTTTGCTCACACCCAAACAGCATTGAGTCCCCAATTTATTCTTGTCTGGCGGTCACTCTCTCCTTTTCTCTTCGTAGTCCCTCTGCCATGATGTCCATAGAGGCTGTTGAGCCTCCAGTTATGTTGCCCACTTCTCCAGCTCTGGTTCTGGCACGAGGCTAGCTGCTCAAGACTACATTAGCTGCTGCTCGAAAAACACAAATTTCGAACCGAACTGTTGGTGGTCAGATTGGATTTAGGGTAATGCAGGGGACAGGTTTTGACAAGAAAGAATACATGGAATAACAGACGATCTCCCTTATAGATTTACTGAATTTGCCATGTACAACAGATGTGCAGGCATTTGTCTTTGTGACAGTAGTGCAGCAACAGCCCGCAGGGTTATATGCAGAGTACATGCTACGGGGATACATTAACTACACCTTACACACAGTGCAACAATGAGTACTAGATTCACTGTTAACATGACAGCATAAATGTGACACTTGATTTTGATTTTGATCTGAATTTACCATCAGCTGATTACTGAGGCAGTGAATGAGTTTTATTAAAAACGTATTTGAATTGAATTATGGAGTGAGATTTCTGTATTTTACTGCTGCAGTGATCTCATGGTTTGATCACCATTCCTTATTCTACCGTGCGTGAAGTAAAAATGTCATCACAGCTTTTGTAAGTTGAGATATTACAGCTTTAGGACGAAGTGACCATTTAGTGCTAACTAAAAATAACTGCTCTTCTTTTCACATTTCTGTTCATAACAAGGGTCAATAATAAAACTGCCTCCAGAGGTTCATCCTAAGACCTGGTTACACTGGACACTAGACTGCAGAACAGGCTAGGTGGACCAAGCTGTGTGCATTGCTTCAACGTACGGACATTTGTAACACAAAATATGGAAAAAACGACCACTAAATGCCTTTAATCGGTTTTTAATTAACCTTTAAACAATTACACATCTACATGCACATCTGGCTTTATCAGAAGAACACTCTAACCAAAGCAGACTATCATAGTCTAATCCCAGCAACTTTGAAAGGCTGTGGCTCTGGAATGACTGAGTATATCACAAATGAGTATTTGAGTGCCTGTGTAAAACTGTTTTTAGAAACACAGAGGGCAGAATCTGCCAATGAGCTCCTTTTGGAAATGTTTACGTCTTTATATGCCTGTGTGTGTGTGTGTGTGTGTGTGTGTGTGTGTGTGTGTGTGTGTGTGAGTGTGTGTGTGTGTGTGTGTGTGTGTGTGTGTGTGTGTGTGTGTGTGTGGTCTTATCAGTGTGTGTGCGTGGTCTTATCAGTGTGTGTGCGTGTGCATGTCCCTCATGTGGCAGAAGAGGACGTTCTTCCGCCTGACCCACAGCTCCACAGGGCTTTATCTCTGTCGGTGTTCCACATTATTGATAGCTGCAGTGATATTGACAGGCGATGCGGTGGTAGGAAAGGGAAAATAGGAGTTTGATATGACATATTGTGCTTCTCAGCAGGTCCCATAAATAACTTTGACACGTTTTTGTATGCATGGGAAGGCCTCTGATTCAGCCTCCCATAAAAAATAAACTTCTATTATGGAATGTATTTGTCAAGTGGTGCGGTGATGGATGGACTAGTGTTTAGCCCTTGGCAGGTGGATGGGAACCGCCACAGCAAGCAGCAGCAAAGGCTTGTGGGGAGGATTTGCTAAGCAACTGTGGGTGGGAGGTGGAGGGGTGTCGGTGCAATTATTCAGCATGAAAGGGGATCATTTCAGCACCTGCTTTCTCTTTCCCATCATGCATTATTGCGACAGGATATTTTCCTCTTTTGCAGTGACAGCAGAGTAGATGAGAAAGAGAAGCGTTAGTGAACACAAATGCAGCAATGTGAAGATACAGATAATTGATCAATCAGACTGTAAATCAGGCAAGGACCCTCCGAAAAGGTCACAAGATAAATCTGAGAGGTCATGAGATAATCAGCGGGATTGAAAAGAATAAAAAATATAAAAATTATTATTCAGCCGGGGTGTCCACACGGACACTTGCCAAAAAGGTTAGGGACTACTATTCCTGGGTGTTAAACTAATCATCTTTTCACCATAATCATATTATTAAATCACTCCCCACCACCCACATTCTGTTCATTCACAATACTCTTGATCTTACAGTATACTTGTTGCAGCCGTCGTGCATATACATGCATGTGGTTGCATTTTGCATACACATCATAGTGGCGTGCTTTTGTTGTCTTCAACAAGACAGTGAAAGGAGAACAACATCCCACTTGCCCCCTTAAGCCGTTCTTGCTTAGCGTCATTGATTCATTTTCTGCCTCAGGGTCCCACTGGGCATGTTGGTTTTCATTTCATGACTTCATCTTCCACAGTCGTGGAGACATCTTGACACACATACAAACATGCACGCAGCCACACTAACAACAGATGCAGCGGAGAATGTAATTCTGCATACACCAGACCAAGTAGATTTAACAATGTTACTTCTTCTTGTAAACACAATTTTCTTAGATTTGTCTGTTTGTCTGTAATTTCTCTAATGATACAGTATTTTTTATATAAAACTTTGCATTAAACTATTTAACTAACAATAACTAGCAATACCATCAGTAACTATTGATTACAGTTGACTTTAGCAAGGTTTCTCCACCTCTTCTGCATTGCCTCTGTTGAGAAAGTCTACAGCCACATTAGCAGTTCTGTGCTTTGAAGTCATTTCTAGCAGCATTTCTAGCTAGTCAGCACGCTAACATGCTCACAGTGACAATGCTAACATGCTGATGGTTGAGCAGGTATACTGTTTTCCATGTTCAGCATCTTAGTTTGACATGGTAGCATGCCAACATTTCCTGATTAGCACCAAACACACGGTAGAGCTGAGAGTGACAGGAGTATTAGTTTAGCAGGTATTCAGTCATAAATCGAAGATTTTGTTTGATGATGGTGCCAGAGGAAAAGTCAGGGCAAAGTAATCACAATTCATCGTATGGAGAACTCAAATATCTGTACAAAATTTGATGATGAGGCGCCCCGGTGGCTCAATTGGTAGAGCATGCACCCCATGCACAAAGGGTCAGGCTTTGCCACAGCGGCCTAGAGCTCCATTTGTGGCCGTTTGCTGCATGTCATCCCCCCTTTTCTCTCCTTTCCTTCACTCTTTAGCTGTCAAAAAATAATAAATTGACAATAATCCATTCAATAGTCTGAAATATTTCAGTAACAACCAAAACTGTCAAACCAACTGGTGGTGCTAGAGGAACAGTGAGGGGATAACCAGAGTAATATATCGAGAAACAGACTGGCATTGCCTCCCTGGAGCCTAAAATGATTATCAAGGAGGTGATTGTTTTTTGTTCTTATAATGTATTCAAGTGCAATGACTCAGTTACAGTAGATGGTGATAGGGTACAACAAGCCTGTAGTCTAGCGAGCCAGTACTGTAGATATATAGACTGTTTTATTGTCTCTGAATTGTTGACATTTGACACTACCGGGCCAACAGTATTACTTGTGTACATCAGGACAAACTGTCCTTCGCACTCCCTGATCATATAAATGGCTCACTACTATTACCTCCACTTACATTCATAGCAATCAGATGATATAAAAATCAGCTAAATCTGTGCAGTGGGACTCCTTTTTGAGCAGTCGCCCGTGAACTTGCTGAACCAGAAAGCGTGTGATGGAGAACACTTAGACCCTCTCATCCATTTCACATTTGTTCCAATCAATTATTGAAGTAGACAGCCAATTACAAATGAGAGGATTTGAGTGCCCGGCTTTCGTTTCTCCAAAGGCTTGCATTAAATGTCTCTTGGTGGTGAATAATTGGTGCGATTAATTTACTGTTGGGCGCAAGAGGTGTTTTCATCTGTCCGTCGGCAAACGACCCTCCCTTATATGATTTAAAGTATTAAGATCAGGGAGGGGGGTTGGGCTCGTCAGTGAGCTATAACAGGTTGAGATGAAGTTTTAATTGTGTTTTGATCCATGCGATTACATATAGCATTCTAGTTTTTAATCTGCAATTACCTCCTTCTTTGTAGCCCTAATTGGGATGGCTGAGTAGCATTGCGTGCAAATGAGGATAGTTGTAAAAGAGTTGAGTTAAAAAAAAATGCATCTACCATTTGATGTGTACACGCTATATGAGGAGACAGGGAATGATTTTTCTCATCTTCCTGTTGGCCATTGATTACTCACACAATGTGTTTAATTTGATGGCCAGAGTGACAGCAAAGTAATTCATCGGTCTGCACTGAATGACGGGCCTTAACGGACTGACAGTTCGGTTTGACGCTCCAACTCTGGATAATTTCCAGTTCACCACTCATCAAGAACACCCACGCAGTAATGAAAGCTTGAAAAGGGAAGTGATAAAACATTAGATCTATTCTCAACCACAATAAGGCTTTAAGAGATGCAGTAGCTTTTTTTTAATGTGAATGGAAAGTCCCTTATTCACACCCCTTTTTTTTAACTCCCTCCTATTAATACAGGAGGTGAGTAAGAGGTCGAACATTTCCAAGTGTAGAGTAAGCTCTTTAGAAAAGCTGTTTGTCCTTGCTCTAAATCATAATCCGAATTAAAAGACCAAACAGGTAGAGGACAGGGAGAGCAAACTCCTTTTAGTTAGTGAGCCTCCTCCCCCCAGCATCAAGGGAAGCACAGGTGCACAAGGTCAGCACCCGTTTTCTCTGGAGACTCCCTTAAGGGTAAATGTGCCTATGATGGAATAGAATGGCAACAGAACAGACGGGACGACTGCTGTAGGCCCGCGGCACTCAATCATTCTCCCGGTCCCACAATAGAGTTCCATCTCACCCACTCCCAACAGACTGCGAGCAACGATAAGTCCACCTGGTAACTTCAGAATTTAGACATACTGGTACTCCCTACTGTGTGTCTCCAGAGACGAGGTTTATTAAACCAAACTAATTCATGTAATATATAGTCGTTTTATTGCCTCTTAAAAATGAACAATTTCAGTGTTTGAGTTTATCCTGTGCAGCATGAAAGAAATGTTCAGTCCCACATTCATGCTAAAATGAGTCCCTTTTTCACTTGATCCATAAAGTCACTGAAGATGGACGACGATGTTGTTTAATGGAACTGCACTTACAGAGGTTCAGTAGGGGGACCACACCTCATTACCTCACAAGTGCCTGCATGTTTTCTGCATGTTGCTGTGTACCTTTTGTTCAAGGACCCCACCTCACTCCTGTTGAGAGCCAAAGTCCTGCTTTAGCTGTTCAACTCAGTGTGCAGTCACTTTGTCTTAACGTGAGCCACCTTTCACATGTTTAGTGTCCACACTTGAAGACAAATCAGTATCTATTACAGTGTGAGAAGTTGACAGTGATTAATCTTTTACAAAATTATACAGCCTCCATTAAAATTTCCAAGCATGGCAGCGTGGGTACTTGGTGGGTTTGACATTGTGACTTAGTTTCTCACATATCTACAATATCCACCAAATCAGACACATTTTTAGTCGTAATCTCTGCTGTCTAAAACGTCTACACAGCTCATTCCCTCTCTGCTCTGCTGAAATAGCTGTGGACAGATGTTCAACCCTTGATGGCCTAGGGGTTATGGGAAATGCTGTTCATTAAACAGAAATATTAAATTAAAAACGGAATGGGGTTGTTAGACAGGAAGACAATCCAGATATTCCAAAGAAGTAAGAAGGAAGCATTAAATATTTAGTATATTCACTAAATTGTTAGCCAATGCAATGGTTGAAACCTATAGTGGTCGAAACATGTTGGGTTTTTATTGATTTAGACACTGATATAAAGTCTTTTTTTAATATTTCCTTCCTCATTTTCCTCGTTTTCCAAAAGCACCTGGCATATTTTTGACTTATGGTTCCATCTTACTGTATGTGGTATTTCCATAAAGGTCTACTGATGCATATACACACACAAATAAGTAATATTAACCTTACAAATAGTAGATATTGCAAAATTGTCCTCGCTATTGTCACTATTGCTCTATTTGTGCAGAGAAAATTTACTGAAATTGACCACGAGGGTCTCTAGGGAGGAGTGATAATCTTATCTTCCAATCCCATTTGCCCAATGAGACAGAAGGCAGCAGTCTCTTCTGTCAATCCCAGCCAAGTTACCAAGAGTTGAAGTTGGGAGTTTTTGTTAGGATGTCATTCCTTGTGCTGAGTTGAAAATCACAGCTTTATTTGGTGAGGTGTGAAAATATAAATGCGAAACTTAAAAATGGTCTTGAAAAATAATGTCATTTGTTTTACCGCCATTGGGTTGCAACTAAAATTATGACACAAGCTTGATATTTCTGCATCTTTAGTATAAAAGCCATAAAACACAGACAAGGACTAATGGGACTCTGGGACTCTTTTTTTCGGATTGATTAAATTAACATTCAACATCATTTTAATCCTCAACAACTAGACTGATGTGCTGAAGAACAGAAGTGTTTACCAACCAGTAAAGCAGAGGACAACCAGACCAAACTCTGTTTTTGTATATGGACATCTCTGTGAATGCAATGATACATGCACGTGCCATCTGAGTTACCCTCATGTCATTCAGGCTCACAGGTTGTGTAACATATGCAAGGCTTTGCATGCAGACGTGACACCATACATCTTAATTTGAAACAAGGGTTGACTCTGTTGGAATCATATCATGCTAATTTAAAAATCTGGTCCCAGCGTGGGCACACAGACCATGAGCAAAATCAGACATCTCTTTATATTTCATGTGTGTAGTAAGATCTATGGTCTGACCCCACCACACCTCCACCCTCCACCATCATGAGAAGTATTCACACACATCTACATCGACCCTCACCTACTTGTTTTATTCACATCCCTGAATCCAACTCGCTAGTATTCAATCATTTTGATTAAAAGACTGATTTTGTCCTGAAACTGTGCAGGAGTTGGAAGCCCCACCAGCCAATGACATTTGAGGATTCATATATTTTCATAAACTTTTAACAATGTCAATGGGACATGTCTTCAATCTTAGCCTCACGATGGCAAAGGCACTCAATCTTTCTTTAGCTCTCGACAGAACATTTGAATATGAGCATAGGATTATTAATGTGACAGTTCATTGGGGAGGCATCATGTGGAGATTCAGGAGGAGAAGGCTCTTTTGCAGGTAGGTTTTAAAAGGGAAGTGCATAATGTTGGCTTGATGTTAACCATTCAGATGTGCTTTGGGCACTTTGGTTTTTCTTGAAGCTCTCATAATGACAACTTGATCAGTAATTTGGATTTAACATGAATTATGTTAGTTTTTATTTTCAATTCAATTATGCAGTTTGGATGAGCAGTGATAGTCACCATGTCTGAGTAAACATCATAGTGAGAAAAACTTGAACTTCACCTTTATGAAATCCAAACGAGAGAACCAAACAAACGAGACACAGATTAATTATTCAGAGAGCAGCAGGTGAGCAGACAGCAAGACCTCATAGCTGCTGTGAACACAGCTACAGGTCCTTAAGATGTATCGCTTGAAAGAGAATTTCAAGATTTGACCAAGAAACAAAATGAACTCTGGAGCTTTCCATGGCTATCTCCATGATAACAGAGTAAACTCTATTATCAATATCTATTGAGGAAGACCATGACAGTCTTTTGAAAACATACAGTGAGCAGCTTCCCGCTTACACCTGGTTAAAATGAGAAAGGTTGCAGCTACATTTACATTTAGTCATTTAGCTGACGCTTTTATCCAAAGTGACTTACAAAAAAGGGAAACAATCATGGTACAGTGCGACAAGGTCATGTTAGCGCAGCAATCAGTACTGTGACAGTACTAGAGGGGATGGATTTAGGATGTCCAGTTTTTGGCATTGCTAGCCAAGGAGGTACTCTCTGAAGAGCTGGGTCTTCAATGTTGAACAACAGACGAGAAGAATCTGGATTGCCCTGAGCGTACAGGGTGGCAGTGCCAGAGCCTGTCAGGCCTGACTAGTAATCTAGTCGTGAGATGACCACAGCCTGTATGAGTAGTTGGGTAGCACGTTGAGTCAAGTAAGGTCTGATTTATTTACTTATGTTGTGAAGTGCAAAGCGGCACGACCGGTCAAGTGAGGTAACATGATTAGACATGATTAATCATGATTAGCTGTTGCTAATTAACAGTAATTCAGTGAATTACTTAATGGAAGGCCAAAATAAAACTTGTCTGTTGTCGGGTTTGTGGTTTGGTTTGTAGATCATTGCAAGTTGGTGTCTGTACTCATCACTCTGTAATACCACTGTACAACCATAAGTGTTTTTGTAGTCCCAACAACTCCATCAGAATGATCCAGGATCATAATTTCTGTTAATTTTTTAATATACTGTATATCATATTATTAAATTAAAATTATAAACATTATAGTTGTTACCCATGACTTTCAGTATTTGGAATAAGTAGCTGGTGGGCTATATTTAGTTATTTAAATGTGCCAAATGCATATTTAATGAACATTTAGGTGAATATTAGTATTGACTATGATTCAGTTTCATACTGCATATGTCATATCATGTATATCAGATACTCAATTTTAAAGGACTTGGGTCAGGATTGGGCCAAAAAAAACATGAGGACATCCGTCATTCAAACTTTTCAGCTCACCATCTTCTAAACTGACATCCAGGAAAATCACAGTAATCTAATCACTAATCCTCTCTGAGAGTCGTCTGACTAAAAGTACAAACTTGCGATGGCAAGTAATGTAGCAGTCACCATCTTTTGATGATATAATTATGTTCAATGGGTATTTGATTGATTATGACTTGTAGTAATAACAGAAAAACTGAAAAATATCATGGGAAATATTTGTGATATTTGCAAATTTACTGACTACAGACATGTGTTCTCTTCGGGACTGACTGAAATTTAGACTTTCTGTGATTTGAAGTCGCCCATGCTTGATCGTTTGAGGTTGTAGGAGTGCTGTCAGTCCAGGTGTGTCAGAACAAAACATTGATTGCTGCTGTTTTAAACAGAACTGCAGTTCTTTGCTGTATTATCATCAGACATAAATCTTAAATCAAGAAAAACAAATGCACCTTTTTCACAGCTGTAGTCCTCAACTCCCTCAAGCACAACCTGCTCAGGTATTGTGTTTTACTTTGTATCTTATTGTTCCATTCAGCAAGTTTCTCTTTTCTTCCTCATCTGTTTGTTTCTTCCTGGACAGTCACGTTTCCCTACCTTTCCACCTGCCTCCTATCTCCTTCCTCCTTCCTCTCTTTAGTCTTGTGTATCACAGCTTTCTTGTCATAAGAATGAATTGAATTTGTCCCCTTCAGTGCAAACAACAATAGACAGAGTATGGACCTTCAGGAAAACAAATCGCCACCTCCTGTCCCTGTTGGGGATTGGATGTACTGTATGTGTGTCTGTGCACGTGTATTGCTGATGAGGCTGAGGGGGCAGATGAGGAACAGGCCTATGCCAAAGAGGTACCCAGGGTCATTTATTAACATGTCATCCTCGCAGTGTCTGTTGAACCAGCAAGAGATCCAGACAAATGATGTTAATAATATTAAGTAGCCCTGTGGTGAGACTAGGAGGTCTGCTCTCCTGTCCGTGCCAGGCACCTGATGCTTATTATTAAAAATAAAAAGGTGATAAGTTAATGTCTGCAGTATTACTGTATGTAGCAATGCGAGGCCTTCAAACACCAAATTAAGACTGTATGTGCTTTAAATAGATGCTTCTCTCTCCTCCTTTCTTTTATGTATATTTTTTCTTACATGCCTTAAGGCATTTATACCAGGACAGTGTGTAGGTGAATTCCCAGCAGTTTTAGTGCCAGAAAAAGTCCTCCTTGCTCTATATACATTAGTTGTGTCAAATTAAAATGGTACATACAACTTTAAAGGATAGACTTGGTGGCAAGAGCCTAAAATGTCAATGATCCATGACCAGACACTCAATCACCTTGGGGAGGGATGACTAACGCAGCACACTGAGTGTGACGCATCCACATTCAAGGACACTCCTTATATCCTCATTGTACATGATGAAATATGCATTGTTCAGCCGTCCTGGAATCTCATGTGGGCCTATGATTTGTTCAACCATTGTCATAGTTATAAACACTGTGCTACTTAAACAGGTGGAATTTTTCAAAGTCAAATGCGATTTTTTTTTTTTTTTTTTTTTTTTTTTTTTTTTTAGATATATATATAAATACCCCATCAGTCATGCATACCGCTTCACCTAGGACCCTAGAAAGTGTAGGACATATTGTTGGCATATTGTCTGGTAAATCTAGGATTCACTTTTCCAAAAAACATATTATATGTGCAAAAGTTCTGTCAAACAAAAGAAACTAATATCAGTAAACTATGAATGTTACTATTGGTTTTTCTTTCAAAGCTGCAGTGATGAAGAACTAATTTAGTCTTCAAATGATGGACAATGAGACCCATCAAACATTGTTTTAAAGGTCCAGTGTGTAATTTTTGGTATTTGGTATTTTTTATTTTTAGTATTTATTGGCAGGACTGAAATACAATATTCATTAATATGTTATCATTAGTGTATAATCACCTGAATATAAGAATTGTTTTGTGTTCGTTGTCTTAAATTGAGCCCTTTATATCTATAGTGAGCACGGGTCCTCTTCCATGGAGTCCGCCATGTTGAACCGCCATTTTTCTACAGTAGACCAGAACAGACAAACCAAACACTGATCTAAATATGGCCTTTTGTTTTTTATATTAATTTGCCAAGAAGAGTTTTGCTTGAATGCTTGGAAGGACAGGGTGAGACGTGGGCAACTTCACTGCTAGGTGCCACTATATCCTACACACTGGACCTTTAATAGAGCCTCACTGCTGTACAGTATATGAACATGGCTGATGTCATCAGCTAATTTCAGCTTATCACAGATATACAGCATGTATCTGGTATATGTTTATTTTGGCCAATAAGTAACATGAACTTCCAGCAGATAACAAAAATGTCTTTAAGGTTTAAATACATGTTTGTTAATGTTAAAAAAGATTACCAGCTGATATATTGGATTCTGTTTTTATTTTGTCGTGAACACTTTACTATGTTTTCTAAGGTGCTATACAAATAATGTATTGCTGTATGATTATTATATATTGGTATCAGCCTAAAAACAGAACAGTATTGGTACAGCTCTACTGTTTAGCTGTTTCAGGCACTTTTAATTGTGCTGATGCTTTTATTATAGTGCATAAATTGTTACTCAGCAACTTATAGCTGTTTTTTTTTTTAGAAGCAACTTTACTGTGGACACGCAATTCAAACAGGCTTGGCCTATTGGTACTTTAGTTTGTAAAAACAGTAGTTTACCGTTTACAGCAAAGCTTTATGAACAAACTGCCCTTTATGGCATTATAAATTTATGTGCAGCATGAAATAATGAGTAGGCTGTAAAAGAGAATAATGATGCAGGACTACAAAACCCTGCACATATCCAGTGTAGTCCAAAACAGTTACAGCGGATGCATCTGTTTGTGTAACGCCAGAGAAATTCCAACAAGAACACACAATCAGAAAAGTGTTTATTATTATACAACATAATCCTTAATAGATTTTAACTTTGAACCCGCGTTGACCAAAAGAGAAACAAAGGATGAACAGAATAAGTTGATTAATGACGAGGGAGAAATGAGTGAATCTCTGTGGAAACTACAGCTTGATGGAATTAATAAAATGCTGAGACATGTGACTAGGTTTCAATAGTATTCACAACTTGTAACATTCACTGGAGTCAGTCGCTTTCATGCAGCATTCATAATCATATCACACAATAGCATTTTGTAAAGGGGGGAAGCTTGCACCTAATTCTCACATAATAGCCTCATTGACAACATAGTAATTCAACCTTAGTACATGACCAGCACAGGTCTGTTGCAGGCATTCAGACCACAAGAATATTCCTTTTATAACCACATTTAATTAATTGCAGAGGAAGGGAGGACACAAAGACAAAATGGCTCGGCTTTAATTGGCTTGACCGAACATTTTCATTACAGAGAGGGTATATCTCTCTCAGACAGTTTCAAAGACCAAACTTGGTCTTTTCAGGAATTATTGTGCTTTATGGGAGTATGGGTGATTTGTTCCCATTTTATGCATGAAATAAATGGAAAAGGAACAAGTGGAGAAATACAATATCTGTCACTGCAAAGGTTTGCAATAACGTAAGGTAGCTTAAGACTATTCATTTTGCTGTTTTATAGAGTATATTTAAGAATTTATCAGAATTAAATTATTTATCATTTTACAGTAGTAATAAATCCGCTATCACTGTAATGCACTGTTTATGTGTGTTACGTTATAGTGCTGTGAAAACAGTAAAAATCAAATGGATGCTGTTTAATTTATATGCCATATGACAAGCTAATGTAGGTAACTGCTGTTTCATATGTATACCGACATAACTCACCGGTGTCAATTGCTTTGTGCCATTCTAGGCAGGCTGAATATAAAGGTAGGTGTAGTTGCCTCCATGAGCTGTTTTGTCTTTGTGCATATGCTCTAAGCTTTATCAGATATCCATTTAATTTATTAGGTAAAGGAGCCTGGTGAATCTGCATTTCCCGAGGCATCCTGAGTGAATTTAGCATTCCATTAGCTGCTACATTTTACAGCTGTCATTCAGATTTACCTGTGGTTATGAGCAAATATGCTACACTGCTATTGTAAGCCTCATCCCAGAGCAATAAACTGTATGTTCATGCAAATTCAGAGCCGTTCAGTGGTGATTATGATAAGTGCGGTAATCTCCTTATCTCATCACAGTCTCTTTGGTTACTGAAATGTGCTATGAAATGCATCAATACACACAGAAATTGAGCAAAACTGCAACTAATGCCACAGTCTTTCTCCCTCATGTTTCCCTCACACCATTATGCTGATAGTGTGGAAGTACACCCACTACATCAATCACAAAGTTGGAATCTGCTAAAAGTGCAGTTACCGGTGCAGTTATTTTATCGCAGATGCAGAAGAAATGTGTAAGCCTTGTTTCACACTTGTTTTACCAGCTGGCTGCTTTATATTTCCGTACAGGCTCAATGATGACAAATATTTGCACGGTCTCGTGCTGTTTTCCACCGGTCAAAGGAATCCTTTGTAAAGAGTTGGTCAGACTTGCAGCGCACGGCAAACGCAACAACAACAACGAATCTGCCCGGCAACAAAACAGACAATGATCAACATCAATATTTTATAGCATTTCAGTCACAAACTTCATATTTAATAACCTGTCAGTCAATGCTAATTACACGGTGAAGTAAGTCAGACCTGCTGTGGCAACAAAAGCTGATGATACATTCTGTTATTTGCTAGCAAGGCACTCTGTAACCTCCGTAACCTTGCAATAAATCTCCCCTTTCCTTCAATAGATGACCAGATATCTGTTATATCATCTGTGCAAGGACACTGGCTACAATAGCAGCAGAGTGGCAGACACAATAAATATTATTTAAGGACTCAACATGTCACCTGTAAATACCCATAAATGCCATTACCTCACTTCATAGCACATAGCCATAAACAAGTGATGAATAGAGTCTTCCAGTGCATCAGTACAACAGGTTTCTAAGAGCCCATTGATTTTGGATTTCAGAGCGTGTGTGTGTTAACGTTGAGCACTTACAGCAACTTGCTGACAGTACAGCAAACACTCCCACAAAAGCTATTAGCGCCTTGTTAATGCTTTCAACGCCTGTTCACATAAGCCAAGGTCACATATTCTTCTCAGTTCCGTCACGTGTCACAAACAGTCTGAGATTATATAAATGAAAACCTACTGAGATGAGGAAAAAAATAGAAAAGTTTTGTGGTTAATTATGCCGCATAATTCAATTTTGATTAATAATTAATGTCTCCTTTCCTAACTAAATATCTATAATTAATCAACAAGTCATAGCAAGAGAGTAGGCTAATTGGTTTGAAAACACAAACCTGAATACTTAATTCATAGAAGAGGTTGACATCGCTAATTGCGGGAGTAATCAAAGCTCCACCCTTTGGGATTTGACGAAGAGATTGGTAAATGGGGGTTAGCGTGATCCTTCATAGCATTATCATGACAGCTCCATTTATAACCAGATGAATATCACCAATGACAAAAACAGTAAATGGCAAAAGCTTTTGTGCATTAGGCTGTCTGAATGATAAACTCCACTGATGGAATCACTTGAGGAGTTTCACTTAAGACTAGCTTGTAACTGTTTTACTCAAGTCTCTTAAGCAGCATGCAATCAGTGTAATGTCTCTGTTGACTTCTGAACACCTGTGTGTGCGTTTCTGTTTCTGAATGGGCAAAGGGTGGCATTAAGATTCAAAGCAACATCAAGGTGAAAGAAAGAGTTAGTTTGTTGGTGAAACTGATTGAACTGGGGGAAAAAAAACAAAAAAAAACATTTTAAAGGATACAACTGATGACGATCTATAACTTAATCTGAACAAAAAATGTATCCCACAAGTAACACCTGTGTAGCTAAAGGCCTAATACAAGGTTCCTATGTCCTACTAAAATGTCTAAAATACAAAATTCAGCATTTCACATCATGAGGCTTGTTGAACATTTGAGTTTTGCAGTAATGTGGTTATCGGTTGTCTTTTCTGCATAAGGAAACCATACACAGTATCTTATTGTTATGAATAAACAAGGTTACACAGACACAGAATGAGTGAATGAATAAATGATTTGACTCACAACTTCTTTTTGGTTCATATTTAAAAAAGAGACAAAAATATGCAGGTAACAGTAATGTAATTTTATTTATTCAATACTGTATGTAAAGAGAAAGTAATATGACTATAGGTAGAATGTAAGTTGGGTAACTCCATTTTGCATAGCAGTGTGGACTGAACGGCCACTGTGTGTACACGAGTGTTCTCTGAGGGCTAGCTACAATGTTCTGGCAATTATTTGGCAACATAATAGGATACATGATCAAAATGTAACATACATGTTAACACTTTCATTTTCTAGCTTTTTGTACCCAGATGTCATGTACTGTCTATAAAATCCAATGAAGTGTAGAAGCCCTGCCAATAGATCATGATTCCCTCTAGAGATGGGTACCAGGGATCCGTCTTAAATTGGTACTGGTTTCTGATTGGTTAGAATCTCAATACAGATATTACTATCTATTCTCAATTTGTAGGCATCTGCTAATCCACCACCAAATCAAAAACCATGCCAATCCACTGCTCCTTTCCCCAAAACAAAAGAAAACAAAACAGGATAGCGTAATTTATCTCTGACACAAATACAAAACACAAACACGTAGATTCTTCCCACATAAAGATTTACATCTTCAGTAAGAAAGAATAGGCCTGGGCCCGTAGAGTTAAAGTAACACTCCTCTAACACATACTCAAGTGAAGTTTCAGATTCTAAGCTTTACCTGTATTCTAGTAGCATTCTAGTTATTTATGTTCACCTTGCGTCTCTGCTTTTTTAGGACCGTCCCAAAGTTTGTCTCCAGAAGAGCTTTACGACCTATTCAGATGAGATTAGTTCTCAGCATAGTGTGTGTGTGTGTGTGTGTGTGTGTGTGTGTGTGTGTGTGTATAAAGTATCTGTTAACACATGACTTCTGTTAATGGCTAATTTGCACTGGATAACTGTCTCCCAAATTTCAAAGATGGGAGTGTCATACTCCATTTATGGATTGTCATCACACTAAAAATCCACCATCCGTTACACATAACCTCTGATGGGGACACATTTGAGTATTAGCGTGCATGCAAACAAAGAAAGTCACAGCTGCACAGACCAGAGCTGAGAATGCAGGTGTGATCTCAGTTTGAGGTGAAAGTTTAGAAAGAGATGTGAAGTTTGCCAACAATCTCAGTTTATTGAGCATTTCATGAAGGAGAAGAAGCTCGAATTTCGATGGATGTGGGTGCACACAGTCAAAAAACTTTTTGATTACTACAGATTAGAATGCCTCACACCTATTTATCCTTTTCATTACATGCCATGTTGTCCTTGAAGTGGCATTCTTTCTTCATTCACTTCTTTTTGTGTCAATTTCTGCTTTAATTGGACATCTATTTTTGTCACCAAACAAGATTTATTACCAGCATACAGGTGAGAGTGAACTTGGCTGAAATTAGAATACTCTTTGTCCATGACATGGGCACATCCGTGGAGGGACTGCAACCTTGTAGGTTGTTCCCTGCTGAAGGGGAGGCTGTCTGTGTATGTGTGTGTTGGAGACACATATATATACAGCATTCATGTATAGAGACTAAAAACTTGAGAGGAAGTCAGAGTGTGGGAATATACGTGAGCAAGGGAGTGAGGGATTTTCTGAGTTTAAGGGACACTTCACTGATGCATCTCCACTGGCCTGAATTCATAGTTGGGGTGTTTTATCTGCTTAGCAGTGTCACCTTCAGCACCTGGCGAGGTTTGAAATGTGATTCATTGTGAATGCAGTGTCGCAGTACCATATGCTAATCTCATGTGCTGTTGATGAAGAATATTAGCTTGCTAAGGTTGGCACTAAAAATCAGATGACAGAGACTTCTAATATGATTTCTTACTTGCGACCATTGTCACACTACACTACCTGATCGTATTAATAATACTAAATTCACCCCTTTTTTAGGGACGCACCAGATTGGTTGGATTTGTGGCACACAATTTGGTTGGTTGACTGTTTAAAGTAGCCAGAGGACTGTGACATAAATACAGTTTCTTGTCCATGGTGGATGTTAGTCTTTAAAATTTGCACAAGCTTGTATTACCTTGTAAGGATCCTCGTTCCACACAGACTTTTAGAGATACTGGCATCAAAAAGAAAAAAGAAAAGGACAATATGTTTATAGGTAAATTGATTTCAGGGGAGAAAAGGTCAGATTGGTACACCCTACTTTTTTAATTTAGTATACATTGTGGGGTTTATTTTGAAATATTTACTACCAAAGCAGTTGTTTCAAATAGAGACGCATCCTGCAAGCAAGAGAAATCAAGAGGCTGGCCATCTTTCCTAACAAAGATGGCCCAGCAAACAGTGAGGGAGTTGGCGCTTCCTCACAGCAGTATATGATTTTGTGAATTTCACTACATTTAAGTGGATTTATTTTTTGTTTTGTTTGCATATCCATTCACCTGACGCCCAGAGCTCTCAGCCTTATACCTGCCGTGCCATTTTGCATTGTATCATTTGATGACCATCAATATCGAGATATCTGGAGAGCCAATGTGATAAAGTTGCTGCTTTTCTTGAGATTTGGCACAACTTGACATTGGGGGGAAAGGACAGTGGTGTATTTCTACATAGAACACAATGGGTGTAGGTGTTTTGAAGCATCTTAAGAGGCATTGCGCGTAATCAAACTGATAAATCAGCTGAGGTGATATATTGACCAGTCTTAGATTATTGTAGATATATTGGTATCGGAGTATATGCAAGCCAGTGAATAACATTGCAGTGAAGAAATGCCAAAGATATGTTTGAGGTTTTTAGGCTCTGTGTCACTATTACATCATTTGTTGTGCTCTCTCCTTGTTTCTGCTCTGTACAGTCTCTATCAAACACAATCCAGCGCTAAAACACAATCTTTAGAAACGTCCATTCCCTTTTCTCGTCAGCTCCATAGGAGTCTAAATGCTTTCCTACATGCTGTCCATCATTTCTGGGTTTGAGTACAGTCTAGAGCGCCACATGGGGGTTAAGGGGCTAATTTCGGTAATTGATTGTAAGTGTTGTATGACAGCTCCCCCGATGCTGGTGAACATGTGTGACGTGGGCACTTAAAGGCCTGCTCACCAGCAGCCAGTGATTGATCCGTGTGATCGATAGCCTGGTCAGTGCACATAGAGGGCGTCTCAGAGAGGGTTCACGTCTGGTGCTAATGGTGAGCGGCATGTGTGTGGGTTTCCTACTGGTGTAATTATTCTCCATGCTTAATGCTTTAGCAGCAAGTAAACCTCGAGGAGTCTTGATTATTTAATTTTTTTTTCTTTAAATGTCTTGCAGGAAATGACATTTGGGTCCTTGATGGAGGTAAAATTCACACAAGGGACAAAATAAGGCACAGGCTCTTATTCCGTTTGGAAATTGGTTTCATTAATGCAGCTTGACTCCCCCTCACAAACCAGCCCACTTTCTCCTGTGTTGTTTATAAGCTGTAACCTTCTATCAGAGCTGTGACTGGAGTTGATAAGGGGACAGTGAGAGAGCATTGTATTACAATGCAATGTAACATGGCCATAGCTTAACTTTAATCTCCCTCTCTACCCCTTTTCCCCCCTCACACACTTTACCTATTTGACCATTTCCCATCACTGCCAACTTCAGGAGCGTCGCATTACAAACAAAAAAAATCGGCCTTCGTCACAGCTGAGGCTCGCGCTCACCATGTTGGCAGGCGTCTGCGATGGGCATCGTTCGAATGTGTCCGCTCTGATATTTCCCCTCTATCTCCCATGACCTGATAATGTGAACCCTCTAATGAAGCTATTGTGTGCCTGTCCAAATCCATTGTCTTCCAGCAGGAACTTCCTTTTCTCTATCCGACACACGCTATCCTCGGTGATGAGGCGCACCTGTAATGGCCACATCTCTCTGTCTTCTGTGTCTGTTCCCTTTCTCTCCTTTTCTCTGCCTTATCATTGTTCTCAATTTTGGTCAGTTTTCCACTATCTATGTACATAGGCAATTTATTTTCTCTCTCTCAGCTCTGCTTTCATAACAGCAAGTGTATAAAGTCCGAGTCAAAGTAATACAATGAAAAACCAAACAAAAATAGTAGCAAATATTTGAAGTTATTTAATTACTGGTATTAAGTCCAGGATTGTTATGATGAAAGTATACGTATATGCAATGATCCTAATGTATAAATATGCCAGAAAAACAACACTACCTTGCAACTACATTGAACTTTCATAAAAAACATAATGCTATTATTATGAGTCAATTTGTAGTGAGTTAACATTTACAGATGTACTGATACTGAAGAACTTGTGCAGCTACGTCAGTCTCATCCACGCATAATTATTGATGTGTATAGGTAGCTATGCAAGGGTAATAGCATTAACCGTCGTCTGATAATGAGACTGAATTGCTATTTTGTTTGACTTCATTCATTCATTTTTTTTTTTGTTTGTTTTTTGTTTTTTTATGAATGTAGCTAGCTCACTAGGATGGTATGTTCTTAGTCTCGCCTGCAAAGCTCTGATTGGTCGTATGGTTTCTCTTATTGGCAGAATGAGCTCAATACAAAAGGAGTGGATGGCGATTCAGAGGTCTGAAATCAGACTATATCAACCTTTTCTGACACATTTTCAAAACACATTTGTCCAGTACCACAGCAGTGACACAAAAATATTATTCCTGATTCTTCCTTTATTTATATATATATATATTTATTATTATTATTATTATTATTATTATTATTATTATTATTATTATTATTATTATTATTTTACATACAAGTGTACATAAAAGTCCTGTCTATTCTTTATCTTTATTTGATCAACTTTGTTGTCCTTGCTTTGTCTGTTCCTGTGGAAGTACATTAAGAGTAATGAAAAAAAAGTCAAATTCTTTGTTTGTACACAGACTGCCAATGAAGCTGATTCTGATTCTAGAAACCGATATGATTTTGTTGATGTTCATATTCGGCTATGTGAAATTTAGGTTGAAATGATTTCATCCTACCACACTAGTCCTGACCAACTCAACCAAATAAATTCATTTGGATGAGATAACCCCTGTGAAAGCACTGCTCTGACTCTAACAGTTGTTCTTTCCATAAACAATTTTAAGTATCACATTAAAAAAGATGGACATTTCAGATAAGTTGTGACATAGCAAACATTTAACTTACACAGCCGATAAGTTGTTTCAGCTCTAACAGTCTCCTTGTGGCTTGCATGGCTAAATAATACCTCTATAATGATGATCACTCCATACAGATCTGATGGAACCCTCCTCACATTAAAACATGCCATGAAATGTCATATTTCCATCATGTTTTCTGCTTTGTTTTTCACTTGTTGAAGGTCCACTGCTGCTATTTTACGACATCTTGTTGCACCCTCTTCTTTTGATTTTGCAACTTGTGAATCGGCACTTCCTACTACTTATCTCATGAATCAACTCCTAATATTCACATTGTGGTATTCGAAACACAGCTACTGTGATGACACCAACTGATCCTTTTTGTCCAAAAGGATAGGAAATATTAAGGATTATAAGGATTTTTGGATTTTTGTGCCATACATTCAGTACTTAACATAATCTGAGTCTGTGTGTGTGATGCTGTTGTATTGTACATATGTTTTGTTAGCAGGCTCATTGTGCTCTGAACTCGAGTGAGAAAAGAAAATACATGTAACAGATTTACATTCACGTCTACCACACCTGTCACAGACTGAACTGACTGCTCACACCGGTGTTTAAATGTCATATTCCACTACACTCCTCCTGATGAAGGCAGAGATGTTTTCTCTTTACGTATGAAAAAATAAACACGGTAGAGTGTGTGTGAGTGTGTGACTGCCTTCTTTCATTTTTCATTTCCTTATGTAAACATTGTTCCGTTAGAGGAATATCACTTTTCTTGGATGCGAGAGTAAATTTTTCTTTCATGCCAAGATTTCCTGAAACTCATACCAAGAGTGACACACTCACGGCGCGCTCGCAGACAGTGAGAGCCGAGCAGCGAAGACACCTTTGATGAAACAAGCTAAAGAGTCTTTGATGTTGTGCGAGTTTATGAGGCTGATTCCAGCTGCTTTGTGCTCTTCAAGGCCGTCCTCCTACAGCCTCTCCCACCAAATTAGAAATGGCACCTGTACACCTCCCTTATTCTGAAACAATCAGCACTTCCTGTTTTCCTGTTGTTTGTCTTACACATAACATATTTGTTCCATTATGTGCAGCTCATTGAGGGGGTTGTAGGGAATTGAGTGGTGGCAAAGAGAGAAGCATTGATGGATGTAAGGGGGAAAAGTAAATGCACTGCAAAGTCCCAGATAACCAATTTTTTTGAATTATACTAATTACTGTCCAATTGATGAAGTGCACGTTACCAGTTGCACACTGTCTCTGCACCAAAAATTCCTTCATATCCTTGTTGTAATACAGTAAACACATGTCATATTTTGATAAAGGTAGTAGTACCACAACTAAGTAGTAAAACTGCTTTATTCAAGTAAAAGTTCCACACTTTAAAGTTAACTCCAGCAGAAGGACAGCTCAGTACAGAGGTATAATTAAAATAAAAAATTCAAACGTACTGTATCACCTTGTATGTGACTGTTTAGGGGTTCACAGTGTTTTCCCTAAAATGTTTTTCATGCCTGGTGCGCACCACAAAATCTCTAAGACGAGGCGCGTGGGTTGGCGCGTTGACACGACACAGCAGGCAGTCTGCAATTTATATTTGCATTCAAATCTTTTTTTTTTCTTGGAATATTCAAGACTTAAAACAAAGTGATCACAAGGAGAGGATTGCATCAAAATAAGCTGTGTAACCTATGACCTTTGCAAAACATTAGCACATCATGAACACAGTGGGCATGATGCATTGATGCACTTTATCCTCCTTGGCTTGGCGAAATATTTCACCATGGCGTCATGATATGGAAATGTTGCCACAGGAGGCCCATTTGTTGAAATCTTCCTGCAGGGACCCCCTCAGTGCTCTCCTTGCAGTCTGTCCCTGAGATCTGTTTTCTTCACCAAAAGTTTTGTCTATATTTAAATTCTTAAATATCAGGATAGATTTATACTGCTGTCAAAAGTAATCATGTTGAGGGAGTTGTAGCCCAGTACCATGTTCAAGGTGGAGAAATCACGTTACTGGTTCAAACCAGTGTTGTGCAAGTTCACACTTTATGATACTAATATTTTTGTTTGAGTTGAGTTGCTTTGCTTATTGACCAAATGCTGTGTTTGACCTGGCTGGAAGAACTTTGCAGCTGTTGGCACATGGGCGTACCCCCTGTTAATAATTTCTTATAGTGACCATTAATGATCATTCAGATAATTCACTGAGCCGTGATACCGTGTCTGGTATCTGTTCGGCTGGAGTTTTGGAGAAAAACATTAAAATATTTGCTTGTCCAACCTGGTGGCACCATGGTTACATTTAGGTAAACTGCATTCCATATGCCCATGCTTAGCAATGATTTAAAGGGACTACTATAGTGGCACTCGCATCTAAGAGTTTCCCAGGCAATGATACAGATGTTGACTCACGTTACAGAACAGCGCTGCACAAATGCTCCCGCAAACACATTTATGGATGAAATGGATATTTGCAGTTATTCTCTGGCTTGCTGGGAGTTCCCGTTGGCCTGCACTATTAAAGGGAAGCACTGGGTTAGGGTCATCACAGCTGTATGGGAGGAAGTAGGTCGAGGGTGATTAGTAAGATATGTTAAAAAGGAAAAACATTTCTTTGGGTTTCTTTGAGTGTGTGTGTAAATGAATGAGAATCATTCATAAGAGTGTTATATAAATGTAGCCATTTGCAATCCTTATCAAGAATGTTTATTTATGTGTATGTTTGAGTATTAATTAAAAAGAAATATTAGTCATAAATTCACTATCAGGCTTTACTACTTTATATAATGTTTTTAATGGTTTGTTTTTAATCTATAAAATTGCATGTTGTTTTGGAGACAACAGTGCAAGCATATACACTGAGTAAATGTCAGCTACTTAGTTACTTTTCACCACTAATACTAGGTGTGCATTATACATACATATATACTTTAAGGTTAAATGTATAAACCATAATAATACAAGTATTTCAGTGTCACTAGTTCCTGTTGTTGTTTACTTCCATGAAGCTGTAGAGCAGTACAACACAGTGCACAGCAGTGTTGGAGCGTTTTATATTTTTCAGGTGTGCCTGTTTATGATGAAGCCACTACAGAAGCCTCATACTATCAGGAAACAGCTGTCCAGCTCTAATCTTTTTATGAGCGATATGCTGTTTTTAATGAAAGCCCTCGCAGCTCTCCACAATCAGCTAGCCATATCAGAGCTTATATTTCATCCTGCTATTGTGATGTCATCACCGGGCGCAGGCATAATACATAATTCCCTGTGTTATGACAAACTGCGGCCCCAGGCCAGAGAGGTATATGAACGCTTTTGGGCCCCATGTCAAGTCCATGCCATTTGTGCTGGAATAATCGCTCTCGGCTTGTTGGTGGATCATATGAAATAAGGGCTGGCATCAAACAACAAATAGGTCAGGGCTATTTGAATAAAAAGTGAAGAAGTCAAATGAATGGCTTCACAGCTGTTCACATGCCTGCATCGTACCTCACTTTCTCCCATCACATTCTAATATACATCTACACACTCTTAGACACACAGACACAAGCATTTAGTCCTCATAATGTCATTTAGTACAGCATTGATTATAAGAAGGGTGATTTACCTTCTTGGTGTTTATAGTATTATATATATAAACTATATAGTATTTATAGTTTATAGCACATTTATGGTATTTATAGCATTCTGTGAATATAGTGTGAACTATACTGTCATATACTGTCATATACTTGCATATCAGCTTGCACTATAGCTCCTTTGTTTTTCAAAGATACTGTATATATATTTATATTGTTTATATTTTAATACTTGGTTTCTTATCTTCCTATATTTTTTATATTTTTCTTTTTACTTAATGTTTATTCTGCACCAATTACACCAAGTCAAATTCCTTGTAAGTGCAAACCTACTTGGCAATAAACTTGATTCTGATTCTGATTATGATTATGATGCTGGTTAAATAAGGAATACATCACAACTGGATCACCTAACCTGTTTTGTTTTTGCTTCATTGTGACTGATGAATAATAACAATTAGCACTTAACTACTGTAGCCATATCAAGTGGTGTTTTAGCTATTTAATTAACATGAGCCACCAAAATATATAAAATGCATGAAAAGACCAAAACTGAATCAGTTGATCTTACTAACAAGTTCTGTCTGTGTAGCCAAAGCCTTATACCATGTATACATTTAAAACGCAGTGAACCACTCCGTTGCACCAGCTCACCTCCATTACCACCAACCTAGATCCAAGTGGTTTACGCATACACTGTCTTGAAACTGTAAATACTGAATCCCAAGCAACTGCACCATGTGTTATAAAGTAATGCAGAGCTCAAATATTATTGAGCCTTTTATAAAGAGTTCATATTTGTGACACGCTTTTAAAGATTTACATCTTCAGTAGGAATTATGGATTTGGGGTATGGACTGATATATTATAGAGTTTGTTCTTTTTATGGGATTTATTGACAATAAGCAAAATATAGATGTATGTATACCTTTTATTCTTATTCTTATTGGCATAAAATGTCTTTCTGTTTATGTAAGGCTCCCTGGTCTATTTGGTCATATTAGCAAATCACAACACGGTCAGTTCATGTCACATGTCAATCCCGATAACTGACTTGATGATGTAAAAAGCATAAGGCCTTGCAGATGGTGGCTCCAGAGACCCAGGCGCCTCACCGCTGTTTGCAGTGAGCTGGCCCCAACCTCCACTCCGTCTAAGCCCGCAAAATCTTTATCTGCTACATGATGCATGAAAGCACACTGTCTTCTCATACAACTTTACATGACCCCTGACCCCATCTGCACAGATGCAATATGACCTAGCTGCCACCATCCATTTTGGCCCCTGGAGTAGATTCAATGAATTTTTATTATGCTGCATGTGTATGTCACTTGGTTTGGCTCTTTCTTTTGATCCTCATCACCACCAGTGTGTATGGAAAATACATCACTCTGCGCTCCAAGATGGATGTCCAAAGATGTTTTTTTTTTTTTTTTTATGCTGTGTCTTTGAATTTGGTATTCTGCAATCTGAAGAAATCTGCACAGGAAATAGCACATATTGAGTTTGTTTGTTTGTTTTTTAACTTTAAATGACAATTCCAGCAGGATTGTGACAGGCAGGTTTCCAACCATACTTCCTGGCAAAGTAGAGTGTAGTTGGACATTTGAATTCCTGTCTTTTAGAAACGTTGGCCATCTCATTTAACAGTGTGGTCACTTGTATAAAAGCTTGGCTGTGTTCACATTTGTTCTTTCCAACAATTCTGGCCTATTCTGCTGATATTTTGGAGGCTCCGCTATTGTTTGAGTTCCACTACACGGAACATTTTCTATAATCTGAGCAACTCTGATATTCATTTTTAATTCTAAATGCAGGTTTGCAACAATTTGTCTTCAGCTAACACCAAATGGAGATATCATGGGATTATGCAGGCATGATGGTTTCGAGGATATGTGGATGGACTGTCTGTCAGTCTGCACCACAGAGAGATGTGTGTGTTCGACTGCCTTATTCAGTGTCTTTTTGTTTCCCTCAGGAGCCTCTCAAATTGTCAGTGTCAGGCAACAACTATATGTTCCCCAGAGGGAGCCCAAATATCTAGGGAATCAGGCGTCATTTAGCCTGTAAGAGCCTTTTTCTTTCCCTGACACTCTGTATTGCCTTTTATTTCCCCCTCTCTCTCAGTCTCTCTCTATCCTCTCTGCCTCTCAACAGTACAAACATTCAATCTCGCTCGTTTTCTCTTTGATTTTACCTTAGGTGGTCTCACACATTATTTTTGCAACCTCCTCACCTCCCAGCCCATTTTATTGATCAGTTTTTAATCTTTTTTGTGTCCTATTGGGCAATGATACATTACTGAATACAAGGCATGGCTATAGATAATGATTACGTTTATAATTGATTAGGATACCGGTATTGACATTTTTTTTTTCATTCATCTTATGCTGTGTACTGTCTTGATCTTGATCTTAAAAAATTCTGTGTATTATCCATCATCTCACTCAAAGTCTTTTCATATTTTCTCCTCAATTTCAGTATCCAATGAAAAAAATATGCTCAAGAGCACAAAAAACCCAGATAAATATCCATAATACGATTCCATCATAATGTTTCTACATGTTTTTGTAACAATACAACCAAAGGGTCCAGTTCCAGTAATTATATTCTTAATATACTTTAAATACAAAAACTTACAGTTGGGTCAGTTAAGGAAGCATTAATGGTTTGGAGATATTAAACATTAAGACAGCCTGTTCCAACATTTAATTCTTTGGGCTATGACTTGACAGATGTCATAAGTCAAGGTTTAAGTAGTGTGTTTTGTTCATAATTAATTACAGCATATTTCAAACTCCACAACGTAGATGAACGGGCACAAAGTGGTAGAAATCATGAATATGAGCACAATCAAATGCTTCCTTTTGCAGGAGTGTACTTTCATTTTCATATTGGAGTATGAGCTCCCCTTACAATTCATGGCCATTTATATCTCTACCTCGCTGGCGGCCCCCAAACAGATACATTGTTTAACTGTCATAGATGACAGGGATAAAGCAGGGATAAGGACATTGTACTGTAACATGGTGCTGTATGTGTGTGTAAATGTCCTCGTAAGTGCTGTGTATACACGTACTATGTTTATATTACTGTACTTATGCGCAGAGCACCAGAGATAAGATGCATAAGGCAGTGTTTCAATGGCACAATCACAACACAAAGTGCTAGATAATGTGCGCAAGGTCAGTGAAGATTTGAACCAGCACGCTCGCTGTTTGTGCTTTTATATGCACGGCTCACCCATGTGCAAAAAGGTTGAATAAAGCAGAATATGAAATATATAAATGCTTTTTGAGATATTACTTTTTTCATACCTTCTTTAAGCTGTCATTCAGAGCCGTACATAATAAAAAAAAATTGATCACCAAATGGATAGCAGATACCAGACGATGTTCTCCTGGAAAATGATGTTGTCTGGGTGGTAGGAGTGCCAGAGCTTGTATATACGGCATCCAGATTTGCAGCCAAATGCAGATGGTGTGCCAATGTTTTTGGATGAGGATCTGGAGAAAAGGTTCATAGGAATGTTACGAGAAATAATAGGGAAAATAGGGATTTTTTAAAGGGTCTTCAGGACGAAAGCATAACTTAAACTGCCAAAGATTTGAATCACTTAAAGTGGTAGAGTAAAAAGTTAGAACCAACTAGTCTGATGTGTGCAGACGCATCACAGACATGAATAGGATATGATATACATTTCATGTATATATGCGTGTTGTGCTTTTGGCGTGGAGTGTGTATGTGTCCATTTATGTGTGCACATAAAGTGATTGGTTGCCATTGAAACTTAGCTATTAATATCCACAAAGGCCAATTTGTTTGCCATGCATATGTTATATCCCTGTACATCTTGTTTTAATTTAGATATGAATGCTTGTGTAATACATTCATACATGGCCCCTCGTAGAAGTGTGTGTGTGTGTGTGTGTGTGTGTGTTAGAGGGAGAAAAGCAACAGCTGTCAGGATGTGATGACTCAATTTCTTGACAAGCCTGGCACTGAGCAGCCATTTGGAAACTGAAGGAGATACTGGCTGATGAGGAACTGCCACTGCCTATTAATTCAAGCAAAGAGAGGTTGTGTCTGTTTTATCTTGAGTGTGAGGAGAGCTCCATTCTGCTGCTTTTATTGGTGCATATGGGTTAGTCATCAGTTTGCCTCTGAGGGCTTGATTGCTATTAAATTTGTTTTGCACACTCATGCTCCCAGGAAAAAAAACCTATTGATTTATGCTAAACTTATCCTAGGCTTTCTACAGTATACATACAGTAATTTGTCCTCTACCAACAGTGTCAACTGTAGGGGTCAAATGGTACGCGTTACCCAAACCGCTGTCCCAAACAGGATGTTTGTGCCTTAACTATTACAGTATGAATTATGGTGAATGAGTCACTGCTAAATGTTTACATTTTTCAAAATAAAAATAAAAAATAATGTTGAATTTAAATGTATTTTGTTTTCGTGACTCAAAATCCAAGGCAGACATAAATCCATAAATTTTGTGTATGTTATGTCCAAACGGCAACCTCCATGACTGTGAAATGAAGCCAATACGGAAGTGCCAAAAAGTGGAACAGAAGTGAATCCATTTCCGTAAGTCCCCATGTTAAAATGTCCAGCTTCACAGCAGAAATAAACATGTTTACAGCCTGGTACAAAAAACAGTTTTGGTCTCTATAGCTAATTTCCCCGTTCATGACAACTGTACTGAGGGTGAATTTTTATACAACTCACCTGTTCAGATTATATTAAGGCTTAAAAGGCTTAAAGTTATGCAGAATTAACCACATGGCTACTTTGATTGACAGATGGGTGCTGTTACAGGTGGCTTGTTTGAGCACTCAGGCATCATTTGGCCCACCTCAGCTCCATGTCTTTGTCCATTTTTATATTAGACAGGAGGCAGCAGAGGCAGGACTGCCGAGATGGCAACGCCCAGCACCACCACACCCTGAGCTTCAGAAACCTGTGGGTGATGTCACGGATACTGCAATGTGCATGTTTTATACTGTCCATGGTTACACCCCTATCTTAAAGTGATACTCCACTTATGTCAGTCATGAAAGGTTTCTGTTCAAAGTTTGCACTTTTAATGGCAGCAGTTCTAAAGAATAGAACAGTGGCAGAAAAAACTATCTTAACACCCATAAAATCTTCTCATACACCTTCTACACTGTGATCCTTTTTATATCCATGTGTATTGTTCAGTGCTGTCCATCACCACCATCCAACATTTACCGGTGATGTTGTCGATGGTTTGATTTCTTCTGCTGCTGCTCTTCCACTTTGCAGGATATACAGTATCTCCCTATATTATGCTATTATCATTGAGAATAAGAAAAACACGCTACCAAGCAACAAATAGGAACAGAAATATAAGCTACCAGGGGGGATTGTGTAACTTTATGTACAGTATGTGAATTTACTGTATGTGGCAGACTCTAGAGAGATCTGATTCAAGGTCGTCCAGTGGACACAATAGTGTCCTCTGCAGCTTATCTTCACTCAATCCCTGTATCACATCTGACAGAGAGAAAATAGCCACATTTCTGTGTACAGTACAACACACACACACACTAATCTATTCCCTATGAGATATAGATAACCCCAGAAACCACAGGTAACACACAAACAAATCACAAGAAGTTCACTTTATCAGCAGCCAAAGGAGACCTGGCAACCTGTCTCCTCGCTATTGTTAATCGTTCTTTCTCTCTCTCTCCAGCCTCCATCTGTCTTTCCCCCTTTTCTTACTCCCGTGATCTCTCTCTCTCTCTCTCTCTCTCTTTCTTTCCTTTCCTCCCACTTTCTCTCTCCCTCTCTCACTCTTTCCTTGAAGCCCGCAATTTAATAACCTCAAGTGCTGTCAGAGGAGGCATTGAAAAATGGCTTCTATAAAACATAACGGCCTTAATCAGAGTGCGCCGAGGATTCTCCCTGCTGCCGCTGATTTCACCCCCTCCCCGCTCCCCCCAATCCCCGCCTCTAATGAATTAATGTTGAAATATGCAGGGGCTCAGTAGTCATTAGATGTGCGCCGTGAGACGTGATTTAAGATGGCTGCCTTTATGTGTCTGCCAGGCAAGATGGAGCAGGACGGCCCTGGCTGGACAGTGATTGTCTTGGCTGACTGGGTCCAAAAGTGTTTTAAGACCACTCCTTGGAGAGGGTGATACGTTACCACAGGAGTATTGTTGCTGCGTGGTTTTGTTTTGAATGGGTAAAAGATGGGAAGTCCTTCAAATTTCAGGAATGTTCTCTTTGTGTGATTGTGGTCAGAGGTTTGAGCTGATAAGCTCAGGAGATTCATGTCCTTTGTCCTCTGGCACAGTGTAGCTTTAGCCATGGCATCATATTCAATGGTAATATGTGTAACCTGCAGTATTATGGCTCTGTTAAAAGGAACTGTGATGTCATTGTAAACAGATTGATTTAATGTGCCCGGTACTGTACTGTAGAGTTCTACAGAGAGAACTATTTGTCTTTCATTGCTTGTAGCTTAGGTGTAATATACAATAAGAATTCATTGCCGTTGTTTTACTCCTACACTCCCGCTTGTTTGTTTCAATTATATCATCGTCACTCATTCAAGTCAAATATCCACCAACTTTTAGCTCTTTTCTTGGTCTCTCAGGTCTCACCCGAGGTAAATAGCTAGCCTTTTAGTTGCTGAATCCTCCACTATGTTCTCCAGCTAGTCTCTTCACTGTGTCTTTCTGCTGTTTGATGCTTGAACAGTGGACTTTCACAGATTTTTCACTAAAAACAGTCAGCTGCTGTGGCTGAAAACGATGCTGCGGGAGTGTTGAGAGTGAATTAAAACAGTAAAATTGTAGCCAGACAGCTGAACAATGAGCTATAAAGCTCCTTGGGGGCTCCAAGATGATTTACCGTAGGTTCATCACTACAAGCGTCCCCTTTCATATTGTCATTTGATACATTGTTATTAAAAAATATTGATTCAAGCTGATTTCATGTACTTTAGCTGAACACCTGTTGCTGCTTCATATTAACAGATGTCTGCCGATGAGACACTGGGCAACTTTCTTGTGAAGGAGCAACAGGAAGTGTTGACAGACCAACCGCTACTTTTATAAAAGAGAAAGAAGAGAGAGCAGTAACACGTCACTTTCCTGTCTTCAGAACGACCACACCCCCTTTTGGTGCCTTCAAAGTGCTCGAGGCCCATGCCTAAAAACTGCTTTGTCACATTCTGCATATCAAACAATAAAAAAATCCCAGTTCATGATTTAATTTACTCCCCCCAAAGAGCAAATGGCAGTAAAAGAAGAGATCTGTGGCTTCAGACCAACCTGAAGAGAGAATGACAATGGGCCGGGCCAGTCAATATATGTATGTCTGTGGCAAACATCACAGGTTGCTTAATGACTTGAAAGACCAGTGGGAACAGAGGGTATTTAAACCTTAATAATTCACATACTGTAAATTCAGCAGACATATATTCTAATGCTGAACCTTGGAAACAGTAGAAAGAAATGTAGGAAGTGGAGTTAAACAGACCTCTTTTCTTCTTCTCTTGTCTCGTAGTAAAAGGCTGCTTAATAAGCACAGACTGCTAACAAAAGACAGCAGTTCCACTTCACCACAGCCATATAGATAGTTTACAGTAACTGTAAAGTAAGTCACATTGGATGACTGCAACAGTTAGTGTCATAAGGACAGAAAAATTCTAATCTGGAGATTCAGTAGTTGTACATGTCAGGTTCAGCCACTTTGATGGAAACAGCCTGGAAGGACACATCATAGTGATGTCTTGCAGTCTAGTAGGAATTGCAACCTTGTCGTCTCATCCTCCCATTTGTAGCGTAAACTACAGTGGCCGCAAAACGCACCAAAAACCACCGAAAACATGGTCGTTCCACACTGTGGACTGGAGGAAAGGGGACCCACAGCGTCTGTAGATATAAAAGGTTCTCAGTTCACAAAAACATAACGATTCTTATTGTCAGGTGATTTTACACTCATGAAAACATAATTATGTATATTGTATTCCATTCCTGCCACATTCTGTTATTAGAGGCCCTAAATTTGATACACTGGACTTTTAAATCTCAGCATGCTCTACAGAATTCAGAAAATCCTTCATACTGTTTCAGTGCAGGCCTTACCATCAAACACACTTCAGACATGTATTAAAAAAGGAACATCAAAGTGAAGATGCTGTAACTTTTCTGAACATTTTTTGACAATGTTTCATTACTGCTGGGCAGGTCTATAATCTATTTCCTTTGAGACTTCCTTCTTAAGTCGAGATCACACAATTATGAGAGCTCTCATTCTGACGGCAGGGCGGAAATTAATTAATAAATAAACACTGCATTTTTACATTCATCAACATGCGGTAAGAATAGCTCTGATTATCACAGGTGAATTAACGCTTTCATTTTTGTGTCAAAAAATTAATTGTATCCCTTAACAGCTATTCCCAGGGGGAAGTTAAAGAAGAGAATGGGGAAGGTAAAAGGAGAAAAAAACATAACAGTGCAGACCACCAGGAGTGCTAATTGCTGCTTTCAAAACCTTGCATCAGTGTTACCGTCTTTCCACAAGAGTGTACAGTGTCCCACAGAGAGATGCCGTAGGTAGAACCTTGTTACAAATACATGGATGTCAAGTCTTGATCTGCAAGACCTGGCAGGGAATTTCTCTTCATCTTTACTTAACCAGGCGAGCTGGCCGAGAACAAGCTCTATTTAGAGCAGCAACAGCGTGAGCTAACTATTATAGTGAGACAGGTGTGGCATTAATTGCATGGCAGTTATGAATCTTGAATTTGACCACAGTGTACAACGTACAGATATTTATGTACAGGTACATCTAACAATTATGGCAAAGGCTTTATGACTGTGTGCAAAACCACTAGAGATATAATACACAACAATACATGTGAGACAGAAACTATTGATTTTGTGATCCAGTCTTTGTATAAAAGGTTAAAATGTACATATTTTATATCAGATCTGTATGTGGAACCGTCAAACTATGTAAAATTGTTCCAAGATCAATATCATCACACTGAACTTTTCTTTCACACATTCAGAAGGTTAACTGTGAAATAGAGCTGCAACTAATGCCTATTTTCATTATTGATTAACATGTCAATTATTAATTAGATGAACTGAAGTTTTCAGCATTGCTGAATTCAGAGCTCAACGTAATGTCTTCATGCTGCTTGTTTCGTCCCAACAGCAGCCCAAGACCAAAAGATACTCAATTTTATGCCCTGTGAAACAAGAGAAAGGGAAAGAAATGGAAAGTTTACTGGAAAAATGACTGAAACAATTAGCAAAATAGCTGCAGATTAATTTTCTGTCGATCTACTTATCAATTAATGGACTAATAGTTTCAGCTCCACTGTCAAATAATGTGTTCTTTTGTGCTAAATGGATTTTACCTTTTTACCAAATGGGACTGACTCCCCTTATTCATGCCTAAGTGTATATATGTTCTTCTGACTGACAGAGTGGCTGAGTGGCCGTGCCCTATATGTGTGTCTTTAACTCTTTACCCATTTTGTGTGTTAATGTCTGATCCTTTCACCTGAGCTGTGACAGAATGATTATGAGTGAATGCAGGGATCACTTGACACGTACTACGTGCATGTGTGGTCAACCCACTGGTGAATACCGCTGCATTAGCAAGGCCATTAGCACATTTTGCTGTCTGTAGTGCCCGAGTGTTAGTGACACCGTTGGGTCCCCCTCCACTTAGGCACCACATTTGATAGACAGCACTGACATGCCAGGTGACAGTAATGTCACTATGTGGCAGCAAGTGGTGCCACTGCTCTCGAGAGCACATGAGATGAGGTTTGTTGGTCTTCCCTTTAAAAAAAAAAAAAAAAAAAAAAGTGTGTATATATACACATATAAAAAGGGCACCAGCCATGCAGTGTGGCACCAACATGCAGAAAGTTTTGATGCATTTAAGGCGAAACAGATTCAAATAGCTTATTATGTGAGTATAATTACTGCACCTCTGCAATTAAAATATGAACTATTTAACTATTTATTTCACAAAGACAAACATGATGATGACAATGAGAATAAGCTGTATATCGAGGGGCTTGGTCATAGGCAAGATGATAAACTTTTTCCACTGGAAGGGCACTCCGGAGGACATTTACATATTATATCACAACATTATATCACATTTTGTTCACTGGCTTTCAAAGAATACCAAACTACAAACAAGTATTAATGTCTGACTACTGTTACTGCTGACAATTGCAATTTGAGCAGCAAGTTTAAAAAAATATTATTTACTACAGAACAGCTTTACCCTTCTTCCTTTGACTTGACAGTGCCTAGTCAGTAGCCACATCACACATTTGCACATAGCAAGGTCCAGTGTGTAGGATTTAGTGGCTCTAAAGGGCTTACAACAAAAACACAACAATACTTATATTCAGGTTATTATACACTAATGGTAACATACTATTGAATATTGTATTTCATTCCTGCAAACAAATACTCATAAATCCTACACACTGGACTTTTAGCCAGATTTCAAAAATGCAAGTTTATGAGCGTTTCCATCAACAAATGTTATGTGAATATTAGGAGTTGGTTCAATAAATTACCAAAAACAAATTAAGCAATAAATGCTGCAAATTCTGTCAGTCAGTAGTCATTAAACCATTACAGAGGCAGAGGGCCAAACCTCAAAGTGTGGTTAAAATAATGTGAGAAACATACCACACAGATCTGATGTTATAATTTTTCATCTTTTTATTAGACGTTCTCTGGCTTCATGTACATCCTGATTTATTTTCTGTAAATGTTTACATTGAACTTTGTCGTATTTTATTTTATTGACACCAACTTCCTCCCCTTGGTTTTGGCTGGTTCATAAGATTCATTCGACAATTTGTAGAAATTACAATCCATAAGTAAATTGTTACTTTAAGTTTAGTTATGCTGTCTGGTAAATGTAAGGCTAGTCACTGATACTGACAAATGGCAAATATTGTCAGATTCTCCGTTAAAGAATGCCTTCTTTCTTCATACTGTACATGTTCAACTCTACGGACATATGTTTTAGGAAAACACATATATTTTCTACACTGTGTCAGGAATACAAACAAATACTTGAAAAGAGAACACATATGGGAGTGACTAAGAAGAATATTACGTGTGTTATAAGCTGAGGTGTAAATTGAGAAAAATACATTTTATGCTGTCAGCGTCTCTGTCACATTAATCTGTGTGTGTAAATCTAAATGTGGATGATGTGAAGTGCTCCTCAATCTTGGCTCAATATACTGCACACTGCCAGTTCACCATAAATGAGGCCATTTGATGAGCTAAGTTTGGACACAAGAGTCTAATGGCGGCATTAAAGAGGAGACTTGGGAGAATAGATGGCCGGACATCACTCACTTTAATCACCTGTTTCATTATTCAGTGGATGGGTGCCACCTGGTCATACATGAAGGGTGTCAATGGGATCCAAGGTCTGAAAGAGGAGTGAGACATCCTAAAGGGGAGCTGTGGCGAGTCCAGTCCAGAGAAAGCTCTTTATTTTCAGCAGAGGCAGGAGGACATTTGTCTGGCTCAGCGACTGTGTGTGCGCTTTTTGAAAGATAGGAAATAAAAGAAATTGATTATATCTGTGTTGGTCCGATTCATCTTTAGAAATTAGGTCATTTTTTTTATCTCCTTCACTGGAGATTGCATCATTATGATGAAAATCCAAAGAAAATGTGTTCGCAGGGGTTGGAAGGTGCAGCATATTACAATCTGTTACTTCAAGTTCTGCTTTACTTTGTGTTTTGGCTGATTGAATGATTGGGGGCAGCCAGATGCAAGCTGGAGTCCTAGTTGGGTCTGAATCTGGATCAGCTTCTTTTTCCTACATTAAATCACGTGGAAAGCAAGGTGGTTAGAACTATCATTGTTTCTGTATAGTGCAGAGTAAATTATAAAGCTGAATAAGGAGCCCTGAAATTTATGCAAAAAGATTTTATTTCCTGGTTTCCTTTTAAAAATGACTTACATAAGCAGTTTGTCAGACATGTTTTTCTTCTTTGTTCATTTTAGTTTTGTCATTTTCTTTTTTAGACTGGAGCAGTTGAGGATACAGAGGGCATGACATGCAGCGGAGGCTACAGGTCGGAATCGATCCAGGCTGCTACAAGGACTCTTTGTACAAGGGGCACACACTCTACCAGGTGAGCTACCAGGGTACTCCTTCCAGGTCCAATATTATTGTTGGAGGGCAGCACAAGCAAAACTGCCCTCAGCTCCAGTTGAAACTTGGAATTCTGGATAAAGGTCGGGATACAGGAAGGGTAACCCATGCCTATAGGATGATCCACACCCTCGCATCTCAATGCAGTCCCACCGTCCACTTTTCACAGGCGCACACCACAGAGGAGATAAGAGAGAGAATAAGCTGTCAGCAGGCTGAGTTCGCCAGTCCCCTCTATATTCTTCACATTACTACAGAGGGAACAATGTGTCTGCAGTGGCAGGTGGCCATAGTTCATAATGTGCTGATGCTGACCAAGTGTCAGTTTGATCCATGGGATCGGTGAGTGGGACGGGGCTGTGGCTCCTGAATCCTTAAGCAAGCAACTGTGTGGTGCTCCTATGGGGACGGTCGGAGACATGATACAGATGAGACCGGCAACTATCTGCCTAATGGCAGACAGATACAAGGCAGAGAGGGGGGGGGGGGGAGAGATGAAGAGGGAGGAAGACAGTAGGCAGGACAGATGAAGGGTTGAGTATCACGTTTGGAAAAGGCACAAAGGCAGATACTGCACTTGTCATTCTGTGTTATTTGTCATCACAGGCCGCTAACTCTGAAACTAATGTACTGTATCTGTCCCACAAACAGTAAATGTAAGTGTTTGTAGGCTATTCTGTTTTAAGGACAGTCGTAATGGTTGATGCTCTGTGTTTGAATGGACTGCTGATGCTGAAGTTTTGCCTCATAAAACAGTTCCTCCATTTGGTGGTTAAAAAAAGTAAACAAAGTCCTCAACGCTGTCTGCCACTGTTTTTACTGGTGTATGCGATAATGCACGATGGGCCTTTCTGATATACGAACATGAAGGATGAGGTGGAGTGCCACAGTGCAACACAGAGTGGAATTTCTTTTGTCAATTTCATCATCATCTTTGAGTGCCTTATTACAATAGAAACAATACAAACACTGATCACAAGATTCCCTCAATTAGACAATGAGACTCTTCAGCATACTGTTGGTTGTACGAAAGGTTGGATGAGTTCGCTAAACACAGCAGATGCTATTGTTTTGGCTTCAAAAGTCGTGATACGTAAAGGTGATGTGCTCCTTCATTGTAAGATCACAAGATGGTTGTGACATTTTGCTACCTAAAGCCCCATTTGGCCACAAAGTGATTGACACAGGAGCTAGTCTACTTGGAGTCCAATGCAAAAGAGATTCTAAGTCTAACTCTGAATCTAAAACAAATTAAAGCTTTACAGTAACACTGACTTAATTCATACCACAATATATGTTGATATTGAAAAAACAGTCATTAAACCCTACCCCAAAATTAGTTAATTCATTAGTAATGGAGCTTGAAGCATAAAAGTATTGTTGCTATGGTTACCTGCGGTTTAATATACCTCTAGCAGTGAGTTAGAACAATGGTTAAACTGTTGACTGGACTGTTTGAGGTGTTCTGATATTTTACTGGACACCAAGCAGCCAATCAGAAACGAGCATTTTCTGTAGCCATGGCATAAGATACAATGATATTTTGTGCCAGTAGTTCAGGCTGCAGACGTGTGTGGGTTTGCGTGCAGCATTTAAAATACATATTCGAACGCCGTAGAAGTGAGACCACAGCAGCCGAGGCAGTGAGATGTACTTTTGGTCCGCTGACACGAATAAACTCAACTTTGGAGGGACACAGTTAGGACACAGTTGTTTATACACACACACACACACACACACACACACACACACACACACACACACACACACACACACTCCTCGAGGCAGGTTTTGCAGTGAGCGATGAGCCGAGCGAGCGTGATCAAAGCAACAAAGCACAGCAGAAGAGACACACACACCCACACATCTTGAACAAAAAAAATATATATAAATAAAAAAATAAAAAGTATAACTCACACACATCGACAGAACTACTTTATCAGTCTCAGGATCTGACTCAACAGCATTTACATATTCAACAAACTGTCACATCCGCAAATTCACAGTGGAGCCCAAGGCGTTTGTTTGAAATGCATTAATTTATTAAGTGATGAGTGAAATATTTACAGAGTGACAATATATTCATGTCACCTAAACAATGCATGTAATAAGCTGTAACATGTTAACTAAATGTCTGTGGATTTAACATAATGTGCTCTCAGTAAAGCTTCATTGTGTGCAATGCAGAACTGCCAGTATGAGAACTTATCAGAACTTAATCTGATGTGAGATAATAAGAAAAAGACAACAAATGAAGAGAATCAGATGAATTTAGGAAAAATAGAAGAATACTCTTCATGAATTTATGTGCAGGTATGTATGTTTTCATAATCCAGCTTGGTAAAGTCACAACATCCCTGACCCCAGCTCATCTTCTCTCATTGTCTCTCTTTTCACCCTCCCTCCTCTTTCATTTCCAACGACTCCCTCCTTCACTCTCTCTCTCTCTTTTGGTCTTCTTCTGCGATTTATTGCACAGGGCAGGCAGACAGCAGAGAAACCTCCCTGTATGGAACGATCTGTCATCTCAACATTATCATCCAAACACACCGCCTTCCATATTGTGCTACAAGGGCTTGGGCAAATTGCTATTTTTATGGGACATGATAAAGGAAATGCTGCCTTATGTTCACATTTTTTACTGCCCAATGTTAGAGCAGGACATGCCATGATTCACTATATTGGAAACTAGTTTGTGTAGTGTGTGACGTTTGTGTCTGTGAGTGTGTCTGTTGCTGGGTGGTTGAAAGAGAGAGACTGAACATGAATATTGTTGTAAAATTGTCAACCATTAGACAGTTCTACAGAGATTTGATTCGATAGATCATCAAGTCATGTCAGTCGTAACAGCAACGAGGCACGTGAGTCTCGCACGGTTGGTTTAAATTAGAGCAAAAAATCAAGAGTGATAGATTAATCTCAGTTACAAATGGCAACGCTGCTGTATATGGAATATGTTTAATCTCGGTTTCAAATAGAACACACATATATAAATGTGTTTCTAATCTATTTGGGTCAACTACTGGTTCTCGTAAATCAAAAAGTCGAATAGCCGGAGAGGGTAAAAGGGCAAAATAAAATGTGCGAGAGAGAAGGAAAAAAAATGGAATTTAAAGGCAAAAGGCAAACCTATTACCATGTTCTGTGGGTAAGACGAGTGCATGTTGACTTCATCTGTCTGCTCTCTTTTCTCCTCTCCTCTCCTGTCTTTTTCTCGCCTTCAATCCTTCTCTCCCCGAGCCTTCGGCGTGCCTGACAGCGAGCGCCGCACCAAACTGACAGGCCCTCAAACCGTGGCCAAGAAAGCGAGCATTAATTAAGTCATTGCCGGACTGTAATTTCCTTGAGAAGTAAAAAAATTTCCTCACACACGAAAAGGTTACCAAGACCTTTTCTGTGTCAAAATTACCATGCGTCATGAATATTAATGCGCTTAATGAAGACAACCTTTGGTTCATCAAGAATGTTCCAGTAGCAGGTGCCAAGCTGATAAACTCACTCGGTGAAGGCTGTGTTTTTTTTTTTTTTTCTTTTAATTCAGTTTTTCCTCTATCTCTTTCTTTCTTTTTCCAGTTTTATGTCAGCTCCTTAGAGAGTCAGTTATTTAAATCAACATCTTCCTATCAGAATTTACTGACTCACATGAAAACACACGCACATCCAAACATCTTTTCGTCTTATTCACTTGTGCTTGTCCTTGGGTTTGTTTTTCAGACTTGCTGACTTTGGTCGTCAGAAATGTTGATTTTTAAATGTTTATCTCCCGGTCTGTGTGAGACAATATGAAATTTACAAAGGGCATGTGTGAAAACACTTTGAGTTAAATTTTGTCAAAATAAATGTGGTGTTCTTTTAGCTGCACATGTTCAGTCAAGCCCGTTAGCAAGCCAATTATATTGTATCTTAAACACGTTTCAGACAAGCTTTCACTGTCCATAAGAAGTCCTTAGTGTATGTTTAAATAATTTAAAATGCCAATGGAAATCTTTCCATGTTTTGGATTTCAAAGGAGTTGTTCAGTTTGAGATAAAATGTACAGTCTCAGTTGTAAACAATCCCTGCAATCAGCTCAAACCTGAAGGGAAGGGTGAGGTTAGCATAGATTAGCTCAATGACAGATATATATATATAGTATGACTGTATGACATCGTCTCGTATCATCAGTGTAGCCTGCCACAGTTTGTCTCATGAGAACACATTCCTGGTAAAAGGTCTAGTAAAAAGAAGACCATGAGCTGACTAGTTAGCTCACAAGCTAATTTGGTGACTGTTGTTAAAAATGGAACCCCCCCCCCCCCCCCCTTTTGGGAAACACAGGAAACGTCACACTGACATGCAACATGTACGTTAAAGAGACAGTTCTGTGCATCAATGTTTTTTCCGCTCAGCAAGCAAACGCTGTCTGGCGAAACACAATGTAGGAATGTTGTTCAAAAATTAAAAGAAGAGGGGGCAGTGTTTAGCTCAGTTGGTAGAGCAGCCGCCCCATGTGCGAAGGCTCAGTCCTTGCTGCGGGAGCCCAGGGTTCGAGTCCGGCCTGTGGCTCTCTCCTGCATGTCATTCCCCATCTCTCTCTCCCCACATTTCCTGTCACTCTTCAGCTGTCTCTATCACAATAAAGCTTGAAAAGGCCAAAAAAATAATCTTTAAAAAAAAAATAAAAAAAATAAAAATTAAAAGATAATTGAGTTAATTGAGCTAGCGCTGGTAAACTGTTGCTGTTAGTCATTTTTACGATTAAATGTTTTAGGAAATGAATGTATGATGCATTTTTTTTCTGGAGTGTGGAGTCTATCAATGAGCACAAAAATATCCAAGACACATTCCATATCATATTAAGAGGTTTGCAAAGGCCTCATATACAGAAACCTTCTGCACTGATATCCATTGTTTAACTTGTCATTGCCACGACTGTCCCCCGAATTAAGAGTTTACTAGATGGAAAAAACTTAGATTCACTCATTCATATTTAAGATGATTGCTGTCCTCACTCATACTCTCATACACACACCAGAGCCAGAAACATCTCATCTGCCACTAAATGGACCATTGACTTATCATACCGGCTTTCAGTGGCCATAGTAGTATCAGTCATAGTGGTTTATGACCACAGACGTATTCATTTTCAATTTTGCACATTGATTTTGAAAATACGACTGTAAATAGTGATGGTCACATTATACTGAGAACAAATCACCAAGTGTCACTGACGGTGTGGATGAGCTGCCCCTCTACTCCGCCTGCTCCTCCTCTGCCACACTGCTGCCTATTATTTCCATTGTGTAATTGAGATGCAGAAACATTGACAGAACTCATTTACTGCGATGGAGAACTGTGTAATGTGGAAGGGAACACAGATTATTACATCAATGCACACACGCGCACACACACAAAGACAGGCGGACACACACATGTTGGTAAAAGAGAATGTAATTTGGCACCATGTTTGAAGAGCCTCTTCAATTGTTCTGCCAGGATTTGTACTCGTGGTCTCGTGTAGCCAGGGAGGCAGAGGTGAGTGGAGGTGAAAATATGTTAGGTGATTGCTTCCTATACTGTTTGAGTGTGTGCTCAGGTGTTTATTATGAGAATCGCACGTCAGTATGGCTGTGAGGGACTGTGCTATTGAAATGGGATTGCTCTCTTGTATGGTGCTTTCATCATGCAAACGAAACACACACTTTAACAAGGAAATGACAAAAAGAAAGTAAAATCTGAAAAGGTTTATCGATGTCACGATACTCAGAAATCTCTTGACTCTTTTTTTGTCTCTCTCTAACATCACTCCACCTATTCTTCCTGCATCACGACGACAAAGAAGGTGGTTCATCCTCTTGAGACAAAGGACCTCACTCACACACATATGGACACACTCTCAAACACACACACACTCACGCACACATACACAAGAGCACTGAGGTCTGCTGTCATACACCTCTCATTAATTCCTACCTGTCAGCCGGCTCCCCCTACCGTATCGGCCCCCCGAAAGGTGACAGCTTTCCAATGACTGACAAAGGCTCTTTAGGTGATACAGAAGATCCCTAGCAACCGCCGGCTTCTGTAAAGTGCCCCTCAAATGTCACTTTTGCTGCTCTGAGACGTGCGCACACACACACCCACACATAGTATTTTTAAAACAGAGGCCTGCTCTCAAGTCTTCAACCATCTTTGACATCCAGAGGCTATGGATGTCACAGAGGCCTCAGCTCTTAAAGCTTTTAACATCCGAGAGAGATGGCGTTGTTTGACAGTGCTATTGGTGGATGCTATTGTTGCGTGTCGTTCCCCCTCCCGAGTGCATTGGATTTGCTTGTTTTTTCTGCTGTAAGAGGCAGATAAGGAAGAGCGAGAAACAGAACCAAACTTTCCCTCCGTGTCCATTCAGCTGTCATGTGTTGAGTGGCAACAGTGAGCAATATTGGTGTCGGCTCATACTAGTTGGGAAGGGGTCAAGTACATAGAAATGTTGGCTTCTCGTATTGACGTCATTCAGCTGTCGAGGCTGATTCCAGAGTGCAACCATACCTGTATCCAGTGTTATCTGTGTTGTAGAGCTGGTAATAGTGGGCAGAGGAGTGTGAAATGTTTGAGTGTGGTAAAACTTAACACCTGCGGGAGGAAGGAGGTGGGAGGACAAGTGCTTCTTCTTTTTCAGGACACTCAAGCTTGTACTAGCCAAATACGAATACATTATTCGGATATGCACAGATAATGTGCTGTGAATGGATACAAAAATTATAGATACGTCCAAAGTTTTGCAGTAATATATTGTACCTGCTTCCTGAGTGACACAGTTTACCACAAATATGACACCACTTCTTCTCAGAGTAAGTCAGGCACACCCTCTTAGAATCAGCTAAATTCACTCTTCGGTGTCCATCAAGGACAGCTATAGATGTACATAACTCTGTCTAGAAATCATACAAAGCCAAGGGTGCTATACCTCTGATCAAAGAGCAAGCTTTTAGAGATCAAAGCTTGTCACAAAAATATACTTTTAGTCTCATTTTAGCAATACAAATCCATGCAGCTACACATTCATTCTGCTCATATTCAGTGCCAGGGTCCCGGTGGCAGCAGGCTGAGGAATGTAGTCCAGACATTCCTGTCCCCAGCAAACTTTTCCACCTTGTCCTGGGGGATCCCGAGGCATTCCCAAGCCGGATGATATATATAATCTCTCCAGCATGTGCTGGGTCTACCCCAGGGTCTCCTACCAGTCGGATGTGCCTGAGGCATCCTATTTAGATGCGCGAACCGAATAGCGATATGCTCCATTTAAACAAACTATATGTTGTACCTAAAAAATTAGAACGTTAACTGACCTGGAAGTGGCATGATTAGAAAGTAGTAAACAGTTGTAGTGGCTTAAAGCATCAGCAGGAGGGCTGGTAAAGCATCTGGAACTTTTTCTATTGTATTTTTTTTATTATTTTGTAATGATGTAGTTAAAACAAGTATCAGCTTTACACTGGTTGCTGCTGTTTAAAACAGGAAATGTGCATGTAAGGGAGAGAGAGCGAGCTTATCAAATTGTCAAGTATCACACACTGTGACTCAAATGAAAATCACAACAGGGTATCACTGCTCAGAGAACAAAAGCCTTTGGTCTGTTGGTACGCTGTACATTTTCAACTTAACCAAACTGGATAGTTTTGCAGATAGAAAAATGCCCGTTAAGAGTGTAAGAGTACAGAGCTGACGTTACTGAGTCTGCCCATGTTTAAAATGTATACAGATGTGATACAGCAAGTTGTGTTCAAGCGCACTTTTTTTTACACACTATACTAAAGTATAATTATGGTACAAAACTAATGAAGATCGACACGATTTTAATCATCATAAACACCTCGCTAGATGTTAACTGCTTTTGAGAACGTGAAACAACTCAAAGGAGTCTCGAGCCTGACGTTTGTCACTCACATGAAAACCTTTTGTGCGGAAAAAGATGAAGAAAATCAAGTGATGTCAAGATATAAAAAAAAAAAAAAATGTGCCCCAGAAACCAATTATCACAAGAAATGGAGCAAAATGATTTCACATTCTTCTGCACGCAGAGGATGTCGTGCAGGTTTAAATTAACTCCATCAGTAAACCAGATGATTAGATTCAGTAAACAACCACAATGTGACGAGGGCTCTGAGCAAACAGCTAGCTTCTTTATGCACTCAGATTGCGTTTCCTACATTTAAATGCAAATAGATTGAATGTGCAGGTATTCATATTTGTCTGCTTTGTGCACCAAATAGTTTTTCACACTGACCTTCAAATTAGCCGTTATTTTATGCCTTCATATTCATATGTTGGTATCAGTGCTGGAAATAATAAACTCTTGACCTGACAACTATATCTATATACAATATCTACACTTTTAGGGGTTATTCATAACAGGTGAATAAGATTATAATATATCATTTACTTCTCTGAAATATTCCGTTATTATTCTCATTCAATCAGTTTCCAAGGTAATTCTTTGCTTTGGAGTCAATAAAGTTGAACTTTGAACCTTGCCGTAAGATTCCCTCCATTTTACATTCCCTCAGACCAAGAGACTATCACCCCTTCATTGAGAATATATGGCTCAGGGATCCCTGCAGAAATTAATTATATAACCTATTGTAGCATACCTCAAAAGTTCACGGTGCATGAAAAACTTAATATGCATGGCCTTCACCTTTACAGGCTCATAAAATTGTAGAATTGTGCTTAATTTTTTTTATAATATGACAGAGATAATTTATTAAGACCGGCATATGTTAATAGGACTCTACACGGGTGAGACTTTAAAAAGTTAGGTTTGATGTCCACTCACACAACCACGGAAAGGTCAATAGTAATTTTTAATACGGCTCTAATGATATTCATGTTCTTAGTAGCCACTTTTAAATTGGACTTTGTGGATAGCAGTGGAATTAATATTACTGTGTTTGAAAAATTCAGAAAAAATTCAGAGGTTCTGTATGAAGTACGCTGACATGATCATGGTATGTCTTTGAAAAGAGGGCATGACTTAGTGAAATAACATGCATGAATGGAAAATACAACTGTGACAAAGACTTGCAGGTGAACTGTACTCAGACTTTCTTGACACTTAAAAGAAAAGTTAATTTTGATTCTTCTCATGGGAGTTTATAATGAAAAAGAAGTTCTAGTTGTAATTACTTTGTGATGATAAGCTATTTGTAGATGATCTAGTGAACAGAGGACATTGGCATTTCAAGTGTTTTTAGACAAGATGCTTGTTTGATTTAAAAATGCGAAACAAAAAATGAGCCAAAGTATCTTCATTTTTTCAGTTTGTAGTAGGGATACTGATATTCACAATATTTGATATTATGTTAATAATGCACATATGCTAATATCGTGTCTGTAATCTACGCCTCTTAAAGGTCCAATGTGTAAGAATTAGGAGTATTTATATGCAGAATTGGGATACCATATTCATTAGTATATTTTCATCAGTGTATTATCACGTGACTATAAGAATTGTTGTTTTTGTCGTCTTAAAATGAGCCCTTAATAATCCGCCATGTTGAACCACTGATCACCGTTTTTTTATGTGAATTTCACAGCCAGAGTTTTTCCTACATGCTTGGAAGGAGAGTGAGGCGTGGAGTATTCATTTGGTTGCAATCTGCAACTTCACTGCTTGGTGTCATTTAATCCTATACACAATCATTTCTGTTTCTTTCTGTTGTCACTTCACACTCAAACACATTGAAAGATGAATTTGACTGATAGTTTCTTCTCTATTTTTAAATTTTCTGTTCATATCACGTTAACATTGTTATCGTGAACTCTTTTGGACATGATAATCATGTAGTGAAAATCTGATATCATGACATCCCTTGTTTGTATATTCTTTCAGTGTAGTGTATTTGATCTGCTGTATATCTTCACTGTGCTGTCTGTGTGGAAACCAACCCTAGCTGAATATGAAAGAAAGGTGAAATGGCTTCTTTTAAAAACATTCTTTATGCACACGTATCAGCTGGACCGATGAAGTCAAGGCTGTGCATGTTCTCAGACCAGGGCAGGTCTGGCAGCTCTGCCTACTACTTGATTACGCCACTCTGACAACCCAGCAGCCTGGTAAGGTCAGGCCCTACAGAGTGTCAGAGAGGTGGGATGATGATGTATCTCTCTGATGCCTCCGTTTTTCACCTCTTGACTTTGTTGTTTTTCTCCTTTGCGTCAGTGTCAACTTTTTGCCCATCTGCTGGGGACGTGTCTCCCATCAGAGCTGGACAGTCAAACCCTTTAACCCTTTGTCTACCTGGAACAGAATAGTGCAAACATTTCTACTTGGTTGTTCATCATATTGAGTAAAACATTCACTGAAAACTGAAAATGGTGAATTTTACTCCCTATTCTCAGATCGTAGCGCTCATTACACCCACCTTGTATCACCCTCTCTGGGAAATTACACTGGTTATGAAACATGCACGAAGCACAAACACTATCTATCTGCACTCTCTAGACCCAATGTTTAGTTTGCCCATTCTGGGATACTGTAGAATCATGGTGGGTCAACATGGTGAACACCATGGAAAAGGACCCACAGCATCTGTAGATATAACCCTAAATCCACACTGGATTTTTATGAAAGACACAATTTGTAATAAATGTATTGTTTCATTAGATGTCAAAAACAATCAGTTGTGTTCATAGTTTACCATGGAATCACCCACGTTATGCTTCCATGGAAGGAGAAGCAGATGTTTGTTAGGAGACACTATTTACCTGCATTATGCAATAAACCCAGAATGTCACAGAATGTGTGGCAATATTTCCACACACTGCACTCATCCCTTTGTGCTATATGCTGACCTAAATTTACATCATCATCATTTAGAGACCTTCATTTTTGGTTTGCTGAACAAATCCAAGATGTGTGCAGTGATTGAATAGTAACAGTCTAAGATGCACAAACAATCAGAATATTAATTTTGTAACCTGGTGTACTCTCTGATCTCTTCTACCGTGCTTAGATTTTTTTACTCAAGTCCCAGCAGAATTGGAGAGAAGAGCTGGATGACTGCGTGAACTCTGAGATGCACAAAGTGAATTTTTCTCTACAGTGAAATTAATTACAACTTTGTATCTTGTTTATGATAGAATCTCACTGAATGTGCACTGTGGAGGTTTGAGTTAAGTGCATGCCGCTATGGCTCACACAGATGCTCTCTCCAGTGGAAATAATGGCATTCCTCTGACATCATTCCTGTGCGATGTCACACATTGTGACGTATCACAAACACTAGTGTGTATACTACGTTAACCTTGTGAAATAAACAGTTCTCTCCAAAAAGTCAAATTGCGTCTCTTGTCTCACTGTTTAAAACTCATCCACCCTCAACAAAGGTAACGGTTTGACAACACGTTGTGTTTCTGACAACAGATATTTAAATGATGTGTTGTACTTCTGATCATTAATTCATCATAACCATGTTGTTATGTTCATCATAACATTTCAGAATAAAACAGACTGAGTTTTACACACAGCTGATTTTATGGCTGCACAGTGTTACCAGTTTACGCTGCATTTATTAACTCACATGCGCTGCATGTTTACCACAAATACAAAGAGATGCACTCTTCTCCAGGATGATTGCAAGTGGCTTGTAGGTGACAACAGCCGCCGTGATCCGGATGTCTTGCCCTGAGCTAGTCGTCCTGTGCGCTGCTGCGTCTGTGCGGACGTCTCTTGTTGTTAGCGTGTAATAGTGGATATTTCACCTGATAATGCTGCAGAGAAGCTGAGGTCAGAGAGTTAGCTATTCTTAGCGTGACCTCGGTCATATTTTCCATTATGTCTGAAAACAAATGGGTATGAATCCAACTCAGATCCACAAAATGAGAGTCTAAACTGTGGGATAAAACTTGGATTGGTAAATCTCTGTGTTTGTCACATAATGTGACTCAGGACGACACAATAGGATGCTGCTCTGCTAGATTTGTCTCTCTTTTCCCTTTTGGTGTATCTCTGCGTCAGCGTCTCTGTATGAACAACAGGGAGGGAGGGAAGAAGCTTGTGTGTGTGTGTGTGTGTGTGTGTGTGTGTGTGTGTGTGTGTGTGTGTGTGTGTGTGTGTGTGTGTGTGTGTGTGTGTGTGTGTGTGTGTGACTGTGCTCAGGTGGCAGATACCCTAGGTAAATCATTTCAGATCCATTTATTCAGAAGCCTGTGTGCAGACGACACCTGCACAACGCTGCCAAAGAAGTGCCACGATGTCAGCGACTTCGTTTGCAGCTCTGACCCCCCCCCCCCCCCTCAGCTGGCGTGTGTGTGCGTGCGCGTGAATGTGTTTGTGTGTAAGCATGTATATACTGTGTCTTTATTTGCGTGTGCTAGTATTCTGTGTCTTTATGTGAGGTAGCTCAGTCAAATGTCTTATTCAGAGGGAGAAATAACAGCGGGGAGAAGCTTTTCTGTCATCTGGCCGGCTGTGTTATTGCCGTGCTGCTTTCAATGATTCCTGCTTTAAATCTAGCTTCTCTCCAGAGGATGAGTAGTTAATTTAATTACTGTAATGAACAAACCAATGCTAATAAGGAGGATTCTTTAGTTCTTAAATAGCAAATTAATTTTTAAAACATCATAGATAAAAATTAATAGTATTTTTAGTCCAGATGAATTTATATTTTTTGATATGACAGCTGTCCTAATCTGTGTTCAAAATGAGCTCGTTTGCGTGTGTCATTTGCGCGCTGACAGTCAGTTGTGACAGTTGTAAAGTGTTCTTGAAAAAGCGCCCGACGTGGCCACTCAAGGCAGCCAGACGAAAGATTTGCAGGCTGTGATGTCTGTGTGTCAAATTACTTATCTCGCTAAGCATATGCTGGCACTTCAGAATCATATACTTCAAACCCGCACCCTTCAAAAGCGTCAAAACGGACTTTCTTATTCAGCACATCAGTCATGTAGCCACCAGCAAAATGAGCGAGATGTCATTTGCACTCAACAAAAAGCTGCCGGAGACATTTAAAGACACTCTTGATGACTGTTTCAATTTGGAGAGACTGTTAATGATATCGTCTCAGCTGCCTTTTTCTGAAGATACAAGTGAATGACAAAGAGCACTTAGATGTGCACTTCAGCTGAAGCTTTGCCAATTATTAATTTGAATCCTGAAGACAATTAGTAAATCACTTCGGCACCCATTATCCAGCTGTTGCCCTGGATTTCTGGATTTTTGAAGTGCGAGCCAATCTCTGGGTCAATTTAGTCTGCCACTAATGACAAAACATAAAATGATGATTCTGTCTATCACGCTATCGCACATGTTCTCTGGCAACAAAGGCGTCTTTTGTGTGATGAGCCTGAAATAAAAATACAAATAAAATTGACCTAATAATGGAGAAAAACAACAAAAATATCTTTACCAAACACCCACTCTGCTTTCTCGTTTTTTACTTTTCTTTTGTTTGAACCCCCCTCATTATACCTCATGCACACACACACACACACACACACACACACACACATGCACGGATACAACACACCATTCCTTGAGCAAATATCCCACTTGGTTTGTACTGTTCCAAGTGTTAGAGAGGGTTAAACTATTTCATTGCACTAATTGGCCAGTGTCACTCCTGACGTTTGGATAAACAGCGGAAAAGAGGGAAAGCTGAGACAAATGATGGCTAATTAAACTGGCGTGCGTGCGTGCGTGTGTGTGTGTGTGTGTGTGTGTTGCGGAGACAGAAAGCGGCTGACAAAAAAATGGAGTGACGAAACACCCAGCTTGACAAAAGCAACAACTACTTCTTGCCACAGAAACTTAACACGAAGAGAAAAAAAAATCTACTTCCTGCTTTCTTTGAAATCCTCAACTTCTCTCTAATTGGGTTTCATTCAGCGCTGACTGTGAGGGAGAGGGAAACAATCATTGGACGCATTCTGCTTAGAGTATTTTTGGCAGGAGCAAGCAATTTTAGGCTTGAACTAAGAGTGTTTTATTCGGCTTAGAAATTTTCATTTTGTCAATTTCCTACACTGAATGAGAATTTTCATTAAAAAGCAGACAAGGGCGTGTATATAAATCTTTCTCCCCGGTTATCCCTGGCCCTCACTGCTGCAAGCGATCTGATAAAACAATACTCAGATAAAATACTCATCTTAAAGGAGCAGGAAAAAAGGGAAGATAGAGAGAAAGTAGAGGAAGTGAACTCTTAAAATGAGCTGAGGCATGTCTGAACTCCGACCCACGGGGGACATTTGTTTTCAGAGGGAGTGTGTTGGCCCACCGCGTCATCCCCAGGGAGATATCTTCCTCACCATTTCTCTGCTACTCTGCAGCACCGTTTCACCTCGTGTTACAGCCTCACTCTCTCTGTCTGACTGACTCACATGTGGACGCACACGCATAAACACACACACATGCTCACATACAATCCCTCAAACCCTCGCCCAACCCCCACCTCGCCTTTTCTCGCATTTGACCACTTGTCAAGGGATGTTTATGGGCCATTGTTTGCAGTGCTGATGATCATTGTCACCGGTTGATTCCATTACCCATAGCTCTCTGATGGATGGGGCCTACCCTGACGTCCACTGATATGGGTGTCCTTGACCACTGGGGCAGACGCAATGAACGGAGGGGGGCAGTGGGGTGGAGAGTTGCATCTTCCATATCTTTTTATTATTGTTATTATTCTGTAGAAACAATGCATGATACTGTTTTGTTTTTAAGGTGCTCGATTTGCAGGTGTGATGAGGCAGAAAATAGTTTCATAAAATGTTATGAGCAAATTTCTGAGATGTGGGCAAAATAAAATGTGAATTAATGTGTGTTTCCAACAATTATGTGACAAGAATGATGATTTGATTGATTGATTGTTAAACATTATTATCCCAAAGGGAAATTGGTCCGCCGTGTGGCCATGAAATTGACAACACACACAGGAAAAACATACAGTGATCCACGCAAGGCCTCTAAGTGAAATGACTAAATACTTTGTTCGTAACAACCCTTTAGAACGACAGAAGCGTTTTCTGATCTGACGCCGCGATCTTTGTCTGTGCCTTCCAAAACACATCACTGTGGAAAAATACATCTGTTTTATGATGTGGTAACACTATGCTTAAGGTTTGGTTAGGTTAGGAACATGATTACTAAGGTTACGGGAGCTTTGTCATCATGGTTACAATAATAACCACATATTTAAGTTTAGATAAGGATGGTAGTTATGCTGAAATGAAACCAACATTGACTGGTGGTAGAAAACAGGAAACAAACAGCTGTCTACCTTATTAAAGTCTGTTGTGTTGTCGTTGTCATTTTTCTTGGACACCAAATATGAGCCACAGCATATATGGCTTCATACCACACAGAGGGCTGAAGGACAACAATACAATAACTAGTCCACAATACTGCACAGCACCATCCTGCAGTGCTCGTACAGCAGAATATCAGCATTTGATATGAGAAAACTAATGTTAGCCCAAGTGCAAAAGGTGCTATAAAGCAAAGAACAATGTACGTAATTAGCTGAGCACCAGTAACTCTGATACGTGATTGTGCTCCCTTCATTGGTGCTTCCTAAATTAGATGCCATTTATGTTTTTTTTTGTTTGTTTTTTTTAAATGCAGATATTTGTCTCTTTGTTTAGTTTTAGCAACAATGAAGTAACTTCATTGTATTTGTGGAAATGTGTTAGCTTTTATTGCATCGTTCTAATCATGTAAACATTTCCACCCCAGTTAAGCATAAAAACTTTTTTTTTTTTGCAATATACCGGCTATTTTTCAAATTTCTAAAGTCAAGGTCAAATTTATTTATAGAACACTATAAAAACAAATAAAGTTTGTTCTCTATAACAAACATCATTCAGCAAAAAGATTATCACAAGACAAACACTATGTATTTATGCCTGTAAAAGTGAAAATGGGCATAAAAACATGACGCTGTAAATGACATTCAATCAATTGATTCAAGCAATTAGTATATTTATACATACATAAATAACCCAAGTAGGATTTAAGTCATACATACAATAGCCTACTTATCTAATGACACAGGTTTATGTCAATTGTTTGATAGTTAATGTCCAGCAGGATGTCAGGTCGCCCACAAGATTAATAGGAAAACCAATATCAAAGAAAATGCACATGGATCACAGTGTTAGATGATGCCCATCCTTCAGACAAACCTCTTTCCATTCACTCCATCGATAAAGAGTTAAAATGACAAGAGTGAATTGAAAGAGAGGTGCTCTGTTAATCGACTCTGATGACAACCTTAATTCACGTGATATAACTTAAAGAGTTAACGTGATAGATGCAGTAATTTGTGTTGTTTTCCTCTGCTCTTAATCACATTATTACAGTGCATGTAAACACACCGAGAGGGTGCCTGAGGTCCGGCCTCCTGCAGTGCTCAAGTGTCACAACATTATTTGAACATTTCTCCAGCATCTCATTGAATTAGTGCTCTCGACTCGGTAAAACAGATGAGCTTGAAGTGAAGGAATCATTCAGAAGTCGCACATCACCAGCAGACAACTGCAATTACTGATGGGAGAAGATGGGCTTGGATTTAACCAGGGCGAGGCCGCGATGTAGTGTCAGTGAAGGATTGGCCGCGGTGTTGGCTGACGGGGGATGAAGCAGTGTTGATAGCTAAAACATTTACAGCGGCTCCAGCTACAGTCATTTTTCACAGAGCTGGCCCACCATTGATCAGGATGATATCTGGCGGAGGGGAACGAGTAGTTAAAGGCACATGTTTAACAAGCTTCTCCAGCATTTCCCAAAATTGTCACATAAAGACTTTCCATTATTATTCTGAACAAAGACAGAGTCGTTTTCTGTCCCTCAGATCTGTCTTTTGTCAACTCATCCTCACTGGGCAGATTACTATTCTTAAGAAACAGCTTTCCTGGATCAGACAAAATATTACTCTCAGACAGAAACAAGGCCACATGCTGCACTTTGAGGTAGAAATTAGCCCCCATTTAGTTAAAGTGTCTTAATGATGGTTGAGTTAAACCATTTCTATAACTATCAGATGCGCTGTTTTGTCCTTGCTCCTTTAAGACAATGCCAACATGCTGAAAAAAAAAAAGCAGGAAGACCCGAGCCGCCAATAAAACTAACATTAATGGCATTGCGATATGCAAAGCTATGCTAATTTTATGCATACTGTCAACCTACATAGTGGCCGTTCTTCGTTCATTTCAAAAGATATGACTGCAATTAGACGACAATTGATTGAAATCATTTGCGTTTTATGATTCGGTTACTTTTGAGAGCTGACAGGGTGTTGTACAATTCGGTGACAGTATATTTTCACTGCACGAGGAGATTAACTGCTATTATTGACCCTGATGCAAACCAACGGGTAATACATTTCAAACAAACTACTCACTATCTCGCTGATTTGCATGTGGTGTGTCATTTACCATATTCCCTGATTACCTAATGATTTATGCTTTAATATAATGCACAGGGGCCTTTCAAAGCAATACGCGTACCTTACCTTTACAGTGACTTAACATGTCGGAGACAGAGAAAAATTGAAATGGTAGTTTAAGGGCTGCGGGGAAAAGAGAAGTCTTATCAGTTAAGACTTGCTTTGTATGTAGGATTTTTTCCCTTCTCTCCTTGGAAGGCAGGGGTGCAGTTGATGAATTCTTAAGCAGATCTCACTGATAATTGTATTTCATAACTGTCATGCGGAGAGGGACTGTCCGCTGAGAAGCTATTTGTGTCACTGCATCTCTCTCCCTCTCCGTCTCTCCCTCTCTCTCTACAGCCTCTTCAATAAAACTCAAATCACGACAGAGATTGTTAAGTCTACCTCCAAGATTATTAAATCCAAATGGAGAATTTATGGGTGACACTTCATAACAATTAATCTGAGATGCTTGATTAATAAAGTTCGCTCACCCCCCCGTCTCTCTCTCTCGTTCTCTTCTCTCTTCACCCTCCCCATCACTAAAGTTGTCCTGTTTGAGTGGGATGAAGGAGGAGGGGAACAGACAGGATGGTTGTCAGGGACGACATGAGTGTCATTCTTTTTGATTAATGGAGCATTGTGACCCCGCCCCTAACCCTCCTTCTTTCCCAGCATGCCCACTCACCTCTGCAAAGCCCCCCCCCCCCCCCCCCCAATAACAGGTAAAAATAGATGTGGGCCAAGTTATGCTCTCCATTTGGATTCAAGGTAGACATCATCTGATGGGAGACAAAGTAAGGAAGGGAAGGAATAAAGAAAGGAATACATGTGGAATAAAGGAAAGAAAGAAAAGTTAAACAAAGGAAAGAAAGACGAGTGAAATGAAGGAAAGAGAAAGAAATGTAGAATACATAGAAGGAAGGAAGGAAGGTGGAATTAAAGAAAAGAAAGGAAAGAAAGAAATGTGGAATGAAAGAAAGAAAATGTGAAATGAAGGAAGGAAAGGAAGGAAGAAATGCAGCAAAAGCTGCAGAAAAAATGAGGAAAGAGGAGGAATGGAACAAAAGAAAGCTGGAAGTAAAGGAAGAACAGAAAGAAAGATGGAAAAAAAGGATTGATTAAAAAAAATGGAGAGAATCTGAGACGTAAAGAAATAAAACAAGGAAATGAATGGGGGAGGCTAGAAAGAGAAAAAAGAGAGAGAGGAGGCAGAAAGACAGATTTTTGGAGAATGTCACCTACCTAACCTTGTCACCATGTTAAGTCAGCTGTGATTAATTAGTTGAGTGAGACTGAGCAATTAGGTCAGGAGTTTGCATGCGTGCGTGTGTGTGTGTGTGTGTGAGAGAGAGTACAAATGTGTGTCTGTGTGTGTTCATGCACAACTTTTTTTGATCAAGATCCTTTCATGAACAAACAACAGTACACAATTCAGCCAGACAAGGAGACAAATAACATTCAAATATATATTTAAAAATGTAAATAAATACGTAATGTGTAGAAGAAGATGATGAAGAGACAAAATAGCAGCAAAAATAATCATCAATAAATACATACATAAAAAATAAAAGGTGTGTTGCAAGTCCAGTTTATTTGCTTCAAAGGTTAAAATGGCTACCAGACATCATCATCATCGTTTCAGGACTGATGCTTTAATGAAATCCTGAATCTTCCTGAATGAAGTCTATATCATGACCTCTTTAATCTAAAGTGTGCATATACTGGTGGCTCCTTACACTTAAATCAGAATAATCCTCCAAGCACGTGGTGAACACAACTCTCATATTGACCCACAATGTGAACATCCCATGGGGCAACAGCAAACAGAGCAACAACAGTGTAATTGATGATTGTTCTTCTCGTTTTCGCACCTTTTTCAGAGAGTGTTAAAGATGGCTTCGCCAACGTCGTGTGGCTGCTTCCTGTCTGGCTCAGTCACATGTCGATGTGCTCTATTCAAACTTGATGAAGCCGATGCATTCTAGACAGATTGAGGATGAGTAGACTGTGTGCATCATTTAAGGCCTAAACTCATTTGAGATCTGTTTATTTATATCGTCCTCACATTTATTTTGAAGTCGTACGCAACTTTTTTTTTTTTAAAGTCTTAATGTACGACCAGTATGTAACTTGCAATTTGAATTCCACGTCAAATCTGAATTTACAACCAAATGCAAATTTATAAAACCGTCATATATATATATTCGCAGTCGCAGTTTTTGCTTGGCTTGCAATAAAGAAAACCAAGAGAGGTGAAATTAAGTGTTTTTAAAAAAGGACCCTGTGGTGTATTATCGCAGAAACGTGACTCTAGATTCCCTTGAAAGAATTTGAGGATAAGAAACCCTTAGACAAATCCTTGAACCAGTAAAGGCTTACAAAAGATCATATTTAACAATGATGGCTATATATTTTCCTTTTTGCAATTAAAGAGTCCCTCTGTGTAATTTAATGCTTCTTTTCAAGTGTCGGGTCCCCTGAGACTTGGCCTGTAGCTATGCCATCGCTCTTGGTGATTATCATTAATGAATGTCGGCGAGGACCATCCCTCAATGTGACTAGGGAGGAAACACAAGCCCTAATTAAAGGTTCCTATTCATAAATATATGCCTCAAACTGCATGGACCGACATGCGCTGTGCACACAAGTCATTTTAATGTCAGAAAAGCACCTTTTTAAGAACGTTTTCTCCCTTAATGTACAGCACAGCAGCAGCAATGACAGCTTTTTGCAGCCAAAGCCCGCAGCAAGGGGTCTGTGTAATTTAAGATTTGCAGATTTAAATTTAGGAATAAAGCAGAAGATTAGGATGCACTAATTTGACATGATAACAAAATAGCTCGGCTGTAAGTTTCACTGTATAACTGAACATTAGGAGACAGTTTTTTGCATGTAATCCTTGAGAGACTGTTGTGTGTTTTGTCGCAAAAGGTTATAGGGAGCTCCTCGTGTTGAAGTCATATAGTGCATGGAAACGTATTCCTCCATCTGAGAAATGGAAATATTTACAAAATGAAAATGTTTAACTGATTACAGGATGTCACTGAGGAAGAAAATAATCCTCATTGCTCGTGTTCTCTCATAAAAAGTAATTTTAATCATTTTAATTGCTTCAAATGCAGACTGACAACGGCTCTCATAAACGCCAGCGGTTGCATTGTCACATCAGTTTCCCAGACAAAGCTACTGGTAATTGTTATGTGAAGAAGATCATGTTAACATTGAGGATAATATTGAGTCTGTCTGAATGTTTTTTTTCACAGGGGCTCAAAGAGTCTTGTCGGGGGGGGAAAAAAGGAGCTCGGTGAGACAAACATTTGGCTGCTTCTCTCTCCTCCTTAATGGTTGAAAAATGCTAATTGGAGTGCACGTGTCAAAGAAAACAAAAGGCAAGGGAGGAGGAGAGGGAAGGAGTGTGCATGTCAGAAAGGCTGGTATTTTGAAACGTGAAATGTGTCACTTTCTTTAGCCCGAGTTGGTAAGGATTTTTAGCAAGGTTGTTCCAGGAAGCAGGAGATCTCAGATAGAGTTCTGCCTGTGGTGGTAATGTAATGTAGCTTGTGGTTAAAAGAAGAAAAGGAAACAGCAGAATTGCGTTCTGATGCTCTGTATATATTCTGCTGAACAATTATTTCATAGTTCATGTAAACAAGTTGCTTCCTCTCCTCTTTCTTGTTGCTATAAAATAACATGTCGAATCCCTGTGAGACTCCAATCCTTTAATAAACTTCTAAAAAAATAAACATCTGTCACCGCTGCACAGCATTTCATCACATCCGTTGTCCGAGCTGACAAAATCAAAAAAAGCTCAGATGGGGATTACAAACCTTTAATTGCATTGTCAAAACTACAGCAACATATTGTTCCATATAAGTCCACACATTAAACAAGTCGTGGAAAAGTAAATCTCTATAAAATATCAAAACCCTGCTCGCTCGCTCTCCCTCCACACTCACACTTGGCATTTTAATTATGCAGTCTTATCTGATAGATGTGGAGATATAGCTCATGTCAAAGTTAGAGCCTCTTCTTTATTAATTTTTTATTATATATTCTTATATTCAGGCTGTCAATGAGTGTCTGGAATCTGATAGGAACCCATCATTGATTGAAGATTACTCAAGATTATGAAGAGAGGCATTATCATAAGCTGTAAGCCTTCATCATTCCAAATGTTAACTTATTTGAATGACACTAAGGGAAAAGATTACGCTCTATTTCAGTCCACAAAGATAAGTTTAGGAGTCCGGCGCTGTGGCAGATCTCTACACAACTAACACTAAAATATATAAGAGCTTTGTCAGAAAACTTATCACGGAGACGTTAAACACCACAGACCCCTGACAGCAAATTTGCGGTGCACTACTCGTACTCGAGGAGCCCATACCTTTTGACATCAGAGGTTTATGGCAGCAAAATCGCTTGTGTGGTTAGCCACAGGCCAAAATTGCCAACACAACATTAATTATTTATGAATATTAAGAGGTGGGGATTAAATTCTCAGTTTATGCCATCATGATTTTTGTCGATTATATTTTGCCATGAGCATAATAATACAAAATGTATCCTTAGACTGAAATGTGTCAGTTTACAACAACTTTACAGGATCGTCCTGCGCAACTTCTCTCTGCTGCAGAGCAAACAGTTCCACTAAAACTGCTTTCCAGCTTGTTAACTGCGTCGAACACAAATAACTGAATTAAATCACGCTACACTGTGTGGCTTCACACACATTTTATATAATTTTAGTGTGTCTCAAAAAGTAAAAGGATCATGTGATGTTCTCTATGGTGATGAGGATAAAACTAGAGGAGGAGAAAGATAGAAAAGAGTTAGAAACAGAGAAGAAGACTAAAGTAGTAATTATGACATTATGGTAATGTGTTCAGATGCTTTTTAAAGCTGCATATTTTTGTGTTTCATGTTTGACCAGCAGGTAACACACCATGACCTGTGTGAAGAATTTCAACAAAATGTGAACACACAAAGCTCAAGGCGTCATGATTTTGGCTTCATTTATTTATTTATTTATTTTAAAACTGCTCATTAGATTTTACAAATAATTTCCGGAATAGTCAGGCGGCATACAGATAAAAATGTAGCTCAGTAGGAATTGTAATTGTGGAGGTTCATGTGAAAAATGTGATACAGTTATCATGAACATTTATATTTTACATGTACATATTATGAATGGTGTTACTCACTCACTATAAAACGTAGAGCATATAAATCTGATTAAATATATCTGAGTAAATGTAGACTGGTGGCCTATCATTCACAATATTTTGTTGTATTCCTATATGTGAACCACAAAATGTTATTCAAAGTTGAAAATGAGTATTATTTGGTCTGATTCAGTCTTATGACTTTGAAAGTATGGACTTTTTCAAACCGGGACCCTCACCTGATTTGACAACCTGCAGCACTCTTTTGCAGCCTTTCTGTAGACGATAATGTCAGACCTAGAAAAAAAAAAGAGAGACAAAGGAAAAGTAGAGAATAATGTATGTAAATACACACGACTGCTACATGGATGTTCTCACTCGCTCTGAGGGGAGTTTCATCACGCAGTAGAGAAGGAAACAGGACGACATGTCAGCACGCTGTCACCGTGCCACAGTATGTGGAAGAGGGGTGTCGTGTATACAAGTTGGGGGTTGGTGGGAAACAACTGTGTGTGTGTGTGTGTGTGTGTGTGTTCGGCTTTTGTCATACATGCGCATGGACACGGGTGGCTTGCATCAAGCGTGGTGTAAATACTGTAGCAAGCAATTTGGATCATAAAGTCCTGATCGTACGTGGCTGGCTGTATTTAAAGTCACTGCACATCAAATATATTGTAAGTACAGTATATAATATTAGGTCACAGGTTTAAAGGAGGGTGTGAATTCCCAAACAGTGTGTTTCTTATCTGGGCTGTAGAGTTTAAATAATGTCTATGACTTTCAGGGAGGAGAAGAGCAATTTGATGGAGACCCTTTTTAAAATAAAAGCCCAACTGTTGACGGTGTGTGTGTGTGTGTGTGTGTGTGTGTGTTTTAACAGACTGCTACAATTCAAATAGATATCAAAGTACACACATGTGTGTGTACTTTTACTGTAGTTGTGTGTATACTATAAAAAAAGAGAATCAAACAGAAAATTGCTCATAGTAACAAAAACCTTGTTATTTTAAGATGATTTGAGCATTTGTGATCATTTCTGCTCGTTCTGCAGAAGTCCTGATCATGCACAGATATTTCAGTGCATAGACGGTTACTACCCCTGCCTCATGAACCACATGTCCCCCCCTGCTGGCCTAGGATCAGATCCTGCACAAGCTTGTCTGCTGTGTCTTTGTCCCATAAAAACCTTTAACCTTTAGAGAAACAACGGATTCCTAACTCACTGAACTAACACCAAAATATAACAACTACTACACCAGTATAATTTAGTTTCTATTGTATATTTGTGACAGACATGGCTTCATTGTATTTGTAGTTTTTAGTCACTGACCTTTACATTTTCCTGAATAAAAGTATTGTTTTTCTTTCTGTTCCGAATCAATAAGAAACTGTGTATTAAAAATTGTTCTTCTGCAGCTGTGAAGCATCCATGGTGTAATTACAGCCAACCTTTGTATGTTTTTGTTTCTGTTTTGTGGATGAGATACGGCAGTAATAACTACCTTTCTTAACACTCCTCTGCTGTACAGTCATACTGGAGTTACCTCACACAAAAGCGCTTCATATTCAACAACAGCAGTCACTAAGTGAGGCAGCAGGCTGCAACACGGGGTGTTAAAGTTACAGCTAAACCTCTTTTTTTCATGTTAGACCTACTGTTAGTTTAACATTTGAAGAAATTAAACCTAGATATGATCAGCCTGCATAAGTATATGCATTTTAAATGTTGTATAAAGCATCTCAAAGACAAGGAGCAATCATTTGTAATCTGCAGCTCTCCTCCCTGTCTGTCTGTCTGCAGAAAATATTAGTGACGTAAGTCGGCTCCATCAATCAGCGGGCAGGCCGCTTTGACGGACAGGGACAGACAGATGTTGGGGCGGTACTTGGTATTTCTTTTAGCACATAATAGGCGACCTCAGACACCTTCTCTGCGCAGATTTTTTTTGAGCAGACAGGCAGTGTCTCAAAAATACCGAGCGTAAAGACGCACGGCTCTTCTGATGAGCTTCACTGCTGTGCGTAATGAGGAAGGAGACGCGTATTCTTTATTAGCTGTTCAACTGTTGGAAACGTGAGGCTGGATGGGGTAAATTCAGAAACTCACCAGAATCAGTTCAAACCAGGAGAGGCTGGACGGTTTTGCAGAAAGTTTGTAATCCAGTTTCTTGTAAATGATCCGGTCGTAGCTCGAGCTGGAGCCCGGTGCAGCTCGGTGTCCTGAAGAAGAGCGCATCCAGCCTGAACTGAACCACTTCTAATGCCATCCAAGTTATACCGTGATTACCACCGCACCCTCTTATCACTAAAAAAACCCCAAAACTTTAGACTTTTTATCCTCCCCTCGTCTTCACTCTCCTCTCGAGCAGATTGTGCAGTAAACGGATATATCATGCTGTCTCGTTTGAGATAACATTAGCCTAGTTGTGTGCCCTTTATAAACACTTTATGGTGGATAATAGTTAGGATGGAGTGTAGGCTATTAATGGAGCCTCTTGTGGATTCAGAGCCCCTCCCCTTCACCAGAAGCCTCACTAAAAAGGTGTAACGAATCGATCTGCAGCCTCCTTTGTCCCGCTAAAGAGGTCACCGAAAATATCCACGTTTGAGTAAACTTTGAAACAGAACGAGGAGCTGATCTGCACTGCACACTACAGACTGTCTCAACTCTTTATTTCTTTTCTTATTTTCTGCTGGAGTGAGGACAAAAATGAGCAAGGGGTTGTTTAAAAATGATGTTTTATCCAAGGAAAACTTGTAACAACAATCAAAATATTAAGCCTACATGAATTATTGGTGATTCATGTTTCAGGGTGTAATCCCAATCCCAAGCCTGGTTTTATGTGTTTGTAGCAAAGATTATCCTCCCTGTGTGGGATCAACAAAGTCTAATAGGTTTATTAGTTGATTTTAGCGATTTTATATGCAGATCTGTTTTTTTATTCATTTATTTGCATATTTTTGCACATTAAAAGACAGGATTGGAGCATTTTATTGTCGATGGAGAAATGTGACTGCAATCCTCACCTAACAGCAGACCCTCACTGACTTTCTGTGACTGTGATAGGCTGTAGAAGCGACTATTGAACCAAATCTCATTTCGATTTCAGAAATCTCTCTCTCACACGCACGTAGGCTGCACGTCAACTTTTTTTTCCTCATTCTGTTGTTTTAGTGCAAGTTTACAAATCGGCCACTCGTTATATTTCACGCACAGGACGCGCCTCTCCTGTATGTATGTGTGTGTATGTGTATGTGTGTGCGGGGGAGGACAGGACGGCGTTGAAATGAAAGCCATCCCAGTGAACAATTAGAGCAGCAGATTGACAGGTGGGCTTTGACTGTCAGGGTGACGCTTGTGGAGGGGTGGAGTAAAGGAGAGGCCGGAAAGGCAGCTGGATGTGTCTGTCTATCAGTGGGAGCTGTCTGAACGCACCGCGCATCACCAATGTGCGCACATTTCACTGCGGAGAATATCCAGGGACGCTCGTTGCGCTCGTTAGAATAAATACTAATAAACACAAAAAGCAGGGAAACAATCAGGCACAGTCTGCGGCTCAGAGGGCGGGTCTGCTCGCTGTGTTTTCTGATGACTTTCTGAGGAATTCGTCAAGTGTCCATGTTGACAATCGGACGGACAGCGTATATGTGAGTATTTCATTATCCACGGGGGTGTTTTCAGGGGAGAGACGGGGTGTGAGCTGATTGCTGCGGGCTTACTCCGCGCACACACTTGACTGATTGACACACACACCCAGCCCGGCTAACGTGTCACTCTTTCCTCTGCTTTTTTCCCCCCCGATTTCCTCCTAAAGATCGTAGCCGGAGGTTGGAGACCGGGAGCTGGCACCTGGACGGACGGACGGGAGGGAAGAGAAAACACAAGAGCGGCGCAGTTTGGACTCGTCTCCAAAAAACGCAAGAAGAAGAGAAGGAGCTCCGTTTTCTCCACTTTTGCCCGTGAACAGAGGTATGAAACAGTCCACTGAGGGGGTGTAAACCGATTTTGATGGAAGCGCGGCGAGGCGAGGGGCTCCGGCTGCTGTCCACTAACACCCCTCGATAGACTGAGATCGGAGCTTTTCCGACAGTTTTTCACCCACCCAGCCCGCGATGAGTTTCTGTGATCGGCAGAAGTTAACGGACGAGCCCCCAGTTTGCTTTAAATAATCTGTAATCTTCATTTTCTCAGCGGACATATCGATTCTAAAATGATCAGCAGAGATTAAACCTCCACTTGCATCGATTAGAAAAGACTTCTTCACCCCTGCGAGGGATCTACACTTTGATTCAGTCATCCCGCTGAAGAAGAACCGAGGAAACGCTGCTGGCTGTTTTATTTTTTTATTATTTCCTCCCGTTGCACCGGTTTCCTCTCCAAGCTTGTCCGCTATTTTGATCTCTGCATGAAAAGTCAAGCGGAAAGTCTTGCAGCAGCATGCCGAGGAGAAAGCAGCAAGCACCGCGGCGGTCAGCAGGTAAGCCCCGGCTCTTCCAACAAACACCCCCCCTCCTCCTCCTCCCCCTCCATCAGAAACGCACACACACACACACACACTCGCACTTTACCACCACCACCACTACCCCAGCAGCACCACCATAAACAGGCAGGAATCACACTCACATATGCTGACAAGTTTCCACAGCAGTGCACAGGCCGGATGCAGACACAATACAAGGACAACAGGACCTCTTATAGACGCTCAGTGTGTGGAGCAGAGCGTGTGTCAGGTTCATTCAGCCTGTGCGGCCTGTGCACAGTTTACAAACAGCCCCACAATAAGTTGATTTCAGCTCATCTGAGGCTCGTTTGACTGGCAAGCAGCATTGTTTCATTTACGCAGAGACGCTTCCGTGCCAATTCTTGCCTCTCGAGAAACGAATGCGCTCAGCTGCGCTTCACTTTCAACGCTTTAAAGCTGATCCCCCTCACTCGTTTGCCAGCATCCAAGTTCTCCAAACAAAGCTCATCTTATCTCATTTTTACAGGCTAACGTGTTCGGTGTGTTTGGTGCCAGTAAGAGAAACGAAAGAAAGAAGGGGGAAAGTGGCGTATTTTCAGCTTGTGTTCCGCTCTGGGATTGCCATCCTTGATTTGATGCTTGATTGATCGCCTGTCATGCGACTGCCTTTGATCTATTCATTCCTGATCAACATCAGTAAATCATTCACCGTAGAGACACGCATGCGCCCGGCAGCTGGACTCCCTCAAAGGATAACTTTTTGCCCCCGCCGAGGAGCAAAGAAAAGACAAATTGAAAGAAAAGTTCTCAAGCGGGATAAATACTTTGCGATTAATACCCGAGGGGGAGGGAACAAGGGAGGAGGGAGGAGGGGGTGCTGGGGCGTAGCGAGATCACAGAGAAGCATCTCACATAGAAATATCCCCAAAACACTGCAGGGTGAAGTGAGGAGGGGGGTTACCTCTAATGGTCACTTAAAGCTGTTGACCCGACCTCTGTGTTCATCCTGTAGAAACAGGAAGTGAATGATTAGTGTTTGCATATCTAACAGCAAACATGAATATAAGAGTGATAAGAGGAGATAAAGCGTGTAAAATCACCTTAAACATGCTCCGTGAATCAAAACAGGAAATAAAAATCCAGTTTGGAAACTTTCTGTGATCACAAAGCTGTTAATTAATCACGTGAATGATGTCAGTTTAAATATTTAGATATGTTTCAGACCAGATATCTATTTAATGGCCACTTTCTTTTGTGTTTTTCAGAGCAAGACCTCAGCAACAGTAAATAAATCCATATTTTCAGGGCTACATTTTTCATTCCCACCTCCACATTTTGCCTTTTGACAGTCGTGCTTACATGTTGCCGTTAAGCTGACCAGATGTGTACTGTTCTGAGAGAGGATCGCATGTTTGCCTGAATCCATTTGATGTCCCTGTGCAATGTGTGTGATTGACATCCATTTTCAAATGACGAGGAGGGGGAGAAAAAAAAAGAGCAGGCTTTGAAGTTAGTGCAGTAATGACCAAAGCCGAATAAAACAGCTGTAGAATGTTAAGCAGGCGGTGGAAATGTGAGGTTAAGCAGACTTAATCAAGGTTGTGACAGAAAGACTTTGAACTCGGTGGGGCTGTAATTTCTAATTGACGCGAGGCTTTAGTGATGGATAGAGAGAAATGTGTTTGAAGAGGCTGCACGGTGAAAATGAATAGTGCCGGTTTATACCTCTGCCACAAACAGTGGTGAAATCCCCAAAAGACGGCGTGTTGTTTTTTTTGTTTTCCAGCCTCTTCTGGTCGTTGAGCCGAGCTCTGAAGTGGCCCCATTCCGCTTCAGCTTTTGAATATTGATTTAATTGTCTGTTTTTGTGACGGACACATACATCACAGGCAGTAATGGTCAATCCCAGCTTGGCAGGCTTTGTCTCTGTATTATTTCCAGTGCATGACATATGGACAATTCACAAACTTTAACACCCCTACTGATGTGTGTGCCTGTGAAATGGTGCACACACCTATAAAGCTATTTTTACAATGCATTACCAGATATTTCCACAACCTCCATTTGTCACTTTGTAGTTGCACTAAAACAAAATGTTGCATACGCTCCTCAGAGAGAGAAATAGAGAGAGAGAGGCTTCAATGGCTCTTTGTATGCCATTTCAAATGGGCTCTGTTTCATCAGTCACAGTGATGATTTTAGACCCTGTAATGGCGCTGTACCCTATCTAGTTTATGACCAGTGACAATACATCAGTGTTCTTTCATTTGGAACCGCATTACTGCATCTGTTAGTTTTGGCAGTTGAGTTCAGTGCAGTGCAATTTGAGCAGCAGAGACTTTTGCTGCAGTCATTTGTCGTCATTTTCAGGTTGTTGAGGGGTTTTTTTTGTCTCCTCACTGAAGTGCGCTTGAGGTATTTCTCACAGGACCTCAAGTAATAAACGAAAGGTAAACAAGGCAGGAATATCAGATCATTATGATGAGAATGATAATGCACGGGGAGGTTACATTTAAAATAACAGTGTTAGGATAGCGACTGAGTATTTTTGTTTCTTTCTTTCTGTCCTGAATTCGATGTATATCTCGCGTTGACCGTTACAGCTTCAAACAAAGACAACAGCAAAGTGTAAAGCTAATGTTATCGTGCCAGTGTTGCCTTTGAGCTGGTGCAAGTTAGCTCTAAAATGATTAGTCCATCGACAGGCAATTTTTCGCCAATGATTTTGATAATCAGTTCATTGTTGACATCGATATTTATTCTTATTTTCTACTGCTAGCCTCTCACATATGAGGATTTGCTGTTTCTCTGAGTGATATTATCGTAAATTTAATATTTCTCATTTTTTGGATCATTGGTTGGGCGTTGTCTTTGGATGTGGAGAGTTTTAAAAAATTGAAAATTGAAATTTTTCAACATTTTCTGATGACTAATCAATTAAGCAAAAGAATTGTTAGTTGCAGCCCTGACTTGTGCACTGTAATAAATAATTTCATAGCACAGACTTTACACCTATAGAAAGTTTGACAGTAACTGCAGTAATCAGCACCACTCGGTGCATGACATCAGACTGTTTGCATTAGTATTACCATTATAGCTTAAATATGGCAACATGCTATGCATATTATAGCTAGATAAGCAGTAATTAGTTTAATTAGTGGATGTGAGATATTGTATAGAAGATGTACAAAGAAGCCATAATTCTGTATTTGCCTTCATGCAGAGGTCACACTTTGATCGCTGTTGGGAAATTAATGGTGTTGCTGCACGTCTACTCGTGCTTTTAGTTTGCAGCCGCAATATCTTAAATCAAACACTGTCACTCTAAGTAATGAATCTGTCAACTAATCATTCAACATGTCAGTGTGATTACAGTGTGACACTGTGTCAAATTTATTCCACAGGAGGAAAATATCATTTTTTATTACCTGTCCTGACAAGAAAAAAAAAAAAAAAACATTTAGTTTTACTGAGACAGAGGAAGAGGCGGAGCAACCCACAGTGGGATGCACCAGGATACAAGTGCATCAGAGTAACATCTTTACACTCGTGTGCTGTTGTTAGGTTGGATCAGGCAGAGAATCTGAAATGCTTTCACTCTCAGAAGTTAAAGTTTAGAAACATTTGATCCTGAGCTGGATTCTTATCTCCAATGACAGCCCAGAGAGAGAGAGAGCAGATTCTGGACTGACAGAATTAGCGCAGGTCATGAAGGGAAAGAAAGTGACATGCTGTGATGCTGTCAAACGTGACCGCGTGGAAATGTGTTCCTCCATAGCTGAAGACGGTAATTAGTTCGCCTTTGTCTGCTCTCTTGATAGAAATGTTAGGAAACTCTCTGGGTCTGGCCACTCACACACTTGATGCCACTAATTAAAAAGTTTAGCACTCGAAACATAAATCAAGCATCCAGGTTACAGTGAGAGATGTTGTTAATTTCTTTAATCTGTATGATTCAGTGTCTCCAATAAACGAACTTCAGAGCTACGTTTTAATGATCTGTCTGTATAGCTTAGCTCAGCACATGTTTAATTAAAGCGCATTGCAACGTGTCTACATTGAAGCCACAATGAGCCACACACTGATTGAACAGGATGCACAGACAGTGCCTTGCCTTGCCTCGTGAGCTTCTCCACTGACATCAGCGGCTGCCTTCGCCTCTTCTAAACAGATATACTGCCGCTGTGTTGCCTCAATGCAAAAAAAAAAAAAAAAGGAGTCTCTTAATTATGACTTGAGGGTGGGCGGGTGGGGGAGAAGTTGAGCTTCCCTTCTTCCCGACGGCATCGTTAGCCGTGGTCCCTAATTATCCAGGTAGCTGACGGATCAGTGACAGGGCCCCACCGATTAATGCTTACAAATTCAGCAAGGTGTCAAGTCTGCAAGCTGCCTTGATATAATCAACTCTTCTCATATACGCACCCCCAGTTGTTCCAGCGTAAAGTCAACAGCAGAGGTTGCATGCGGTGTGATAAATGTGACGACAACAGCGCACTGGACACAAACACCCCTGTAATGAGGTTACAAGTTTGGATGTACGGCTATGCTCAGGACATGAGCTCTCAGTGGAAATAGTCAGAGAGCATGTGCACTGCAGGTAGTTTTTTAATAGTTAAAGAATAGCTGAATAGATGTTGTTTCCAATGAATGTGAAAGATTTTCTCAATACTTTCCCTCTGATCTTTCTGGTAACAGCTTTTTGGTTTGTTTGACAGAACAGGAACAAAGTTCTAAGCCAAGCAGCATTAATATATTTTGTTGTTGTTACTCTGCATTGTTTCCTCTGGAGAAATTTAGCTCACGGCACCTGTCAGCCAAGAAGCCAACACCTTGAAAAACTTGTGTTGGTTTTTATCGGGATGCTTCTGATAAAGTATTTAATGACATTTGTCAGGAGCTGTGAGGAAAAAAAAAAAAAATGAGAATGAATTATGTGAAAAGTCTAGATGAGAACGGAGCAGGTCGATGTGTGTGCATGAGTGTGCATCACTGAGCAACCCTGCGTGTGTGTGTGAAATATTCAGATCCCGTGATAAGGCAGTGTATGTAAAGTGTCATTAACAGGTGACATTGACTGAAGGAGTCAGTGGATATATTTGCTATCCCACACTCCGCTACACCCGCAGTTTCATTTGCATATGGTGTCAGAGTCAGTAGGCCTCCAGGAATTCAAAGACACACACTAATACACACACTCGCACAACTAACGCTCTCTGTCCTCATCTTCGTGGAGGTTAAGTGACAAATGAAGATCGATGACTGCTCTTATGGAAAAGAGAGGGTCGAATAGAAAATATGTGGGAATTAGGCTCGCCAGCAGGGTGACGATGTAAAGGCATTCAGCGCTGCATCCGCGAGGTAAAACTATCCCAGAGCTTAATGAGGTTCAGAGGAAGCAGGAAAACCTGGATTTTCACTTAAGCACGACACGAGGAGCCTTGACAAAGAAGTAAAGAAAACAAGGTCATTTTTACAGGAATGAAGCTCACAAGCATCCTCGCTCCTAAATACATCCTGCTTGTATTTATTGTCTCTGATATTTTTTTTTTAAGTGTGTCTGTTTTCCGTTCACAAAGATATTTTGGCTTGGATTCAAAACAGCTGCACAACAAAAGCCACAATGTACAGTGGGGATGTAAAATAATAACAGGAATAATAACAAGAACAAGAATGAAATCATCCACATGAATGTCCTTGAGGGCTTTAGGGAACTGGTTGCTGATTATTGCTAAGCATACACACTGTATTGGCAAAGTTCTCCTGCTGATTGAGTCAAACAGGCAGTTGGGTGAGAGGAGTGTGAGATCACTCCTGAGATCATGCAGAGGTTTATGAAATAAATTCAGTTGATTACTTTATATGTATACACGTGATTAAAACGTATTCATCCTTGTATCCAACACAAACATGGATTTTACAAAGCATATGTGTGCCTTCACTGTGGATGTACAGATAGTGCTGCAACTGACAATTATTTCATTATCATTATTTCTCGATTATTGATATATCTCGTTATAGCTCGTATTTGATAATAATTTTGTCCATAGAATGCCAGAAAATAGTGAAAAATAATTCTTAGTCTTGTTTTGTCCGACCAACAATTCAAAATCTAAAGATATTGAGTTCACCATCATGTTTGACCTCACATTTGACTACTACAACAATTATTAGTACTACAATTTTTGGTTATAAAAATAGTTTCCGATTCATTTCTGTATAATTGATTAATCAACTAATCGTTGCAGCTTTATTTAGGGGTTAAACGTAATCAATTTTTATTTTCTGCATGTTAACAAACTGGCAGTTCCAGTTATTTAAACTCAACTGTAGGCAACTGAAACAAATGCTAGAAGCTGCACACTTTGGCATATTCTCACTATTTATTTAGGCTCTAGCAAAGCAGCAAAGAATTGTGGGCAATTAGACTCCAAAAGTGGGCCAACTGCATTTGTTTCTTCACACACACACACACACACACACACACACACACACACACACACACACACACACACACACTGGACTGACAGTTTCTCTAATAATTCAAGCAGTTTAAGAATTGGACAAAGAAAGACAAAGTGGCGAAGTGTGGAGAGAGAAGAGAAAGATGCAGAAAAAAAAAAGAGGAGAAATGGCAATTCATGATTTAAGGCAAGAAGACGGGAGGTCCAGAGTACACTTAGAGGTCAGTGTGTACTCAGGAGAGCTCCTGTCTCGACCGCCTCCAGTCTAGAGTGTGTTTTCTGTGTGTGTTATGTTGCTTTGTCGTAATTTCTTTTTCTCCTTTGACGTACAGTGGTCTTGTATGTCTGTCGTCTAAGTATGTTAGCATAAATGCACTTTAAGTTTTTAGTTACTAGTTCCAGTGTAATGTTACATCAGCGCGTCTGTGTGTACGGTGTGTGTTGGTGGATGATTGAAGCACCGTACGCCAGACAGACGCCGCTGCCGTTTTCGAATTTGTCCGAAGCCAAGAAGACTCTGCTCTGATTCAGATATTTTGTTTCTGCGTTTTCCTCGGGTGACCGCAGTAATAATTACTCAGCATCCATGTTTTTTCAGTGCCACACTTGATGTATTAGAAATTGCCACTGAGGCGGCGCTTGTTGCAGTAATCACAGTGATCATGTTAGAGATAAAGCTTGGAGATACATGGCCACCAAAGCAGATAGAGCGAAGTTTAAGTTTTCTCGCTCCCTCGTATCACCGCTACTCGAGTCAAGAGCTCATTCAGTTAAGCTAAGACTGAAAAACCACCTTTGATCAGCAAAGTAAACGGTGTTGAGGTGTGTGCGTCGCCATTGGAAGGCCTGTATGACCCAGCCCTGAAGTTGTGTTGTGTCTGTTAACCGGCCTTGAACATCTGGATCGAAGCAGGGTGGGTAAAGAGAAGGTGTGGGTGAGGGGAGGAAGGCAACACAGGGGGCTGTGAAGAAAAGGTATTAAAAGTGACAGATGAACAGGACTTGGGTAGACGTTCTCCTGCAGCAGCTGTGACTGCTGCCATTGCTCTGACAGGTGTCAATTAAGAATTACTGCCGAGGCCCTGTAGTCATTTTTTCCTGCCCAGCTGTCTGTCTACGTGCCTTTTTGAGAAATAACACTTTACCCTTGTCACTGCTTTAGTGCTTAGCCGCGGTCGCCCCAGAAAATGAGTGCATGGCGGGCACGCTAATCGATAACCAGTGTATTAGCAATTATTTTGCCCATTGATTTACGGTGGGGCAGCGACTCCCACTGTGTTGTTATTAGCCACTGATTATATGTGGCTGTGCTGCACTGCAGACACGCACACCAACACATACGGATGCTTTGCTGTTACCAGGTAGATATATTTTATATTTAGAGCTAAATACACGTGCAGGGACAAAAGAAGAGAGAAAGACATATTATATTTACTTTAGTCTTTGAACTTGAGTTCCCCAGATAATAAAAACAGTTTACTATACTACTAAGTAAACTTTCTCGCGTTTGAAATTACACCAAGTCTTGTTTGTCCTTGGCCGTGTCACAAAATGAAACATTCACTCATGAAATGATTTCCAACGATTACTTTCCAAAGATTACTCTGTAGGCCGTTAAATAAAAAGATAATGTTCTAGCTACGGATGCACCAATCTGATCCGTATCGAAGCCTATACTGACCTAATTAACAGATCAGACATTCAACGTCACAGATCCACATTAAATACAGTTTTCTCGTCAAATTCATTAAAAAGTTTCTTCTGTCAGTTAAAGTCCACCCGTCCATTATCTGTTACCGCTTATTCTCATCAGGGTCACGGTGGGGCCGGAGCCTATCCCAGCTGTTTTTGGGCGAGAGGCGGGGTACACCCTGGACTAGTCACCAGTTCATCACAGGGCAGAGTTAAAGTCACGTCAGCAACGCTCAGCCTCATGTTACGTTACATAAAATGATCCCAATGAATTACATGCAGTGTGATAAAGACGTATAAATAAAATTAAAAAATTGGCATGGCAGATATCCAATTCATTCAGAACAACAAAACGCAAAATCCAAAAAACAAAAAGTTGGGTCGGTGCATCCACAGTTTCATCAACGTTAACTTTCCATGTACTTTTCAATTCTTTAACAAACAAACTGGAACGCTCTTATTGATCTCAAAAGGGAATGCTGACATGCTAACAATATCTACGATTTGCAGGAAGGCTTGAAACAATTGTAGAAACTGTGATGAGAAATAAGAGTCACTTCAAGGCACTGAATGCTGCAGTACTTTTTTGGCTGAATGTTGCATCTCAGCAGAAATTCCATTCAAGTTCAGAGCAGGAAAATTAAAACTTTGTAATGGAGACCTGCATCAATTCTTCACGCCAAACTAGAAAGCAACCTTAAAATTGCCGGAGGCGTACAAATAGAATTAGTGCGTTTTGTTTATGTTTTTTGTGTGGCTGGGTATGGGCTCCAGTGTGTATGATAACTACACACTGTTGGTGTTTCGAATATAATCCCCCTGTAAACATCAGGAGAACATTAACATTAATTAAACGTATGTAAACTAAGCAGCAGCTTGTGCTGAAGTTTTCCCTTCACAGCCCTAAAAAGAGAGCCTCGTTGTGCTGCATGCAGAGTGAGAACCGGTGCTGTATATCATGAGAAGAAAGGCATTTGTTTTTATTACATCAAGACTGATAAAAGCTGGCCTCAGCATCTCCAAACAGCAGTTGGTGCAAGTGGACAAAAGTCAGGGGGCGGAAATTTCTATCCCCAAAGGAGTGTTTATTTAACTGATAAGGTGGGTTGAGAAGCAATGAATATCATTTTTTTTGGACACAAGTTTACTGCAGATAAGCCACCTGGGAACGGATACAGTTAACAGATGACACTGTGTCCTTGAGAGCGGACGCTGGGGAAGGTCGTGCTGCAGCCTAGTGTAGTGCCATCTCTCTTTCCTCCCCTCACCTCTTCATCTTTATCTCAGTCTACTCCCTCTCTCCCTCCTCCTCTGTATTTTTTTTTTTTTTTTTTTTTTGGGATTACTGCCCCCTCTCTCTCTCTCTCCCTCCCTGTAAGCCTTTTCTCATCTTCCTATCTGTCATCAATCTCTATCTTACTGACTCTATTCTCCTCTACCCTACTCATATTTTCTTTCATCTTCCTCCCTGTCTCTCGCCCTCATCTATCGCTCTCTCACCGGATGCTCAAGAGTCAGTGAACTGGTTACAAGAACATGAACTCGACATCTGAAAAGGAGTGTAGTACCCTTTCAGGCCCACTGGCCTTGTTCTCATATTTCAAGAAGTTCTTTTCTTTTTTTTCTTACAAAAGTCTGATTTCAGCGCCATCCCACGGTCACACTTCTGAGTTGTGAAAAACGGAAAAGGTCGCAAGGCGGTTCAGTCTTGTGTCATCTTCTTTGAAGTCTAAACACATGACTGTCACATATTTTCCAAGAGCCATTTCCACAAGTAAGCACACAGTTCATAAAACATGTTGCACAGGAAGAGAATCAAAGCACATTTTGTTGTTCGGTTTTGTTTGAGTCTTTGATTCAAAAGAAACCATTGACCACAATTTGCTCGAGGTCACACAAAGTAATCATTTAACAGTCGTGGGTTTGATGGGCAGTTGAAAGGGGATATATTGTCTCGGGATCCCAGTCAACTCAACAACACCACATGCTTAACCCCCCCCCCCCCCCCCCCCCAAAAAAAAATTTCCCCCCAAATCTTCCCTGAGCCGCCGTGTTGTCTCAGACAATGACAGTCACAGGGGGGGTATAAGCTCAGCTCTGTCCCTCTAAGTCGTCTGTCTCAGAGAGAACAGCGGGAGGCCTCCTCTCATCACTCAGTCCCTCACACAGCACAGCAACTCTGTCTGTCCACCTGAGCATCTGTTTCTGATCACCTGTCTGTGTTTGTGTCTCTGTCTGTCTGTTGACCCAACTGTCGGCCTGTTTACTTGTCTATCTCTGGTCCATCTGCCTCTCCGATGGTACACGATGACAAGACTGCCACTACATCAAACTAACTACCCTGAAAACATTTTGACATTGAATAATGTTTGTATGAAAGTCTGCAGCAACACTGAATACTGATTGTAAATGCAGTGGAGCCAGTAGTGGAATGGAACTAAATATCTTTACTCAAGTACAGTAAGTATAATTTTGAGTCTGACAACATTCTATTAAAATTTCACTTTAACCACTAATATAAATGATTGTGTAATATTAATTTAATATGGAAAAGGAAATTAAACTGAAGTGAGAGAACGAAAGATAACAAGAGGTGCTGGATTATTTACACAATATTATCATATGTGCATTATTAACATCTATCAGTGTAATTTTTTAAAATATCACAGGGAAGTGCTTCCGTAATAACCTAACATGCTTCTGCAACTCCACATTATGCAGTTATGCATTACTACTTTCTCCCATCACCCTTTCGTATACTAATCAGACATGTAGGTGTTCATATAGACGTGAAATGTAGATTAATAAATTATGTACGATAGTAGTATTTAGTAATAGTATATTTTGGTGGCGATCTCCAAAAACTATCGTCCAAAAAGAAGAGCAACTGAAATATAATGTAATAATTACTGAGCTTTAAAGTTGCTGGTAGGTGGATTTTGTTGCCATCGAACACAGCCAGGCTCGCTATTTCCATTCTTTATGCTAAGCTAAGCTAACCCACTGTACAGTACAGACAGGAGTGTGGTATTAATCTTATCTCACTATCCACGAGTGAATATGTGTATGTCCCGATATGTCATCTGTTCCTTCATTTAACATATCGGATCAGCTCAGAAAATACGATAGCTACAACTTGTATTTTTTCCTGGACCACAGAAATGTCTCTCCCTTCCAAGCCGTAAACAATTTGTGCTTGTTTGTGTTGCTCATCATCGTGGTTTGAAATACCACCCATGAAAGGCTCCTGGATCCCGGCTAACTGGTCCATTTATGTCCATTAAGTAGTATTTTCTTCTACCTCCCACCTCACCTTATACTTTAGGTACCGCTTGCTGTTTCACCTTCGTGAAGGTCTGTGTAATATATCTGCCATCTTGCTGAATACTTACAATATATTTGGAGTCTGTCTGGCCTTACATTCAAAGTCTAAAAATGGCCACATTCCCAGTATGTATGAGTCATTTCTAGATGAGTGTGACATACTTTTTTTTACTTAACTAATCTGTTTTTCCTCTCCATCTTCTCAGTTTGTCACCTCTCTATTTTCCTGCCTTGCCTCATAGTTGGACGCTTGTTCTTGAAATTCTCTGCTTTAACAATAACCACTGTCCGAAGAGATGACTCAGGGAAAAATATTTACATCCAACTGGACAGCAACCGTCAACTGAAAATACACTTTACATTTACCAAAAACACACTATGCATGATGACTGATCATTTATAGTAGGGCTGCAAATCTTTGTCCATCGCAATTTAAAATTATTTAAATGATCGTTAGTCTGCAGATTATTTTCTTGAATATTCAGCAAATCATCAGCCTATAAAATGTTACAAATATTGAGAAATTGTGATCAGAATTGACTAAAACTCAACATGATGCCATCACTTTGTCGCAAACAGTCAGATCTATTTAGTTTTCTTTCACAAATATTAAAAGCAGCAAATCCTCACAATCGGGAAGCAGGAACTCAAAAATGTCTGCCATTTTTGCTCTATAAAATATGTATAATATATTACATATGAGAGGTGTGATACATCAAAATGCATTTTTGATTTCCATGTTTTCCAACTGTATGATTCATAAATAAACAGCTTGAAATATCTGTCATGAAAAAGGTCAGATGAATTCACTTTCACCATCATTTATTAACACATTTATTACAGAAGTATATAAACTGATAGGTTAAAGTTCAGGTTACGTGTCAACATGATTTCCATTTTTCTTCGTCCCAACAAGAGAAAGAAAAATGTGCAGCTCTGAGCTCACAGTCATTTATCAGTGTGAGAAACAGACACTGGAGCAGTAGTGTTTGTGATTAGAGTCCACGGTGTGAGAGCAGCTTTGGGATGACTGTAAAATAAGCAGCATAATCATCAAACATGTTAATATGTCAAGTTACTTTATTGCATAAGAGGAAGCAGACAATATCCATACCATTAAGTTCCTTTTGTGTGCACAGGGTGAAGCTTTTGTCAGTAGGGAGGGTGTTCATGTCAGGATTGGTTAATTAAACTTGGTCAAAATAAACAAGATCAAGGAGCAGAATGGCTCACACTGATTAACATTAACAAGTTCAGTCAATTACCTTGTTACACTCTGTCCTCCACTGACTCCTCTATTGGCAGGAGAAAATTCAAGTCTCCAAAAGAACTTTTGTGCATCGGTGCTGAATTTGATCGTTTTCTCGCTCCGTTTTTATAGCCGTCATATTTGTTACATTTTTTCAGCGTGACGCAGAGTTTCGAAAGGGATCACAAGGCCACATTATTGTCAATCCCAGGACACTTTGGGTGCATCACTGGCTACTGGAAGCAGAGGAACAGAGATCTGTCACTCTATTTCCAGAAAAGACGTGATGTGACGTTGTGCTGTGAGGTGAAATCAAAAGTTTAGAGCATCTAAAAGCTTGAAAACTTGTGCTAAGCTCTTATAAGTGCTCTTCTTGAGACAGAAGATTAGCCACATGACTGGACAGGCCTGTCTGAATAGAACTTTTCCCATATTCATAGGAAGCCTTAAAACTATTTTAAAACTACAGTTGGACATTTTTAGCCTCGCAGTGCCAGACAGTGAAGCTACTGTGGAAGCAGTGCTGATGGCACAATCCTGAGTGGGTGAAAATGTTGCACCCCCTCCTCTCGATATTTGGGATCTATTATGTATGGAGGAGCTGAGTGTCTACATGACCGCGACCAGAGAGCTAGACAGGACTGAGTGAGGCACTATTGTGTGTGTGTGTGTGTGTGTGTGTGTGTGTGTGTGTGTGTGTGTGTGTGTGTGTGTGTGTGTGTGTGTGTGTGTGTGTGTGTGATTGTGTGATTGTGTGTGTGGAGGGGCATAAAGGGGAGAAAAAAGAGGAGAAAAAGAGTGACAGCAGACAAAAAAGAACCAGGGAGGAAAGAGCGAGGGGGTGGGAGAGGGATGAGGGAGTGGAAAAAGAGGAGGCAAAGCAACAGAGGAGTGAAAGAGAAATGACTTGAGGGGTTGAGGGATGGAGAGAGAGGTGAATAAAGCGAGAGAGAGAGAAAAGTATCAAGGCAATAGAGAAGAAAAAAAAGAGAGAGAGAGAGACAGTGAAAGCAGTTGGATCATGTAGGAGAGAGAGAGAGAGGGGAGGATGTCACCCATGGCTGCCACTCATCACTCACAGCTTAATGACGCTGTTTTTTTTTTTTTTTCCTTCTCCCGCTTCTTTTCCGTGGGAGAGGAGGGGGAGGGAATTCGGCCGGCGCCCAATCAAATGGGGTCATACAGAGTTCACACCGTCCAGGTGGGACTGTCCTCCACCAGGGAAATGTTTCTGCGTAGCCGTAAGGATCGTCTGGACCAGGAGATAGTTTGGCAAGGACATTTTTTTAAGAAATTCTTCCGTGCAGATCTGGAGAGGTTTGAGGATGAAAGTTGGAGTTAGGATTAAGGTTCATCGAGTTGTGGTGAAGGTGAAGCTCACCAGGAACAAACAAGACAATTAATTCAGATGTGAAAGCTCACGCAGGACACTTCAATAAACATGGTTACAGTTTTGTTTTGCCCGCCTGTCAGCCTTTTTATTCTGATTAAGGTGCAAATGCCGTGTCCAAAGTTTGAATTCATGTGTTTACATGTGTGTATGTTTGAAGCATGTGTGTTTGTGTGTGTGTGTTCACATGTTTGTTTTCAAGAAAAACCACTCTGGCTGTCTGTTGCTTCCTTCTGGGATTGGCCTGATTCCTATTCCAGCATTGGAGTTTTGATTCAGTTTGTGGTTGTGTGCGCGTGTGTGTGTGTTTGTGTGTGTGTGCTTAGCTCCACTTGTCCTCTCACTCATTCCCGTTTCTGGGAAGCATCAGCCGTTTAAAACTCAAACGGCAGGATTTTTTCCCCCCTTCGCTCTCCTCCTCACACCAAATTTGGGGAACAGCTGGGGCGGCCATGACGATGATTTGTCTCCCTCTGCCCGTCCGCCTGACAGGTTGAGAACATGCACACACACACACACTCACTCGGGGAGACACAGACACTCACTAATAGGCACATACACACACAATTAAACATGCACTCAGTATCGCAGACAGACAGGCACAAACACACATACACACCATAGACACAAACCCCTTATAAGAGGCCATGTTCTCAGGGCGCTGCCAAAACACTCTGATTTCCTTTAGCCCAGGCGGCCATACATCAGCTCGGGGCCTCCCAGCCCGGATGGCAGGGGCTGACAGAATGACATGTGTCATTTATCAAACGAGGGGCGCCAGGCCTCAGGAAAAGAACAGACCGCCGCGTGACAAAGCCCCCCGAGAGCTCTCCTCCACTCGCAGCGAGGGGAGTGTGTCATGGGATAGACACTGACAAATCTGCGGAGATAGAACACACATGGATACACGCTGACACCGACACACAAGCAGAGGAAACACACACTGAGAGGCACTTCCAGCACAGATACAAACTCAGCGATCACACACTCTATCCAAGATACATTGTGGTTTGAAAAGCCTGCGTTTAAAGAAAGAAAAGTCTCAACTAAAGCAAAAAAAAAAAAAAAAAAAAAAAGATTTTCTGGATTTTTAACGTACTGGCGCCAGACCTACAAACACACATACCCACACATACACCCACATATATGTTTCCCTCGCAGCCACAGAAGCCACAGCCAAAGCTTCTCCTGTTGCCAGCAGCAGGCCTGTCTGTGTGCCCATCCTTCTTAATGAACGGTCACTGGCTGCCGAAAGGAACTCTCTTACTTGGCAACGCCACTCCATCTCCTTCCTTTCATATCCATGCCACCACATACTCACAGTATCCCTCTTTTCTCCTCCATTATGTTGCCCTCCTCTTCATTCCTTCCCCTTCCCTCTTCCCTCTCTCTGTCGTGACCCCCCCCCCCCCCCACCCCCGTTTACTCTTTCCAAAGCCTGTTCATTTGTCTTCATAAGCCTAATTTATTTTCTCTGCCAGATGCAAGCTGACAGCCATCAGTCTCTCTCCCACACACACTGACACACACACACACACATATACACACACCTGACCTCCCGAAACGCAGACGACAAACACACTAACATGTACACACAAATGCACATAGCTCTATTGTCGCTTTTTATTCATTTTCATCTTTATTACACACACGCGCACACACACACACAGCCTGTATTACCTCACACTGCTCTGAGGTCAGCTCTGCAGTCACATACCCTCTGTTTTACCCCTGTCCTCCACCCCCTCCAACCCCCAAAACCCTCCCATTAACATTACTGAAGATGGATGTGTCTTCATAGCGGAGATTGATTGCGGATATGGAGTTATGGTGCCATTTATGTGTGTGTGTGTGTGTGTGTGTGTGTGTGTGTGTGTGTGTTAGATGGAGGGCACTTTGGGAGGCGGCGTTGGGAGCTGAAATGTGAGGGAGGCAGGCTTTTCTCTCGTTTCCAGAACCTTCCAGCCGTTAGTTGTCTGTCCGCAGTCTGATATTGTGCTCTGTTGAAGGATTGCTTCCTCTCTTCCTGCCTCTCTCTCTGACTGTGAAGCTGTTCATAGCCATTGTACACTCTCTCTTACACACATGCACACGCACACACACACGGGCGTGCATAGTCGCACACAGACGCAATTAGGCTGAGATGGCTACTGATACTAGTCCACTTTGAGAACCCAGTACATAATTTACTGACTTTCTCCAGGGACCCTTTTTCAGCCCCTAATCCCTCCTCCCTCCTATCATTTCTTCTTTTGTCACTTTATTGCCATGGTCATCAGGAAAGGGGAAAAAAAAAGCACACATGCACACTCAAACTGCTGTGTGGTTCTAGCTTATGCTTTTGTTATATTTTTTTGTTACGCCCCTATGCTATTCATCACGCTTTAAATCCTAAACTAGTGTTGAAATGAAACAGTAGAACTTTGTTTAATGGAGCGCCAGACTTCAGCACTAACTTGTCACTTGAGCAGGCAGAATGAAAAAGAAAATGTGGCGATGCATAAAGGATAACGGTTTCGATGGTGCACAATTGCTGGAATTTCCCTCGTGACACACGCAGTTAAAAGCACTAAAATGTTTAGGGACGTTTGGTTTGTCCTGAGCAGCCTCCTGCCCGGAGGGTTTGCGGTTCTAATTAATTTCCCTGAAGTGACTTTATGGTTTTTGAAGTTCTGATTTCTTTGTCTGTCTTTGTTTATGCTGGGAAAGGGATGTGAGTCAGGTCTCTGAGGTCCTGTGCTCACAAAGTCCCCTGCATTCTTGTGTGTTCGGGCTTGTGTTGCATATCTGGTGTTTGTTTCATTTTTGAATGTTGTGCTGAGGAGATAAGGGTGGAGGTGGAGAGGAGCTGATGGAATGTTTTGATTGAGAAAGACAAAATTACGTGTGTGTGTGTGTGTGTGTGTGTGTGCCACCTTAAATCTTAAATCAGTTCAGTAGTCAGTGTTAAGTAGGTCTAAGGACCAGCACCATCAGCTTTTTCAACAGTAAACTTTGCAGCTTAATCTGTAGATTCACTCACATAATTTTTATGTCAACTTCAGCTTTGGGGAACTTTGACATGTGAATTTACACTGTTGCCAAATAGCAAGCCGCCTTGACAGAGTGTTGATCTCAGAGAGACCAAAATGGAGGAGGCTACCAGAGCTTATTAGCTCTGTTGCACCATTAAAAAGAGGTATGAACTTAGACACTTAGCAAGCTTGCTAGCTCAGAGAGCTTTTTATTCCCTCTTTAATAAAACTCTTTATTGAATGAAATTATGTAAAATCTTGAAAACAAAATGGCCGGGGGACTAAACAACCCATCGTGGAGAAAGTAGAGAAAGAGCTAATGTGACTCACTGACCGGCAAGTTTGTGAGCAGTTAGTGGTCATTACCAACTAACCCTGCTAGTCTTAAGCTCGTCACAAAGCTGCTAGATCCAAATATTTTACAAAGACGCGCGGCTCAATCTCACTGTGCCATTTTCTGGTGTGTGTCCTTCTTTAGAGAGCTTCCTTCCCACTGAGAGTAAAGGATCAGATTCGAGGAACTGTGTGTGTGTGTGTGTGTGTGTGTGTGTGTGTGTGTGTGTGTGTGTGTGTGTGTGTGCGCTTACATCTGTGTATGTATTTTTTTCTCTCCCTGTTTCTCTTTTTTCCTTCTATGTTTTGTTCCTCAGCAGTGTACAAAGTGGATGGCCTCTGTGAATTGAGGGGAGGTCTGACAGCATGGAGAAGGTTGATTGATGGCTTATTGTGCAACTGGACTCGGCTAGACCGAACTGGTTAGGTTGTGACCCTGTTTTAGCCCCGTGCCCTCTCATTTTCTTCCTTCTTCCACCATTTCTCTCTCCCTGTCCCTGTATGTACCTTTGTCACTCTTGCACGCACTGAGACATAAACAGAGCATAAATACATGCATGTTCAGACTGTAAACACACTTCCTCTTTGTGATTCTTCTCCCCCCACTAAACTCATCATTGTTGCCATCATTCATCCTTCGCTGTTTCCTTTCTTCCTTCCTCTGCCCACTTTGTTTTCTTTGTCACTGCTCCTTCAGGACAGGTTTTGTCCCATGAGTCAGTTCATCAGGTTTCGTTTTACAGCCTCTATTCATTCAGTCTAAAACACTGGCCACTTTAGAGAAATGCTCCAAAAAACCCTCCTTAATAGACAAAACCAACGGCACTTTTGATTCTGCTGAATTTAGGGGTCACCAACCACTTCTTGCCAGCCGGAGAATCCACTCGCGACTACAATTCAACAAATTCACGAGGGACAAAGTTAGCCTAAACACCAGGCACACTAGTTTAAACTGTGGTTCAGCCTGTTTTTGCCTACAATGATTTTCTGCTTCTATTCTCCACACAACCATAGTGATTTATGGTAATTATCCATCTTTGGGGTCATCCATCAACTGGTTGTTGCTAGGCGATGGGAGCAGCTGTTGTTTAGTCGGAGGAAGCTCCACTGTCAGGGGCAATGCAGGTGAATTCAAAAGACGGCATCTGTGAGGAAAGGATGAAACCATGTTATTTTGTTAGCTTGTTAGCTTTGAGATTTATTCTTTCACAATTTAAACAGAACCCCTTTCTGTCAAGTAACGGACACTCATGGTTAAAGAACAACTTAATTACATGTTTTAAATAATTAAAGATCTATACAGTCCAACCAAAGCGTGAAACCGTAACAATACATTTATTTAAATCTGAATTTAATAACTTTAAACTCTAACACAAACACCACAGCGTTTCCATGACAAAAATCCTTATGGATGGTAAAGAAAATGACAATATTTGCACTAAAAGAATCTGTTTAACAAATGACATCTGTCTGATGCAGCCTACATTGAATCAGTGCTTGGCATGGGTTGAGTAAATCTCACTCACATCATCTTTAATTAGCATTAGTAATGCTTTATCTGTACTTTGCCTGAAAACAAACCAGATGGTTTGAAATGTCTGTGCAGCACCAGAGCAGTGTTCGATTGTTGGGCGTGTGGTGTTGGGGGGGTTGGCAGGAAAGTCGAGCAGAAAAGGGCTGGAATCTGCGGTGCCGATGATCTAATGGCTGTTGTTTCATCTCAGAACAAGCAGGCACTGACAGTTCGGGGAAAAGGTGATTTATAGACCACAGTCACTGTCATGGCGTGTCAAAACTGGCTCAACAAACGGGCAGAAAATGAAAGAAAGAAAGAAAGCAGAAAAAAAGAGAAATAGGAAAGACCTGCAAAACAACTCAAGAAGGAAACCTGGAAATTATTTTTCTGTAGAAAGAAAATAGCTGCAGTTCTCCACGTTTGTTTCTTTCCCCCGTCTCTGATCTATTCAGTGAGCAGCTATCATTTGGTCTCTGTGATTCACGCATAGTGTACTCGTAGTGGCCTAATGAAGCTGAGCCAGAGGTAAAATGCACTGTCTATGTGACCCATTTAAAAAGGCTATTAGCATAATATGAGTTCAAGTAATTGCAAATTACTTGGAACATATGTGAAAGCCCTGAGGACTGTCAAAAAGTTTAGGAAAAGGTAATTGAACGTAATTTATCTTTTTATAAAGAATCCAAAGCAGTGGCACGAACTCATTGCAGTAACAGAAGATAAAATGTAAGATGTTGTCTGCACACGTAGCTACCAGCATGAAGAGCAGACTGCGCTGGCTGTTTTGTTTTCCCCAACCGGAAAGAGTCATGGAAGCTGAGAAGGTGGATTTGTACGACACACGAGCTATTAGAAGCCCCGGGGCTATTGTGCCATATGGTGGACTATTCCATGTGGGTTAGAGGAGGGTTGGGGCCAGGGTGAGGAGGAGGAGGAGGAGGAGGAGGAGGGGAGGGGCTGTTAGGTAGGCTTTTACATGTCTGGTCAAGCAAGCTGCGGGTCAAGTTATGGCTAATGCATGGTGTCTGTAGCTGGTGACATAAAAGATTTGAATTTAACCCTGCAGAGTCACTAGAAAGACAAAAAGAAAACCTTGATTGACCTGAAGAGTTTAGCTAACTGGGGTAATTTTTTAATAATCTGGCTGACAATGTAGGTCTCCAATGATTTCTCTGGTGGCAACTCTTGGTTAACACCTTATGATACAGCCCATGATTGACTGTGTAATCGTGCTGTATGAATTAGGTACCACAATAAGATACTTCTTACCGCTAATTAAATGTCGATACAACAGGACTATTTTTGTAAATACTTTTTAAGTACTTTTTAAGGGACAGTACCGGGAAACAGAATAGTAACTTCATTGTACCCCTCCCCACAGTTTTGATGCATATTATAATTGTACACACATGTAATTACTTCATAGATTCCTACCTTTTCCACCTTTCTTTTCTACCCCATAATAAAGTATAATTTATTTAACCTTTATTCCAAAAATACTCCAAGAATTTATCAATAGGTACTTAATTACTACCTGATTAATAATACAAAATTACTCACAGGCTGTATTATTAAGTAGAAAAGCTGTTAGTTTAATGGTTGTGAGGCTGAGAGGGGTCTGTTTGCCTCGCTGTGCGTTGTCCACAGTGCAGTCCAAAGAGAGTGTCAGGTCCTATGAAACCACAGCCACGACACGAAGAGAGGAAAAAAAAGAGCAAGAATGAGGAGGACGGGGGAGAGCGGAGAGAGACAGAGATTGCCTGACATACTAAGCATTACCATAATTGGCTTTTCTACATGATAGGACAGAGGAAATAATAATGTCATTTTATTTACAGCCTTCTCTCTGCTGAAACACACACACACTCATGCACGCCGTACAGGTCAATGACACACACTGATCAGGCCTGTCCAAAGCCATCAGAGGTGAGTGGCAGGGAATAGAGGGACCGGTGACAAAGCGAAACGGGAGAGAGAAATAAGACTGCCACGCCAGAGCTCCCATTTTGAAGGGCCGCTAAACGGTGTGAGGGAGCCTTTGCCGGCCGCACCGCTCCGAAGGCGGCGCTCGGCCACGCGAGGTAAATCAGCAGGGTGAAAGCTGGCGGAATTGGACATTAGCACTGCAAATGAGAGCCAGGATTGCCCTCTTCTCCAAGACAACATGAATAAATGAAGAAGGTTTAGAGGGGAAAGTGTGTGCGTGTGTGTGTGGGCTGTATGAAGCAGATAGGAGTGAGGGAGAGTTGTGTTGATTGTACCAGTGCCATGTCATACTCAAGTTATCTCGCCCTGTCTCATGTTATCTCGTTGAACTGGTCAGGATGTCTGACACCAGCCGAGTTGTTGATGGATTTGTCTCTATAATAAAAACATGTTTTAATATTTTTGCTATTGAGCAGACAAAGTTTTGCTTAATGTTACTTTAAATTAAAAAAAAAAATCAGGATTATGTGTTTTCACAAAATTCTGATTTCAGAAGAGAATATTAGAGAAACATTCAATGTTAACTTTTGGTATTCAACAGTTATTCAGTGTGAAACAACATGTATTAAGGTTCAATACCGAGGCCCAGTTCATGTGTGTGTATACATGTTTGCATTATTGATGTGTGCTACGTGTGTTTTGGTAGCAGGGAAATCATTTTTCAACTGTTTTCTCAGCTCAGATGCATTCTTCTTTCAAATGTGCACAAAAAACAAGGTGTGTGTGTGTGTGTGGACCTCACACAGCTTCCTGCCTTGAGGGAGGGTTGTAGTTTGGGGGGAGAGAGATACGTGTGTGTGTGTGTGTGTGTGTGTGTGTGTGTGTGTGTGTGTGTGTGTGTGTGTGTGTGTGTGTGTGAGTGTGTGAGACTGGGGGGATGTCCTACTGTGGTGTCACCTGTCTGCAGCAGGAAATCCTGGACTCTGGGCACAACAATAGTGACAGGCTCCTCTCCAGACGCAGATGGCTTCGCTTTCCCCCCGCCAGCCACACTGCATCCCCGCATGCACCTGACACACTGTGACACTTGACACAAACACACACACACACACACGGAGAAGTGATCAGCCACACCTATCTTAGACAAACCTACAAACTCGCACACAAGGCAGAAATTTCAGTGCTTTCTCTCTCTCCCGATATCTTGGACTTAGTTTGTGGGATGCTGTTTAACTTGTTTCCCTGTCATGTTATTTTCCGCGAGATATGCGCACACACAAACACACACACACACACACACCTCTTGTTCGCTGGCCTAAACACATCTTTTCTCCTCTCTTTTCAAAACTTCCCCTCTTTTCCCTATCCTTCCTGACAGCACAAAGTGGGCTTACGTTTTTGACTGACAACCACAACAGACACCTCTCCCCCCCACACACACCCCCACCCCTCCCCTCCACCCCCCCGTTTTAATCCCCTCCCTATCCCTCTCTCCCTCCCTCTCCTCTTCCTCTTTTGTTCTGAGTGACGCTCGAAAGCCGCCGTGTCAGCATCTTTTCCATCTCTGATTGCCTTATTAGCCGGCGGTGGCACCCGCAGCTTTTCTGACACAGATGGTGAAGGAGGAGGCTCGAGCAGGGGGAGAGAGGAAAAAAAATGGCTGACTTGTGTTTGTTGTTGTTACTTTCCCCTCCCACCTCTTCTCGGGCTTGTTTGCGTGGACACTGACACCTCGGGCTGACACTGACACACTCCTGACACTGATGCCTGTCAAGGCAACATACGGAGGATGGCAGGGGAAGACTAGAATTTAGTGTTAGTGTGCTTCCCGTGTGTGTGTGTGTGTGTGTGTGTGTGTGTGTGTGTGTGTGTGTGTGTGTTTGTACTGCTGTCAGGTTTCTCTCACTTTGTCAGCTAAGCTGGCTTTGTCTTTAACTACTCTCACCACATTGACTTTGAATAGGTTCAGTTTTGCATTTATTTCAATACAGTGGGCTGCATCTTGACAGGGACAACGAGACAGGGTGAAAGAAAGCTGTGCAGCTGCATTTGCAAAAGGTTAAAATCTACTAATTTAGTGACTAACTGAAGTGAATGATTTCAGCTGAGTCTGTGTATAATTAAGAGCTTACAGTTAAGAGCCAAACCAGCACAGGAATAGTTTAATTAGGAAGAGGAAGGTTGTACGTTGAGCATGTACGTTCCTTCTCTCTCTCTCAGAGAGTTGCAGCTGTTGGACCTCCAGCTTTTCCCAGGCAGCAGTAACTGGCACCTCACAAACATCAGGTATTATGTCCATTCCGATTATGGGATAGAGAGCTACATGCTGTTTGAAGCTGACAGCACATCTGCCTCCTCACTGGAGACTGATTCTGGCACCTCAGACAAGCATCTTACGAGGAGTGAATTGGGGGAGCTGCCTTAGCATATTTAACCCTCTATTTTTCCCTTTACCTGCCTCTGCAATATTTCTCTCTTCATCTGCTGCCAGGATTAGATGTAAACCTTTTCATCTTTCTACTATTGTAAGAAATTATTGCTTTTATTTCTTACATGTTTTTTATCTGGAGATTAAAATGAATTATATATAATGATAATGATAAAGATTATAATTTACAAAACAAATGATTTGTGAAAATCGTAGACACTTACAGAGAGTGAGCAGCCATTTTCCATTGATACCATAAATCTCTCTCTGTTCTTTTAAAATGGCACACTTGAAGCTGTGAGTACTCGGGGAGCATAGGCAGTAACAACACAGCTTGTCATGTCCACTGGCCGTTTCCTAGCATCACGCTGTGAGGACTTCCACAGCCGATGCCAAGTTGACTCCAGCCAACCATGGCTTGGCAGGGCTGATGCAGCTGGCATCTTCCTCCACTATCTCTTACTTGTGAATCCATAGTATGTGTGGCATGTTGGACAAATAGAGCAAATCAAAGTTAGGAATAGATCTATGGTTGCCATACAGTGACAAAATAGACAATGAGACACTCTCAACAGTCTATGTGGCTGTAGACTGCTCTGGCATTTCAGTTTGCTGATAAGGAAAAAAGCTTTATATTTGATGAATATACTGAAATGTTTGTGCATATGCAGTAAATTCATCTCATTAATTCAGTGTTGCCACTCAGTATATATTGTGAAGGCAACATCAAAGTGAGTCTTTAACACAGCGATCAATGAGGCATATTTTCCTTTTTCAAGTTATTTTTTTTCAGTCATGAGAAGAGAAAAATGTCTTCTATTTCTATTGTGAAGATCTCACCACATGATTAATAAGTATCGTCTACTCTGAGGATTTGTAATTTGAAATCTTGCTTGTTTTTTGGTTTTTGAACTAAGCAGAAACATTTCTGTAGCTCATCTTTGCTCTCTACCCTTGCTGAGCTGTAGTGTTCAATAGCTTCATTAGGCAGAGCAGTGAAGAGGACTATCTGTCATTGTCAAGATATGGATGTTTGCCACTTTATTATCACAAACGTGTGTCCTCTGCTGGGACTATTGACAAAAGTCTCTTTAGGATTATTGCACATACCGCCTTCATATAGTAAGGGTGGTTGATGCATAATTGGTGTCATTCTAATATATCAAAAATATATGCATGAAAAGGATCTAATGTCACCTTTCCCTTCTGTTTTGTTTTCCAGCTTATGGACCTGAGGATGAATTTAAACTGGATAAGACTGATGAAGAGGAACATCTACAAGATGACGGCCTTTCTCTGGATGGACAAGATGCAGACTATCTTTTCAATGATGATGAGGATGCAAGAGATCATTTTAGCTGCCAAAACTCTCCACTCAGCAATGGCACTAACCCAGATGCTGGGTACGCCTCTCCACTCAGTACCACCAGCGATCAACTGGTGGACCTTAAAACCACGTCCTCCTTTAATGACAAGGACAAGGTAAAGGAGAAGCTAGGGGAGAGCACAGAGTCCATCAATGGCCTCACGCTACAGGACAGTCTGGCACAAATGAAAGCCGTCTATGCAAACCTGATCTCTGATGCCTCCTGGTCCAGCATTGCTCTGGATATGCTTAAAAATAAACAAGGGAACAATTACGCAGCTAGCAACAGCAATGGGAGCAATCACAAAGGGAGCAATGGGTTCCTGACCAGTCACAGCCCAGGCAGCATCCATTTGAAGAGCAGATGTAGCACTAGCAATGCCTCAGCCACTACTAATATTACCACCAGCAGTACTACCACCAGAACAGTGTCAAGCAACAGCAACAGTGGCACCAGTGTAAGCTCTGGCAGCACAGGAGGATTAGCCTATGACTGGCACCAGGCAGCGTTGGCCAAAACCTTACAGCATACACCATACCAACTCCTTCCTGAGCCGAGCCTTTTCAGCACCGTGCAGCTTTACAGGCAAAACAATAAGCTCTATGGCCCTGTGTTTACGGGTGCCAGCAAGTTCAGGTGCAAGGACTGTAGTGCAGCCTATGACACTTTGGTTGGCCTGACGGTGCATATGAACGAGACAGGCCACTACCGTGATGACAATAAAGATACCGAGGATGACCGAAGCAAGAAGTGGTCCAAACCACGTAAGCGTTCCCTGATGGAGATGGAGGGAAAAGAAGATGCCCAGAAAGTTCTTAAATGCATGTACTGTGGTCACTCTTTCGAATCCTTGCAAGATCTTAGTGTTCACATGATAAAAACAAAACACTATCAGAAAGTGCCTCTAAAAGAACCAATGCCAGCCCTCACCTCAAAGCTGGTACCCCCAACCAAAAAAAGAGCATTTCAAGACTTGATGTCCCCGAGCTCACCAGAGTCTGTCTCATCTGGCATACTCCTGGGAGAGTCTCCCAAAGACCAAAAAGTGGCCAATCCTTATGTCACGCCAAACAATCGATATGGTTACCAAAACGGTGCTAGTTATACATGGCAGTTTGAGGCACGCAAGGCACAAATTCTTAAATGCATGGAATGTGGCAGCTCACATGACACCTTGCAACAACTGACAGCCCATATGATGGTCACAGGGCACTTTCTTAAAGTAACCAACTCTGCCTCTAAAAAGGGTAAGCAGTTAGTTTTTGATCCTGTTGTTGAGGAGAAAATTCAGTCAATTCCTTTGCCACCAACTACCACACGACTCCCAGCACCCAATGGGAAGTCACAGCCTGGCTCACCGCTGCAGCCCACTAGTCCTGATGAGGAACACGAAGACAAGAGAGATGAAGAAGCAGAGGAAGAAAAAGTAGAATTTAGGGAACCAGAGAAAAAAATAAAAGAGGAGAAAGAAGACCCCCCTGAAAAAGCTGAAAAACATGGAAAAACCAGATCTTACCAATATCTGAGAGAAGAAGACTTGGAAGAGGCACCTAAAGGTGGCTTGGACATCCTAAAGTCTTTAGAGAATACTGTTTCAAGTGCAATCAGCAAGGCCCAAACAGGCACACCAACCTGGGGTGGATACCCCAGCATTCATGCTGCTTATCAGCTCCATGGATCCTTGAAGTCTAACTTGCCTTCATGTGCACAGGTTCAACCTTTGTTCAGCAGCAACAGTTTAAAGGTACTTTCTTCTGATATAGGCACTCTGATCCATTCACCAAACAGCCCCTCTCCACCTCCAAGCCACAAGAACAATGTGCTGGCCATGGAGGAGCTAGTTGAGAAAGTGACAGGGAAAAGTTCAGTAAAGAATGAAAAGGAGGATAAACCTCTAGAGAATAAGGGCAGGTCTGCAAAGTCTCCATTGCCAAATCCTAAGGAAAAACGGGCTTCACCCAATCCAGAACACCTCTCAAAAGGAGTGAAAAATACTGCAGTAGAGACCCAGACTGAGTTGAGAAGCAAAGAAGGAGAGCAGACAGAAAGTAAAGTAGAGACACAGATAAAAAGTGAAGTTGACTCACCGAAAAGGCCTGTAAGCAATGGCTGCAATAACCTGAGCATCATCACAGATCACTCGCCTGAACAACCACTTGTAAACCCTCTCAGTGCTTTGCAGTCTATTATGAACAACCATTTGGGGAAAGCTGCAAAAGTGGCCACCCCATTCATAGACCCCTTTGCAATGCTTTATAAGATCAACAACAACTCTGCTCAGATGAAGTCAGCAGAGCCTGTGAGTCAGAGCCATGATGATGATGATCAGCCCATGGACTTGACGAAATCCAAAAATACCAATGGAAGTACACCTAAGGGTATTTCTTCACCAAACAGCAATGAGAGTGTAAACAACAGCAAACCTGTTTTCAAAAACTTCTCACAGTCTTCATCTCCACCTCTGCGGGAGAATGCTTTGATGGATATTTCAGACATGGTAAAAAATCTGACGGGCCGTTTGACACCAAAGTCTACGACCCCTTCTTCCATCTCTGAAAAATCCGACATCGATGGGTGTACATTTGAGGACAGCTTGGAGGAGCTGTCTCCCATCCAAAGGCGAAAAGGTCGACAGTCAAACTGGAATCCACAGCATCTCCTGATTCTTCAGGCCCAGTTTGTCTCTAGTCTTAGGGAGACTCCTGATGGAAAGTTTGCGATTAGTGACTTGGGACCCCAGGAACGGGTCCACATCTGTAAATTCACTGGTCTCTCCATGACTACTATCTCACATTGGCTGGCCAATGTAAAATACCAGTTAAAGCGGACAGGGGGCACAAAATTCCTAAAAAATATTGACTCTGGCCAACCTCTGTTTTTGTGCAGTGACTGTGCTTCCCAGTTCAGGACTCCCTCCTCGTACATTCATCATTTGGAGTCCCACCTTGGGTTTACCCTGAAGGATCTCTCAAAGCTTTCCATAGATTTAATAGAGCATCAAGCAGTCAGCAGGTTAGAGGACAAGACTTTCAGTTCCTCTGGACTTACAGAAGAAGACACTGGCTCAGTTTATCAGTGCAAACTGTGCAATCGGACATTTGTGAGCAAACATGCAATCAAATTGCACCTTTGCAAAACACATGGGAAGTCTCCAGAGGACCATCTTATCTTTGTGAAAGAGTTGGACAAGTTTGACAAACAATGAAGATAAAGCTGATAGCATGACAGATTAACTGTTGCACTATAACTCTAAGCTACAATCTGTCATAACGAATAGTGCCACAACTGTATTGAACATTGTTATAACATATATTATAATGAAAACATGGTAGCTTTAATACCACATTCTGTAATTATTCAGTTATCCATAAGTGAGAAAGCCTTGCATTGCAGAGGCTCAAAACTCCGTTGTAAAAGTTGGTGACATAAACGTACCAAATTGGTGCATCAGCCATGGCACTATGTAGTCACTGACTGATTGTTGCTTTCCTAATGCACTGCATCTTATCTGAGCCTTTGGAAAAAGTCCATCTGTTGTTTTAAAACTGAACCATGCTCTTATTTTGATCACTGTTTTTGAATGATCTTTTTTTTTTTTTTAGATAAATATATTTCAACACAACTTGCATATTATTTATGAGACAGTCTGTGCATGTTTTATGTAAAACAGTGAGCATATTGTGTCTAATGAAATTTCAACCATGATGAGAAAACTGATCCCTGTTTAACAAATTGCAGTTGTAGATGTTTATATGAAGGTATATGGTAAAGAAAGTAGCCACGTGAAAGATGATGTTTCAGCACTTTAAGGAAGTGTAAATTGATGAAGAAATGTATGGGTAAAAATGACAACACATCACCCTTTTGATTTGAAATTCCCTTGATCAACATGGCAATTTGGGGGACTAACTATGATATTGTTTTGTATTTGTCATTAAATCACAGAAATTCTTACACAATGTTTAGAATATTTGTTTCTCTAGTAAAATATCATTTCCTGGTTGTTTCAACATGTACAGTATTTGCTTAGTAGGCTACCAATTTTATTATTGTGAAGCTACAGTTGTAAAATTAATGAAGTTTAAACCTTATTGTATGAATAATCAGCAAGTATGTATACATGTATGTCAGCATATCTTGCTCTTTACAGTTCAACATTATTTGTACTGTGTGCATTTTTATAATGTTATTTTCTAGACAAATATGGGGGGAAATGTATAAAACTACAGAATATTGTTGGACCACAAAGTCCTTTTTCAGTGAAAAGTAGGTCCTTCAATGTGGTTTACATAAAATGACAGAACTTTACTGGCATCTGCTCCGATGTATGGTACTGTACATAACATTGAAAAAAAATAATAAATTCTCACCCAGTGGTAGATTTGCAGGTTTGATCATCAACCTGATTTATTCAGAATGGCATTCTTTTATCCTCGGTTGTAAAATAAACTCCATGTCCTGGATTAAACTTGTGTTGTTTGAGTGATTTTAGGAGAGTGTGAGATCCAGTCAGGTGCAACAAAGCCTGAACCCTGAAACACAATAGGATACTACACACTTTTCCCAATATTGCTTCAATTAATTTTGTTCTGTTGTCTCTCTTTTTAAGGTCCAGTGTGTAACATTTAAGAGGATCTGTTAGCAGGAATGGAATATTCATACATGTTTTCATTTATATATAATTACCTGAAAATAAGAATCATGTTTTCACGATTAGAATGAGCCTTTTATATCTTCAAAGAGGGTTCTCTTACACGTTCCAATGCCATGTAGCCCAGAACAGACAAACTAAATGCAGGCTCTACTGGCCTTTCGAGTTTTTTGTGAGTTTCGCAGCCAAGTGAATTACATCTCAGAGCAACAGGTTCAAATCCAGTGTTCGCCCTCTCGCATTTTTAAGGCAGGATTCATTGTGATGCACCAACAGAGCCACCTTCTTGGCTGGCTTAATTGGGGCAAACACAGTGACAACCACATCAAATCCGCTAAATTCTTTTGTCCTCAAAGGGGGCAGCACACTCTGGGCCATGTCCAGGTCCAACTGAAGGAGCAGCATCTTTCCCACTGTGAGCCACAGCTCTCCTTAATCTGAGCAACGTCCATATAACTGAAGTGTGTTTGAAATGGTGTCCCTTGCAACAGGTTTTAAAGATCCTCCCCACTTGATCACCCTGACTCTGACATGGCTACAAGCTCAGGTCTCCTCCAGTGCCAGACAGACCCTTAGTCCCAGCTCCTTCCAGACTGGACTCCCTTATTACTTTGTAAGGGATAGCAGGAGGCTAAGGAGGAGAAGCACAGTGCAGGTTTTGTGTTCACTGCTGTGCCACTAAATCAAAACTGAGCAGGGTGGGAGGTGAGCCAACTCAGATCTCAGAAGTATGATCCACGTCCAGATTGTTGACGAATCTCAAAATGATCTTCCAGTCAAGTTTCCAAGTAATAAACAAAACAACTTTAAAACATATATCTTATTTATGGAGGATAATTAAATCATTTTACATTTTGATTATTTAGCTAATATCCTTTATACCTTATATCTTGATCATAATTTAATCATTCAGCTTACAAAAACAAACTGAACTTGAACTTAAAATAAAGCAAATAGTTGCAGTTTTACAGGGCGTTATGTGCTGGGCTGTTAGCCAAAAAAAACTTTGAACGCTTTACATCTCAGCCTTTGTACAGATGAAACAAACAGGATACAACATGTTAATCTGTAAGCTTTGGAGAGGCCGGTAGCTGTTTTCAGGCTTTATGCTAAGCTAAGCTAACCAGCAGTTAACTATAGTTTTATTTTAACCATACAGACAGATGTTTTCTTCTAACTCTTGAAAAAAAGCCAAGTATTCCAAAATGTCAAACTATTCTTTAGTACAACCTCTTTGGTAGCAGGTTTCTGTCTTCATGGCGATTCAGTTCAGTTACATTAATGTAGCAGCTGCTGCAGGAAGAAAGCCAACTTTGCAGTTTATGTAGCAGACATTGCTTGCTGTATTAATGAATAGGCAAAATGTTTCCATTTTTGCTTTTATATATTTGCATATTTCTTTTACTACACGGCACCCTGTTAGTATGACATGTTTTCATATCGTGTTAAATGAATGTGACCTCATGATGAGCCCCAAATCAGTGAATGTGTATGAGCAATTTCAAATAGAGACATAATCTCTTTCAGAGGGGAAAAAAGTGAATAAAACATTGTCATAAAAAACAGGATTTGACTTTATGGTTCAACGTAGAGCTCAGCTTTATAGTTCAGCTAGTGAGACACCTGATAAAAGAGGCCATGGCATGTCTCCACTGAAGGTATTTAAGTCGACATGCTCCCACCCCACGCAGCTCTTGAACACTAGCCTGAGGCATTTTTCCCAAGAAACAATAGAGTTCCAGTGCCTCGCAGCATGCTCTGTGTGACGGGGGAAACATAAGAGGCAGCAGTGAGAAATGCAGAGAAGAGTCACATACAACAGAAGTCACGTACAGTGTGATAGAAACAGTGACGTGCTGGAGCATAATGTACAGAAAGTTAACTAATGTCAGCAACAAAGACGACTGATTCAACAGCAGTACATAATAAACAGGATCTGAAACCATTTTCAGCTTCCTTTCCATTGATAATTGTCTCTATAAAGTTTATAAAAACTTCATATACAGTCAGAAAAGGGCATAACTGAAAGTGGATTGCAACATGCAAAGTTTTATCAATATGTGCTTTGCAGTGAACCCACATAATTGGCAGATAATATACATTTTAATATTGGAATTGCTCATAACAAAATATATTTGATTATCTGACATACCACGACATAAGTTTGACAAAGCTAACCCTAACCAAGTGGCTGAACGCTGTCAATTAAAAATACAAAATACACAGCACACACATTACTCTTTTGTTTCAGTTCAAAGATGTGTATCAATACATCCATAACTCATAGAGACATGCTTTTTAATTTTAGTAATTGAGTTTTAAATAGGAAAAACACGTTTTTTCCTGATTACAGTTTTTTAAAAAATCATTCGACTCTGCTGTTATTTATACCATTGATGAAATGAATACTTTAAATCTGTTTGGTTGTTGCTCACATTGTGTAACAGACCTTTTGACATAGGTTGTGTCTGATGTGCAATTATAATTTTTATCCATTTAAACTAAACAATTAAGTAAGTATTGAAACAACAGATTGACACCATTTTGCCTGTAATTAAAATAAATATAATTAAAGGATCACTGAAGTCAATGTTTAAATACATACACATGTAACACCAGTCCATATATCTCACTGCTTTTATAGAGTAACTTCATCAAGGTGTCCCATTTAGGATCAATCAGTCAATACATTTTTTATGATGTTGTAAATATGGTCTCTAAAACAAGCCATCTTTGTCTTGTCACAACAGATGCGAAAGCTGCACGTATGACTTTGTCAGGCAGTCGTTGTTTTGTTTGTTCTCTCACGACTCTTGTTTGCTTTAAAGCAAACACAAAATAAATTGGCTCCGTGTCATCACCATTACCAGGTGAGCAGAGGCTCACGAGACAGCAGCACAAATCTGATGTTAAACAAAAGGGTGTTTATGACAAGAGGCGTCGTGATGCAGCCTGTTATCCATTTATAATAATCAAAATGGAAAGCTTTGAGTCGCAGTAAGCTGTTCTGCTACTGAGCAGCAACATCTGTACATCCATGAAGTATTGCGTGTCAGCGAGTTGCACACGATGGTGCAGGCAGTGTTTGAATCCTTGTGACATGCATATCAGGTGTACTCATGCCGACAGCGAGGATTCGGTGAATTAACCTCGTGCTCTCTTGTCCCTCCTCGTCGTTTTCCGTGCAACCTTCTGTTGCTCACAGCTCTGTGCGACAAGACCCCGCTTTCAAAACACATGTGCTCTGTGGAAGGAAGAACATCTAGAAAAATCTCTGTCCCCTGCAGTATTGTGTCTGAGCTGGAGAATGTGCCGCTGAATAGTCAGTTAAAAAAAAAAAAAGAGTTACCGAAAGCACATTTCTGTTTTTGGTTTGTTTTACAGCTCTAAACAAGAAAGTGCAGACACACAATGAAGTTTTCTTAAAAATATGCATTTATATTAACATAAGTGGTTATCATGCTTTTATTCAGCAAAATGCAAAATGGTATATACATTTTTGTAAACTCAAAATATATTCACAAAATATTCATTTAAAATTAAAAATTGAACTGATGGCCTCAACAAGCTCCACCAAAGGGTTAGACAGCCTATATGTAGCTTATTTCTAGTTAGTCAAACAGAGACAATGTGATGAGTACCGCTCTCTAATAAGGTATCCTTTTGTTTGTGAGTTGTAGCTAATAGCTCTATTAATGGTTAACAAATCATTTTCTAATGCAGGAAAAAACAGAAAAAAATCCCCTTAGTTTCAGGTGACACCTTCAGATGTCTTTTATCCAAGATCCAAAAAGATGTTCCATTTGTAAGGATGTAAACAAAGACAAGTAGCCGTGATTCATATTTGACCTGTTTGACCTTTTGCTTTTACCTGGAATAGTTCATTCAGCTATAAAGACTCTTTACATGTTTCATTCAAAATAAGCATCTTTCTTCAACTGGATGATTTTACTGTCAGTGTTCATTGTTAGTCCTCTGCTTGTTTCCTCCCTCAGAATAGTCCAGTGGTCAAGCTAAATGTTAAAGAATATTTAACTGTTATAAAACATATGTAAGATAAACATTCACACCCTCAATTATTAGTCATATAAATGATCATTTTATCCAACATTATGACTACCTTGATGGTGTCTGAGGTTGTAAGGCATCAATCACAGGTGAACCCACATTTTTCTCACATAACAAATAAATATACCTGAGGTGGCAGACTCATTTCTTTTCGCTGCAGCCGTCGTGACAGCAAAACAATATAGCACCTTAAATTTTTGTAAAAACATTAAGCCTCAATACAGGATTTGAAGAGAAGCTGAAGGTTTAAAATCACCCGAGACATCTCATCATGGACAGAGAGTTCAATCCGATCGCTTGTTGACACGTTTGTCCCCGCTGAGATCTGCAGGCAGTCAAAACCATCTTGTAAAGTGTTGTGTACCTGTCAGGAATGAGCCTTGTTTTGGAAGATACAGACGACATAATTCATCAGGCCGAGGGAGAGGCTCTTGAAGAATGGAGAAGTGACAAAGTCGATTCTTTCGAGAATAATGACGGCTGCCAGCGTGCTGAATGGATGAAGTGTCTTTTAGGATCTATCAAACCTCTTTTTTTTCTCCCCATTGCTGTAAAGCCCACAGGTGTGATGTGAAGCATCGTCACTGTTCTGTCAAAGTATCTGAAACATTGAGACATTCATATATAAGAGTGTCATTTTTTTTGGAGGATCCTGTAATTTCACCATTGTATTATTTCATTTATTTAATCAGTGGATTGGACCTACTGCAAAAAGTGGCCACACAATAAGAAAGAACTTGAGAGGAAACATTTATTTGGTTTCCGTGACGGGGATAAACAGAAAACCTGTTTTACATCCTGCTGTACTTCTTCAGACGAGCTAAAGCTATAAAAATGTTTTTTTTATTTTATGTAATTATCAATCTGATTCTGAATCAGCTCTTGTGGATAAATCTCTATAAACTAGAAAAAAAAATGTTTTCACAGGAAAATGTTGGCGCAGCAGGATGTGTGTTTAATAACGGACTCTGCGTGGTCTTATTGGAGTTTGGATATGTGCTATTTAGGACCTAAGAAAAGGTAAATAGGTTACACTCGTGGTGCTGTGGTTCCTCTCGCAAATTCCTCATTATTTTGAACTATTCCTGGTATTGGTTGCCAGGTTTGAATGTCAAATGTCGTATTTATTTCATCTTGAGCTGTGCGGAGAAAAACCACTGTCATGTGGTTGGGTTTAGACCCTTGGACAGTGTGACGAGTCTCATTCACATTCTGTCCAAACCTGACATCATTTGCATGAGAATAAGCCCAAACTCTGCAAACGTGACACGTCCCAGACAAGGGATCACAACTTGGCTGTCATATTAGGCCGGTAAATTCAGGTGACACGGATCCTGTGTCCTCATCTGGGCCAACCTGACAGTGGTTCATGTTCCCTGCTGTCTTTTTCTGAGGGGTTTTGTGAGGGGGGGGTTGCTTTTAATCAGCATGACGAACCCTGCCACCCCCTGCACACACACACACACACACACACACACACACACACACACACACACACACACATTCTAGCACTCACACATATATGTGAGAGTGGGCATATGCTGAGGGGCAGTGGGCTGGCCGCTGTGCCATCATTAGTCCAAGCCTACACGGCAAGCTTCTGACACATGTCGAAGGAGCTTCATTCGACCTACAGAAGGTGCATCCGCATTATGCAAAGGTAGCAGTGTCTTTATGTGCAGCACTACTGTCAGAGGCTTGAAGGAGGAACTGAAGAAGGAAGTGCAGGGGCCCGGGGGGGAGAGAGAGAGAGAGAGGGGAGGAACAGACATGGAGAGAGAGGAGCTGAAAATCAATAAGAGAAGTGGAGGAATCTGTTTAAAGTAATAATTATGTGCTGCAAAGTCATATTTTTTAAATGAATGGAAAACTGGATGAGATCATATTTCAGGTTTCTGATTCAAATAAATTCTTGAATCCAGCAAAACAAAAAATGACACCTTATATAAAGGTAGTTATTTAAATAACAACATGTGAAATGATGTGTCCTCATTGTCTCAAGTGTATTCTTGTTTTTAAGAGAAAACAAGATGTTTTTTTACTGGATATGAGACTGAAGTCTGCTTCAGTGAGACGCTTAACCGGTGGCGAAGTGGCATTTTTATCTCACCTGTGCCCTCTGGCATTTTGATGAATCACTCTGGATTGGACTGTGTTCAAGTTAGAGGCACAGTAGGACATGTGTCAGTAATGATCAAGTGCTGCAGTGCAGCAACGTCGGTGTCATGAACTACACGACACCTGCCTGCTCAGACTGCTGAAAAGTGCACGGTGTTGTGTTTACTGTGGGATTTTGGGGGGTTTTAGCGTGTGTGAAGGAATCCTACCTCACACAGCAGGTAAGTTACCATTAATGCATACAGTGTCTCCTTAGCAGGTATTGTCATGTTTTTCATGTGGCTGCAACAATTATCATTTCCTATGAACAAACAATGATCTCCTATGATCAGAAAACAGTTGTGCAATGCAATACAAGGCACTTGAAGGTGCCATTCATTCCTCATCCTGCACATACACGTATGCATGGCCCACTGCACCTTGTACACTTTGATGCATGGACTGCATTTTGCACCGCTCCCAACTAATTTACATATAAAGAATATGTTTTTATGATCTTTTGTAGTTTGCAAATGTCACTGCACAATATGCAACACTGTTTCACTCTCTTAGAAACTCCATTCTATTTTAATGTATACATTATTTTCCTACAGTTCTGTTTACTTTGTACAGATTATTGGCTCAAAAAGAAGATTGCTTATTTAAATATCATCTTACCAATGAGTGCCTTTGTAATATATATATATATATATATATATAAGTTGTCACTTTGAGGCTGCATTTTCTTGCTGTAGACACCGATAACTACAAAGTTTCTTTAATTTTGCTGTTTAAAGTTTCAAATTATTGCCTGATTTAAAGGTTAACTGCCATCCCATCCCATGCAGGCGCATTCTGCTCTCAGGCCGAACTGCTCTCGTGTCGTATATATATAGAGGTAAAAGTTTGAAGGTGCTGTAAATTATCACGTCATCTGTGTTCTTCATCCCCACGCTTCAAACAGCTGCTCAAAGTCTTTAAGAGATGTGTTAATAGAAGAACCAACAATCTACTTAATGCCCAAAGTGAAGGGTAAAGTCATTTTTACAAGTCCAGAGATGAGATTCAGCTTTCATTGCCCACGTCAGTACAATGATTTAGTACCAGGCCCTGCCAGTCCTTTGTCACTTGGGCACTGCAATCTTTCTCTGTCAGTTGCCAGGGGGGAGGACTGAGATTCAGTTTTTCCAATAACGCTAAATGCATCGCCAACAGCGCATGGTCCAATAGCTCATGAATATGAATATACATATAAATAGACAAGTTGAGGAGGCGGATGGATGTTGCCCTGTCACTTTTGCCGTGCCTAACATCTCCACTGAGGGTAAGTTGTGTCCTGGATCCACAACACAGCCAGCTTCAGCCGCAAAAGTCTCTTGCATTGTGCTAAAGGCGCTGCATGTATCGCTGCTTTATTTTCTAGACCCAAATTGAGTCGCTATCATTAGCAAGAGTTTGACATGTCTTTAATTAACAGTTATCCAACAATCATGATCATAGTCAGAATAGAGCGACAGAAAAATGACAGGAGGGCGGTGGAGAAGCAGCAAGCATGGTGACAAGTGTGGACTTTGCACTAAACTGTATTAATATGATGAGTTAGTTTGATGAGCCAAACACACCCAAACAGCTGTTTTCATACAGTGGGCTGTCTGCATCTGGGAGGTTTGAGATGAGACTTGTCTTGTAACTTAAAAGGGTTACTCTACTTTATTACAGCTCGGATTTGATTGGCTGGACCACCGCAAATGGTGGCTAGCCCTGTAAACATGAAAGTCTGTCCCTGACTGAGTGACAAAGTTACACCCGGTCACACACTGGTTGGAGTGTTGGAGCTTCCTCATTGGCTGTCACTCTTTCAAAATGAACAGTCACATTGACTCTGCACAGTCCAGTCATATAGTATGTTTTAACCTCAGCATATTAAGTTCCAGTTTCACCTCTATGGTGGTTTAGATCTGAACTGTATCTTAGATGTGTTTGCCTGAATGCTTTTAACCCTGTTGGACTTCTTAGCAATGACTTCCTGTTCAATGAGAATGTTATTAGCAGTGAGTTTGCAGTAAATTGTGTCCACTGTCACAGGAAACTGAACTGTTAGTCCAGTTTTGATCTGTAAATATTGACAGACATCTTTATGCTCTCCCTTGTTGGACCTCATTGGAGCACCATCTGCAGGTACACCTTTTATTATTGCAGTTTTGTGATTTGTTAGTTTAGTTTTTCTGTCATCAGTTTCCAGCTAACTAAGCTAGCTATTACACTAGCGGCTACTACTGTGTTGCTAATTGAACATTCTAAGTACCCTTTTAATTACTAACTGTATATATTTTATGATTTTACTTTAAAGGACCACTGTGAAAACATGGTGGTTCAACATGGTGGGCTACATTGAAGAGGACTCGCGGTGTACTGTATGCAGAGATAAAAGGATCAATCAAGGTAAAAAAAAAACCTAAAAGTTCTTATTTTCAGGTGATTATATAATAATAAAACCTGCTCATGCATGTGACATTCCATTTCTGTTCTATTCTGTAATTCATGTTCGTCTTTCACAGACGATACTTCTTTCTTCCTCCCATGAGAGACAATGTTTTAATTAGTCTATAGGTTTTTGAATCCAGTTTAATTGTTACTATACTAATGTAACACCTGTGATCTAACTGTTGTTCATTGTTCCTCATCTTTTTCTGATTTGTATTCACTATGGTTAAATTTGTTGTCCGTTACTGTTCTTACTGTTTTACAATTGATTCCAGGAAAGATTTCCAATGATAATTCCCGTCTTCAACCTTTACTGGAAGTATGTTTAGCTCAATGCATAGCTGTGTAACATTGGTGTATTTATCACATTTTCTATCGTTTTCCACCATTTGAGGTTGAGTTGCGCTCTTTTAACTTGATATTCTCGCAGTCTTCTTGGTTTGATGACACCCAACTTGAGAATTATTTTGCTACATTTGGATGGAAACCTGGCTGTTGTATATACCCAAGTTCTAACAAACCAGAAGTTCATTCAGTTTCTACTGCTCAGCTCTATCTATCCCCCAAAATTGCAGCAGTGTGTCATTTGATGAATGAAAGGAGATGTCCTCTGAAGGTCATTTGAAGAGGTATTGGAATCATCTTTGTTAGATGGTCTATAAAGGCCTCATTTGAAGCTCTTCAAACAACTTTGTTCAGTGTAATGTAATACAGTCAAATCAGGACACACACTCCAAATTTCAAATTTATCATCTCAAAAGCTGACAAATTACTGTCAGCTGACCTTTGCCAGGAAGCTCTTTGAAAAATGTGTGCATTAATTTGTTCAAAAACTATGCTGGAGGACAGGATGAAGAGTTCAGACAACTAAATAACTTTCAAATTGCAGAAAATATAGCCAGTTTCTCTAAAGAACACATGTTAAAATCCTTTATTGAATACGAGGGGATCTACTCATCTTAAAACCACTCAATCCTCTAAATAAGAGAGAAACTTTATTGTGAAATTTACCTGTTGTGCACCATTCCAAGCTCTTGGTTTGAGCATTCTTCTAGTGCAACTACACATATTGCTCTTGTCATACCTGTCCAGCACACAATGCAAGGAGTATCTCTGCTTTGTTTGTCAAGACACTCACCAAACTCAGCTCTCCAACTCCTGGTTTAACTCCCACACTGTCACTATCTGGCTCGCTTCTCCACCGCCGTGGGAGTATTAACGCGTGACATCTACAACGGCCTTAACACAACACGCCGAGATTGAGTTCCTCATGCTGCCTATACGAGTCTCTTCTTACCTTCACTGTGAGTTAAGCCAACCCCACTGCTGGGAAAGAGATGTGACAAAACCAGGGGGAAGGGAAGTGGAAAATAAGGCAGAGCCAAAGCCGAGCTGCCACTCACTGACAGGCGTTTTGACAATCATAGGCTGTCATCACTTTCTGATCAGACCTGTCAGCAAGAAATGCAGCAACAAGACAGTGCTGCAGAAAGATGTCCCCCTCCTTACTGTACACACACATAGCACACACACACATACTCAGAGTTGTGTTATTGATGTACACACACATCACACCGAGACATGCAAACATATCAAACATGTCAGAAAGTGCTATGTACAGACCCTAAGAATAAAACAGGTTTTGTTACACAGTGAATTGGCTGCGCTTTCTGCCAGTGCTGCAGGGATATCCCAAATAAACCCTAAAAAGGCAGCGTGCAGTGGCTTTGCAAGCTGACAGCTGATGGAAGAAAAGTATTTTTGATGCAATTGGAAAAGTAATGTCAGTATTATGACCTGCTATCATCTCCCATGAATCTTTTAGGTGAAGCTCTTTCACTGGAGAAATCGTTAACTGAACCAAGTGTTTAATGCAGAAAGAGAAGAAAAAAGATTTCTCAGCCTGAAAACTAAATGTAGCTGAAACAGACTATGAGGAAAACCGAGAGTCGTACAGAATTACATTCAACAGATCCAATTTTTATTCTTTGTCCAAACAGAGGAAAACAAGAAACAGAGAAATGAAATAACATCTGTCATGTCATCTGAGTCTAACTGCCAGTCAGAGGAGCCAAGCTGCCATCTGCGTGAATAACGGAAATAAAAGATGATCTCTGAAGCATTATTTATTCCAATTATTTAAAGATACAAAGTGGTGAGAGGACATTGTCTTACTTGCATGGACGTTTTTAAAGAAATATCAGTTGGATTTTTGAGAAATCTTGTTTTTGAGAAGATATTAAGCTTTAATGTGACTTTGTTTTATCTAATATTACCCAGCTGCTACATGTAAAGTGACCTGAGTTTACTGTTTCAAGTTCACAGATTTAATTTTTGTCTGTAGAAAATCAGGCAAGGACACAAAACACTGCCTTAATACTCATCTGATCATTACGTAAATTAAATTGTCATTTATTACAAGTTCACCCAATACCAGAATAAACACATATAAAAACAATAATTATAAAATGTTTTTTGTAACTTTAACATATTTACAGTACTGTATATCTTAAAGCTGAAAACGTTGTACTGGCTTTGTTTAAGACCAAAGTTGACTTGTTTTTTGCTGGTAATAAAAAGTCTTGTACAGTTAATGTTCAGCTCATCTTCCTCACTCACTTAATCCTCCTCATCCTCTGTGGGACATAAATTACATAAAGCAACTGCACACTGTCTCACAGCTGATGTTCAGCTGTAAAGCAGTGTGTCTAGCTTTATATAATTTGCTGTCTTTGCCTGTTCCAACATATGAAGAGTCCATCATCACCCCACAGTGCTTTATTGAAACATGACATCAAGAGAGACTCCACTCTGCTGCATGTTACATATTTATTTGTGTGCTGCCGCTGCTTCTGTCCGACCGCTGTGTTCATTAGCTGTACATCTGTCAACGCTGACGATCATTATAACACTAACTGCCACGAGAGCTGGAAAAAGACTCTGCAGCACTGAGAGACATCAGAGAGGATTGAGTGGCAGCTGTCGGCTTAGCCCAAATATGATGTCTGAAACGAAACAATACCGTCTGACACACGAGTCATATCTTTGGTTTAGTCAATGAATACATTTTTTAAAAACCAGAATATGCTTTAATCCTTCAGCTCAGCGCTCTTTTTTATGGCTGAAATGGCAATTGAATTATATTTGAACTTATTGTACATTTATACCGCATATAAAATCAGTGTGACTTGCAGGCCGAGATTCAAGCTTTTATTAAATTTACATGAAACCTCAAACTGAAGTTACCCTGATTGATTGTTTCTTCAACTAGATCCTTTGAAATAAAATAATACAAATACACAGTAAATAATATTTTCCGACTTCGTGGCACAACACATTTTTTTTCCCTCTTCATCCAGCCATAAATGAAGACACTAAATCTGCATAACATTTTAAATTATATTAGCTACTGTAAAACAGCTGTCCTGTCAATATATTTATAACACTGACAATCTAAGCAGTGCTGATTAGTCCTTGTATTGTCATGAGGCATCAATAGTTTTCAGTTTGATGGAAATGTCTGAACCCATCCATTAGATTTCTCACTTCTCTTATATTCTTTATTTAGCACACCATACGTTATATTTTTTTGAAATAGCTCAAACCTGAATGACAGAAATGTCCCTCAATCAGACAAGCCTATAATAAAATATTATTTGTAATATAGAGCCAGATGGTTATTTTCTCATTTTTTACACCCTGAAGTATTCCACCTCTCTCTTTCAGCCCGTCTTGCACCATTTCTTTTGTCACCTCTCTGTCTCTTTCTTCTTTTGTGTCCGATGTCGTATTATTCCCCTGCTGATCTTGTCATTTGCACGACCTCGACCTCATTTAGAATCTATCGTGGACGTTTTATAAACTGGCAATTTTACTCTTTCAGTCTTTACCCTGTAAAATGTGGAATAGTTAATGGAGATTAAATAGGGAGCAAATTTCCCACTAGAGGTTAACAGCTATATGGAACTGAGAGAAAATGAAAGCAAGTAGCAGTAATGAGTTTGCAATTAGACAATTTCTGTAGAATCTGTGCACTGCATAGGAATACTGCTGTTTTGAGCTGAGAAGCCAAAGTGTATTACACTTTGTGCAGATAGATACTCAGTGTGTTAATTGTATAATCACTTTCAAGAAAAAAGAGAAAGTGGAACATTTACCAGCTTCAGTATCCTGGTCTGAACTGTCGTGTTCTTGTGCATTGAGTCATCAGTGTTGCTCAGGTGTATCTTTTCTTTAAATATGTTTTCTTTGGACTCATTTTATGTTATAAATATGATTGCAGGCTCAGAAACAGTGTTTACTCTTGCATACATACAGTACATATGTTTTCTTATTTGAGCTGCTGGAACTATATGCTGGAAAAATTGACTTTTCTCTTCAAATCAACAAATTCTTCCTGCCAACTTCACATAATTAGAACCATCTTTTTCTGGGAGCGACGAGCCCGCCTCGGCCCGAAGCTCCACAAATGAACAGCGGTGTCCTGAAGCACACATCCTCATTTCACACAAAGTTTACTGAGCACCATTGTCCTCCAGGATAATTATGACAAGAGAAAACAAGGGAAACAAGAAGGGATGGTCCGGTGCTACTGTGGCAGGCGAGGACCAATAAGGACGTCTTCCCCTGTCACCTTCTGAAGCCACCGGTAGAGAATAAACAACAAACAAGACAACACAGTAGGATGATCTAAATCAGGGCTGTTGCAACAGCTTCCTGTCCTGAAGTGTTTGTCTTGTTTTTGTTCCTTACACTAACAACTAAACAAACAGACAAACACAGCTCCCACAACCCTGTGAGTGACTGTTAGCCTTCATCGTGTTTCTTCCTCTTTTTTTCCTTTTTCAGCTCTTTTCCTCCCACTCACACATCACTCCGACACACATCAGTGTTGTGTAACTTCCCCGCTGTTTGATGAACCTGTGTTAAGTGCGCGGCAGCTGAGGACACGTTTGCGGCAGCTCTCGGTGTCAAGGTGTTTTCAGATATTAAGTGATTGTTACACACAGACTAATTAAAAAGGTGAATTTCAAAAGCAGTGAATGAATATGTAAATGGTCTGTGTCTGCGCCTCGTTTTCTGAAGTGGTGATAACAATGTGGCTCTAAGCTCTTCTCTTAACTGTAATTTTCTTGATCCACCGTGACAAACAAACAGAAACGATAATCCTATTATATTTTTAATGGCACAGTTTTGTTTTCTCCAGGCAGCCTGTGAGAGATGTTGTGTTTTTTTTTTTTTCTTTCTTGTGCGCGCCGTGTTTTCTTCGCTGTCACTGACAGAAGTTGAAATCAATTTTCAGCCACTTCTGTTTCAGTCTGCACAGTTTTTCGGATAATTCCCACTCCCTTTTTGTTTTCATTGTTGTGATGTGTGTATGTCCTTGTACCGGTCAACTAAAAAGAGTGCAGTTTTTCTTCTCCGGGGCAGAATTTACATTAAGTAGCTTAGCATCACTCCGGGTTGTTTTATGCTGCCATTTTTCATTACTGTGGGAAAGATACGTCCATTTGTTTTGGAAGGTTTTCCAAACATTGACATTTGGAATATTATGTTCTCTCTCTCATTAAAGCATTTGAATTAATGTCTCTTCTGTGAAATGTTGAGCTGTTTTATCCACGAGGTGCACTCTGCTTTATTAGCCTCAAACATAACAGGACTGTGTTGTGTACTTGTGGCTGACAAGAAAGTCAAACCAAATATAATTCAACTACTTCCCATGGTTGTACATTAGAGGCAGAAGTGAGGCATCTGTAATATTGGTGGGGTAATAATTTATATATTTGAACCTGCATGGACCATAAATGATCCACTTATAACATAATAGCTCTGTCTCAAATGTGTTCACTTCATATTAGAGACATACAAATTTAGAATGTTTGCAAAGTATTCAAATTTAGTATGTGAAATGTATGAATATGCATACTAAGTTTTATGTGTTGAGCCAGTCAAAACATATAATCCCAGTTTGAACTGCATCATTACCATAGCAACATTCCCATAGCAACAATCTAGTTAGAGACATTTGAATATAGAATATGAAGTGCAGTAATAATGATGTTTTGTTTTATTAATTTTTAGCTCAGAGGTCATGCCAGGATGATGTTTGAGTCTTCAAAATCATTTGTATGTGTTTTATTTTCTCATGAGATATGCTTTAAGCCCAAATAAATAATAATTCTGTACTAATTTCTAATTGAAAACTTTCTTGTTTATATATGTGGATTTTTTTTTTGTCTGTAGACAAATATCACACTTTGTCTGCTGATCTGACCTGCTGTGCACTGACTCTTTAGTTTACGCTAGCAATTCATTTGGATTAATTAACTGGAAGTGTACTAATTGCAATTGAACTGTCTCTATTTTCCTTATAATTAGTGCCAAATTACATAATTATTTCCAGGAAATGTCTGAAGAAATTATTATTAAAATAATTAGGAAAATGAACTGTTTTTGTTAAATGAGGTGATTTTTTATATGATAATGGCATCTTTAAAATGATTCTGCTAATAAGCTTGTAGAAAAATATCCTGGTATGAAATTAAGTTGTCTACAGCTCTGGTTCTCAAAGTGGGGGTCGGTAAAGCTTCTCAGGGGGCTCACAAGGCTTTCTTGATTTTAAAGGGTGTAAACAAGCCGCAACCACCATGGTTAGGAAATTAAGCCAATGCGTGAGTGCTAAAAACTGTAATTCCTCGAGCAGCCACTTGAGGCTGGCTCAAGAAGTGAGTCAGTCTCCATAAGTCCCCATGTTAAAATGTCCAACTTCACAGCAGAAATAAACATGTTTACAGCCTGGTACAAAAAAACAGTTTTGGTCTCTATAGCTAATCTCCCCGTTCATGACAACTGTACTGAGGGTGAATTTTTATAGAACTCACCCGTTCAAATGATATTAAGGATTAAAGTTGTGCATAATTAACAACGTGGCCACTTTGATTCACAGGTAAGTGTCATTACAGATGACTTATTAGAGCACCCAGGCGTCACTGGGCCACCTCTTTTTTAGGTTACTTTACTACATTGTTACTTTTTTAGGTTTTATTGACATATGAACATACATAACAACAACATATAAACTTTAAAAAAATATCACAACAGCACAGTGAAGACCTGAACACAAGCTATACTCTGTGCCCTCACTCTCTGCTAAACAGCCGCTTCCTGCATTAGAATAGTACGCAGTTAAAACAACCAAAGAGCTCATAGAACAATGGCCAAGAGTCAGAGAGATTAAAATAAACAGATGCCTATTAAGTGTGTATGAAGTATGCATAATTCAGACAGAAATTTGTGTAAAGAAGTTCCTCAAAATATCATGAAAAGTGATCTGCAATGTTCACCAGACATAATCTGCTCACACAAATGCAGTTATTGTGTTCACTTGTTGGGTTAATTCTGCAGTTTATAAGTTGTTCTGTTTTGTTATTATCGTTATCAGATATGTTGTATGATAATACAACATATCATTCTAATTCTATACATAGTAACATATTAAGCACTCATTATTACGAGAGAAATCCACTCAAGGAAACAAAGGAGGCCTTTCGTCAGAACAAATTTAAGCTGGATTTTGCTCAGACCAGTAACAGCTCAAGCGGACCTTGAGTCGTGATTGGTTTGTCAGTCTTCTGTTTTAAAAGTCAAGACACAGTCAAATTACAATGAAGCGCTGTCACTATTTGTCTGTATTTTCCCTGAAGAACTTTTCAACACACGCAGGAGAGGTACCGTATGTGCGTCTCTCTCTCTCCTCAAACCATGTTTTGCCAGTCACCCCTCAGCCTGCCAAGTTCATACAAATGGCCACTCATGTTTGCATTCAGCAGCACCGGTCACAGCTGCTTGGACGTCTGACAGGCCCGTCTAGAGTTCAGCCACCCTGTCTGTGTTGACAGCTTCTGCTATTAAGGACACCAGCAGTCTACGGCTTCCCACTGAGCCACTGACTGGTTTAGAGAACACACTGCGTGTGTTTTCTCCCTCTTAAACATCTTGAATATGAAACCTGAGAATGGTAATAATGATGTTTTGTTGTATTGATCATCATAGAGACACTTTCTATCTGCAGCAAGGTCAAAGGTCATGGAAGGATGGAGAAAAGGAAGAAGGAGAAACAGCAGCATGACAGCGAAGTATAAGTTACTTCCACTGCATTTGTGTGTGTATTAAGCCACGAAGGAGCTAAAAAGTGCAAAGTGAGCAGAAAATGTCAACGCTATAAGCAGGATATCTTCGAGAAGCAACTTTAGCATGGCTGCCTATTTCTTGACGACAACCAATGGCACATTCATTTCCGAACTAATACCTGAACTAAATACCTTATTCCTCCTGAACTCCAAAGGCTTGTAAATGTGTTGGCATTATGTTTTCTCTGCCATGTGTCCTAATCAGTGAATAATAGTTTTTCAACTTGCATAAACAGGGCAGCGGACTTATGCTGACAATGTAGGGGTTTCATTCGAAAATGCGTTACCTTCTCCTCCAGCAATGAAGAAAAGTCAACTTGTAATTATTGTGGAAGTGTTTGTTTGAATCTTAGTCGACAGAGGTATTTAAGAGTCTGAGCCAAATCCTCATGCAGTCTCCCTTGAACCCGACAGAAGACACCGAGACCCCTTTAATCTTGGCGGTAATGCACTGACAAGCTCTTCTGACGCACCTTTCATTTGAAATGTTTTAATGTCTCTTCACATTCTGCTCCTGTCGTCTCCCTCTCCTTTTTGCTTCTTCAGTCTCCTCGCCCTAGGTAGGCGTTGTCAAACATATTTAAAAAAAAAAAAAAAAAGAAGAAGAAGACGAAGAAGCTTGAACTAACTTCTGAGGAACATCAGTCCAGCTTTAATCAGAATTTTAGTGCAGCTTTTTGGAGGAGTTCATTTATTAAAGTGATGCCATTTGTAACATCCTGCACCTGTACCTGTTCTTCCCAAAGGAGGAAAAACCAAGTCATTCCCAGTTCTCATCCTTTAGAAGCTGCGTACAGTATCCCACATCCATTCAGTCGGTCAGATTATGAGACAATGGGCTGTCAGTGTAAAAGGCCTCATCACCTCTCCTACATTGGAGCAAGACCCACAGGCTTTGCCTCTTTTTGTAGTCGCTTTACATCTATTTATAGTCTTTTTGCACCTTTTTGTGAATATTGTGTGTCTTTGAGGTTGTTTTATCTTTCATCAGTTACTTTGTTTATCTGTGTGTGCTTTGTCCCTTTTTGTAGTTGTTTTGTGTCTTTGTGTCTCTTTGTGGTCATTTTGCATCTTGTCATGGTCATTAAGTGTCTCTTTGTAGTCAGTTTGTCTCTCTTTATAGTCGTTTTGTACCTTTTTGTGGTCATTTAGTTTCTCTTTATGGTTGTTTTGTGTCTCTTTGTTGTGATTTTGTGTCTCTTTAAGATCATTTTGTTTTTTATTGGTCATTTTGTGTCTTTTTGTAATCATTATGTGTCTTTCTGTAGTCCGTTTGTGTCTCTTTGTAGTCATAATACATTTTGCAGGTGACCTTTTGGGCCCCTGTGTCTGTGCCTGGTAGGCTCGTTCAGTAATTCATTCATTCATCCTTAGGGTCAGGAGACTGGAAGTTTTTTGTGATGCACAGCCTCATCTCTTGATGAAGGCCTGGCATTGCTTTGATGCAACGCAGCCAAAGATTTATCACAATTTCCATTTTCACCATGTATCTATCCAAGAAGCTTATCATGTATGGGGGTGATGATGGCTTTTGTTTGGCCATTGCAATCTTCTGTCTGTTTCCAGTTATACTTTTATAAAAGACTCAGCACAGTAAGAAGCTTTGAAGAGGATTAGATTGTTCTATGATGAAACTATGAGCAAAAGAAGTTTCAAAGTTCACTAATGAAGCTATAAAATGGACCTATAACATTATTTACCTGCACTGTTTCCTCCCAGAGGCTACAGAATGGACTTTTCAAAGAGTGTTCATTAATCTCATGCACTTTGTTGATTGGTCTTCCTAATTGTCTCTTTCTGTTCAGACATCAGACTTGTGTAAGAGGATTGAAATGCTTCAATACTGTACTTTTATAACTGATTTGTCTTAATACCAAATTAGACAGCAGAATGATTCTGGGAGCTGTTTAGCTGACGGTATGAGCGGTTATGGGGCTGAGACTGTCCAGCGACCCACTGTGTCCACCACAGGGGTGCACAACTTACCATATGGAGAGGAATTCAGATGTTAGATGAATGCTGCTTTAATCCAAAGCACATCACAGTATTATAGTGTTATATAATGTATATTAAGACGATGCATAGCCGGAAGGAGAACTGAAATAGAGATGTAGCTGCAGCATCCTGAGTTCATTCATCTTTTACTCTCCACTGTAAGAGAATTGTCACATTAATACATTCTTGTCTCTTTATTTTATGAGCGCTCATTTTTTTTCAAATTAGGCATTCTTTTTCAATAATTGCAAAAGTTTCCTGTAAAAAGAGGAAATAAATTAGAATTAATGATTCTTACTTGAGTTTAAGCGAAGGTTTTCTTTCAAATACATTTATATTCTCCCTATTATTAGTGCCAAATCACATAGTTCTTAGACTATACAGGAAATTATTCAACAAAGTACATTTATATATTACTCAATTGTTGTGTTTTACAGTATGTGGTGCTTGTGCTATATTTTAGGCGCTGTTTTTTTTAAAGCAACACATTGAAAATATTTCCTGTATTGAATCTTAAAATGATTATATCATCAGTCATTAAGGAAACTTAAATTGAAATGTTTGCTTTTTGACAACAGTACTACAGCCAGAATGTTCTTATTTTGAAATCTACCATCCGGTCTGTACAGTCTGTTTGTGTTTTGGCCTGTTTAATGATGCTAACTTCCGTCAGCGACATGTGGGGTTGGCACGAAAGAAAGAAATCTGTAGCACTACAACAATGGAAGAAAGCAAGCGAAGTGGATCAACACAGTTGTAGCCCCGTCACTCAGCAGATATTAAATTGCAACATCAGATAATTTGTCACAAAACAAATAAAATACATTGTCAATGAACATTTTTCCGATATGTTCAGTATCAATATGTTTTGGGATTTGCCATTTCTTTTTTATGTTGATAAAAATGTGATTCTGTTTCCTTCAAAATGTGTTGCTGTTATCTGACTGTGAACTGACTGCTCAGGATGTTTTGTAGCTTCAATAATCAATAGGAATATTATGTTAGAGGACAACAGAGTCACATCAGCTACAACTAGAGTCAACACTGCTTTGGATCCTCAGTCATACACAGAGCAGTGACATTAACTACAAGTGTTTTGAGCTTGTAGACATTAAATTGCTCCACATTAGGATACTTCGGCCACAAGAGTTCTGATGTGGGCAGAATCTTGTGCTACAAATAGTCAAAATACATTTCACTGTACTGTACAGCTTTAAGTGTCCCTTCACTGCCATGTATACTAAAAATGATCAGCATGTTGATAAGTTACAGATTTAAAGTTGCATACAACATATAAAATAAACATACACTATGTTTAGCTTTCATACACACTCTCTTAATTAATATGACGTTAAAATTGTTTGCATAATATTCAAACTATATGGAGTAATAATTCTGTTAGTTATCACTGCGTGTAAAGAGCAAAACACAGCTGATTTGAGGATTTAATACTGCACAATAAAACTTGTTTTAAAATGCTCCCTGCCTTGAGAAGTAGAAGAAATATTAAATTTTATGTCCTGAAGACAAATAATGATTGTAGTGCTGATATATTTTAGTGACCATTCCAGGCCATAACCTCTTGGCCTCCTCCGCAAATACACACACACACACACACACACAAATCCGCGCACACACTCTTGCACGCATCATTAATGTATTTCACTTCAAAGTCTTCGCAATTTTCTGATGACATTCACACTCCTCCAGGGTCAAACAACATTTCACTGCCTCCGTATCAATTATTAAATATTTTAAGCAGCATTCCGCCTCCACCTCCGTCACCCCCTCGAGACCGATGCCGTTATCATTTTTGTCAGAGTCAGTTTCCATCTGCATTTGTCATCCCCGCACACATTTACGAGTTATCAATCGCTGTGTCAGGATGCAAAATAACTGATGTTCTTTGGGGCGGGATTGGATGGGACTATCTGGGGCTTTCAATCAATGCATATTCTCTCTCTCTCTCTCCCTCCCTCCTATGCCACTACTCCCTCATAAATCTCAAAGCATTGTGGGGCTGTAATGTATTTGTGGGGGGTGGAGGCTCGGCTGTGGGTGCAGATGGGGTGGGGGGTCCGGGTGACAGAAGCAGTAGTTATATTATCAAACATTACACCTTAGGGCGAACACGGTATCAAGGGCTTTCAGACTGTGTAAGCTCGGCGCGGTGGCAAAGGAGGAGGCACGGCTACAGCACGCAGGACAAGAAGGGATTACTTTCTGTCGTCCATAAATCAACTCTCCAGCTAAACTAATCTTTCTGGCTGGATGGCAGAGTAAATACTCAGGGTATAGGGATGTAATGTGTGCTTGATGCATCTGGTTATGGCTGCCTGGATGCACACAGGAAGGGTGAGAGGCACTCCGCCAGCAGTTACAAGTTTGTTAATGTACACTTTCCTGTCTGCTATATCCTTCTCTATCTTGTTTCAGATGATTGTGGTGGGTCGGCCAGCTGCACAGTCGTGATAGTGTGTGTTTACAGATGTGTGTGTCAGCTCCTGTTACTGAATATTGGGAATAGGGAATAATTAACAGAGCCAAATAAAGCATTTAAGCTGTCTAATGAGCACTTCTGTCAGTCGTTTGACAAGGCAGGCAGATGACTGGATGATGATGAATGAAATTAAAGTCATTTATGGAAGTTAGAGTGGTGATGTAGTTGATGAAGGTGCCAGTTTTTGCGTTCATTCTTATTAAATCAAATTATCCTAACACATCATTAATGGGGAAAAGGTCAAACAATGAGTGACACATAGCTAACTTGATTTAAACCCTTTCTTTTCTAATGGAGCACAGGTCATCCACAACTCTTCTCCATCGCCCCTGGTCCAGAACCGCCTTCCAACCTCAGGCTTTCATGGCAACCATAACGGCCTGGACAGAAAAGCTGCCCGCCGTACCTCCTCCTGTTTGGCCAGTTTCCATCTCCCGCGGCGTGGACGAAGGGTTGGACACAGCCTATTTCTTGGCTGGGAAAGTGACTTCCTCTAGTCTCCGCTGGTTGCCTGGCAACCTCACGGTGACCACGAGACTCCAGGAAGTCACTCCATTCTTTTTGCTAAGCTAAGCTAATCATCTTTTGGCCGTAGCTTGAATGAAGACATGTGAGTGGTATGAATCTTCTTCTCTAAGTCTCAGCAAGAAAGCAAATAATTGTATCTGCCAGGATGTGGAACTATTTCTTTCAAACCAACGGGTTACCCATGATGTAGTCAATTATGTGTAATTGTTGAAAACATATAATTTTTCACAGAATAAACTGATGTATGTTAGCTAATTATTCTTGAGTGTTTTTTATTTATCTGTAAAAATGTTCAGGTCAGTTTAATTATGACAAGAAATAAACAATTTAAAGTTCACTTAACAACTAAGAATATGGTAAAATTGTAAAAGTGAGCTCTTGAATTATTTATGTTTTTGCAATAATGATTTCAGCCAGTATGATGTAAAATAGTCATTTTCTTTCAGACTTGGGCTTCTTTTGCTTCTCGTCTGCTTTATGATGACCTGGACTTATAAAACCTGTTCTGCAGTCTGACAGATGGTTACATGGTGGTAAAGAATGAGGGCATTACCATTTGAGGATACACTTCAGCACAGTACGAGGCTCCTTAATGTTTGAGCAGTAGGAGGGGCAACATAATGAGAAGCCAAGCCGAGTCTTCGCAGAAGCAATTTAAGTTCAAATCAGACCTCAGGGAAACAAAGAAAGCCCCGGTGACATGTAGCCTGCTCAGAGTAAATCACCTCTTACATTGTGCCTGGGCTCACCTGATAACTCGGTAGGTTTTTACATTTCCCTTTGAAAAGGATTTTGTCACTCAGGTTGAGCACACCACTGGGGCCTCAGGACCTAAATGACTAGTTGAAATTGCAGCGCGGACAATTGCGCATCAACAATAATTGATTCGGAAGATGCATAAATGACTATAAAATTTTTAACGAGGCATATTTTTGGTAGAAATGATCTGAACAGAATGAATTTCAGAGTGTATTTCACTGAGCAAAATAAACCGAATCAGAGTTCCACCTTATGTCATATTGCAAGGAGCAGAGCTGAAAGAATAATCAATGACCAATTAATGATATTTGAAGCAAAAAATGCCAAAAGTTTGCTGCTTTTTCTTGTCATACGTGATAGTAAACTGAATGTCTGGGTTTGGACGAGTTTGACATGTTAGCCTCTGATAATTTCTTTGTCATTTCATAGACAAAATGATGAATCGAGATTAATCGCTAATAAAAACTTGTCTCTACTCAAGGATTTAGGGATTGGCCATTCTGAAATTTTTAAAGGTCCTGTGTGTAAAATTTAGATTTATTTGCATTATATGGCAGAAATGGAATATAATATGCATAAATAACAATGTTTTCATGTATTTTTTTTCATGTGTATTTTCATTACTTTAGTATGAGCCTTTTATATCTACAGACACTCCTCAGATAGACAGTCCTCTTCCTCTTCCTCCGTCATGTTGAACTGCCAAGCTCCTACAGTTGCCCAGAATGGACCACCTATAACTACCGCTAGCGTTTCTCCTTCACACTAAGACAGAGATTAGGTGAGGGTGCAATCAGCAACTGCACTACTAGATGCTGCTAAATGCTACACACTGGTCCTTTAAATGATTTTCTCGCTTCTCAGGTAGAGTTAGGTCAAACTTTACTTCACTGACATATCTTGAATGTTCTTCAGCTGCTGTGTAGGTTTCGGTCCAAAAAAACAAATTATTATTATTATTGGACAAATAAAATTGATAGATGGTGGCGCTAAAGTTAAACATCAGGGGATCACCAGAATTATTACAGTTTTGGTGGGAACTTAAATGTCTGTAAATTTCTTGACAATCCATCAAATAATTACTGAGATATTTCTACTAAAACCACACATATCACCTGATGGTGGCGGTAGAGCAAAAGTCAAGGGATCATCAAAGTCATTAAGAACTGAATGTTCATGTAACATTTCATGGCAATCCATGCAACAGTTGCTGAGATATCTCCGTCAACACCAAAGTAGTCGACCATTCGAAAGGCCGTAGACACCACTATACTGCAGGCTCTTGAATGCAACATTTGGCTGCAGAATTGCTACACTAAAGTGATCAAATAGACCAGGAAATGAAGCATGCTCATAACTATATCTCCAGAACACTGAGGTCTGGTATGGTACACAGTGAAACCCTAATAGGATCAGTTGACCTTTCTTGTGAACGCTAACATGCATTCAGCTCCTTTTCACTCCAGCAAACAGAGCTGTTTGTTTGTACGTCGACTTCCATGTGTCTGAACACCAGATCCAGCTGGCCAGTCGCAATATTGCATTATTCATAAAACATAAACACGCAAAATGGATTCCACTGGTCCACTCCCCACCAAAGTCAGAAGATTAATGAGTCACTCTTTAGGTTATAATTCAAAGTTCATCCTCACATACATCATATTTTGAAGCACATAGATTATAAGAGAGAGAACATTTATCATATGACAGGGCATACACAAGCTCTCCTGCACACATAACACACACACAGGACGCCTGTCTCCTGCTGCACACACACTCATGCACACACAATTTGTTTTAACACCAGGCCCCACCAGAGTGAACCTCCTCTTTCACATCCAGTTATTCTAATTTTATTCAGACACATCTCCTCTGAAGCATTAAAGTGCCGTTTGCACAAACAGATGAGAGATAATAGTCTAAGAAACTGGTCATTCCTATATTCTGCTGGCCTGTGAGAGCAAGAAAGATGATAATCATTCATCACAATAATCAAACCATGAAGCACATGCAGCATTTCATGCAGCTTCCTGCAACATCTGACTAACGAAATTGGTACTTTTAAGAATGCAAGTACGCTGCAGCATGCCGGTGGAAGAATTTCAAATAAAATGCTACTGTATATTGATAGAAAATCAAACAAACCCTATATATATATATATATGTTTGTTTGTTTGTTTTTTTTATCAGTGAGCAATCTTAAACATATACACCATTGAGTTTTTTTTCCATATTTCATAGCATTTAGATGGCATGTCTGTTCTCATATACAGTGTGCATCTATCTTCTTTTTTATTACGTTTCCATCTGGTTACTTTTTATTTCCTCACTAAGCCAATGTAAAGACGTATTTGTTAAAGGTCCAGTGTGTCAGATTTAGGTGGCTCTATTTACATAATATGCCAGAATTATAATGTAATATATCTAACTATGTTTTCTCTGTGTTTAATGGTCTTAAAATAAGGATCATTATGATTTTGTTACCTTAGAATGAGTTACCATTCGTCAAAGGGGACAGGGTCCACCATGCTGAAGTGCTCTGTTTCTACAGAGGCCCAGAATGGACAAACTAAACCCTGGCTCTAGTGGGCATTTCTCGGCCACTGTAGTTTCTCCTTTACTCAAGAAATGAGAGGGTGAAACATGGAGGTTGCAATCCACCATTACACCGCTAGATGCCACAAAATCCTACACGCTGCTCCTTTAAGGGAATAGTTTGACATATGGGGAAATAGACTGATTTGCTTTGTTGCTAAGAGTTTGATAAGAAGATACAAATATAAGGTCTGTACAGTTAATATGAAGCAACAATCAGCAGACGTTAGCTTAGCTTAGCATACATAGTGGAGACAGGAGGAAACAGCTAGCCTGTCTGACCAGTGTGCAGCTACTCTCTGGTTAAAACTTTGATTTTTGTTTAGATTAAACAAACGGTATATCAGGTTAATGGGAGTTTTAGAGGTGTTGGAAAGCAGATGTTGTCAGAGCCAGGTTAGCTGTTTCCAGTCTTTATGCTAAATTAAGTTAGCTGGCTGCTAGTTGTAGCTTCATATTCATTGTACAGACATAAGAGCGGTATCAATATTGTCATCTAATTCTTGCCAAGTATAATGTATTTCCCTAAATGTCAAATGATTAGTTTAAGGTTGCATCTTCTCAGTGTATGTGGAACAAAACTACTATCAAATCAAACATTGCGGAGGGAAAAAGGTGCCATCATATTTCTAAAAGATGCATTTACTGGATATTTTTTTGAAAAAAAACAACTCAAAAGTAGCAACATTGAGAAAAAACAGCGAAAGCCTGACACTGACAGTTACATTTATGAACTGTATAAACATGCATGAAAATGATGAAAAAAGGATGGCAGGCTCATCAAAAATAATTCATCCCAGAATACAAATCTGGTACATTGGATTAACTGCTGGTCACAAATGAAACACAGACTTCATCAACTTTCTAGCAATTTGTACTGACAGCTGATAACCTCTCAACCATCGTAGCAAACATTAACCCTGCCTCTCAAAATGATAGACTGTATTATGTTCTAATCTTCCCTCAAATAGTTGATAAGAAAGGCTAATTTGAGCGCTGATGGAGTTGAGAATACAGCTGAAGCTCAAGAATAAATACAGATATCGTATCATAATCACAAAGAGGCCTGACTGCACACATTTAGAAACAAATTGGTCTCTTCACAAGTCCAATCACAGTTTTAGAGAGTTGATGCCGGCAGATTGAATTCTCTCTAAATTGGCATGGCAATGTCACAGATGCCACTTCAAATGAGGTTTGAACATATATTCATTCTGGAGCTCATTGGCTCATGTTAATCCTCTCCATTTGCCACTTGTCAGAGGCAAGTGTCATTTAGCGTTGCCATCATGGCACAGTATTTCAGCCTTTCAGTAACTCGCACAAGACATGTCAGTCTTTCAATCAGGAAAAGAGGTTTCAGATCAGCTTAAACTTTTCTGCCTACTTGATTAGATAATGAATTATGCCAGAAATGTATCCAATTTGGCAAAATATGAAGGCTTTGTAGAATGATTTATAGCTCAAAAGTTGGTGATGTGTGGATGTAGCTTACAAATCCTTAAACACTGATGGATTTATCCACACAGACATCATAAGCAGCATACATACTACAAGGCAAATGAGGCAACCAAGCACCCTCACTGGCCTATACTGGTAAAAATGTGCATTACCATGGTGTCACATGGTGTAGTGATGGGAGATCTGCTGCAACTGAAAGCTCCAGAATAGCTACTAAATATACCTTTGAGTGAGACTGTTTTTGTCAACAGCTGTTTTTAAGGTCATGAATGAACTTTGAAGCTCAACCTTTGAGCCAACATGGACGAGAAGTCTCTAAAGTGCTCAGAAAACATGAGCATATTAATATTTACAATTTGATAGAAACTATGCAACTCTTTCTGCTAATGGAGAGGCATTGCACTGTGAAATCGCTTGTAAAAATGTATGTACTTAACGCTTAACACTTCTCATCCCATTGTGGAAAGTTTTGAGGGCAGTATTGGTAAGTACAAATATCATAATTTTGAAGAAAAACCTGCACGTTCATCAATGAAAAATCTCCAGACAACAAGTTTAGATCAAAGATCAAATTTGTTTTTATTATTTTTAAACCCATCTAAGCCCCGCCCACTCTTTTGCCTGCTGCTCACCTGCAGGACAACAGGTTAGCCAAATCTGCTGTGAAGCTGCAGCTAACTCCTGCTGCATTTCTAACATTTCTAAAGGAAACCTGACCACACACAGTGGCATCATGTCACTTCAGGATTGTTTCTACAGAAGAGAAGAGGGATTAGATCAGATCATCACATGGGATTTACTCTGCAACTGCCCTTCATCAAGGTAAGTGTTTGCTGTTTAAGTCAACATGTGTATTGTGACTTGACGTGTTTCTGCTGCTGCTGCTGCTGTTTGTATGCAATGTGAAATATTTGCTTTGCTCAGTGACTCAACTAGCATAATTCCATACTTATACCTGCTCCTTTGAGTACATAAGTGCGTTCATACTGTCAATTATTGCAAAATGCAGTATACTGTGAGTACCCGGATGCTGCACTCATAACTTTAAAGAAGTACAGTGTGGAAAGCTGGATAATTCCTGCCCCCAGTGGCTGCCATTTTGGCTACATAGCACTGTGAAAATGGAGGCCGAGGAAGGTGCTTGAGCTGAGGTGGTTGACCACAATATACAAATTTAAGTTGTACATATGTTTTATATTTATATTTTGGCAGTTAATGCTCCACATGTTTGTAGTTTGGCAAAGAAGAAGAACTGGTAAAATGTTGCAATCATTTTTGGTAAGCACACAAAGGCTGTACTCGAATTGAGACAACACTACCCTGCTGAAAATAGTGCCCTATGCCAGCAAGTACATGCTTGTTGATTGGGGCCTCTGTTACGTCGCCTTCATGCTCTTGATCTGTTACAGCGAAAATGAATAACTGGCATTGGAGTAGTCGAGACTGACTATTTATACTGAATGGTTTGAAATGCTGTGTGGCATATTTTCTCCTCGGCTGCTGTTGTGTTGGAGTTTCCTGCAAACCTTGCATCTTGCAGAGGGTTAAATAGTTTGTTGGATTTAGGGATGTAAATATGAATATTGTTTTGCAGCATTTTCCACCCCCTCTATCCATTTCCTGGGAAACTTTTGTCACTTTCTGCTAAACTAGATTGAACCCATTTCTTCCACCTCATGTTCAGTGAAGCGTGATATAAACATTTAAACTCAAAGCATGTGTCAGCTCGCTTTATTATTCTTCATACGTCTAACTGATGAGTTCCTGATCTCCATGCTAGAGCTGAACCACACTCAATCTTACAGTATATGCATGTACTCATGTTACCTGCTGCTTATTTATAGTTTATGAAATTCATAATTATTCTCTGCATCGTTGATGTGTCTTGGCCTGCTTCTGCATACTGTATCAGGTAGATTGCTGGTGTAAGAGTTTTCCATCTCAGTTTGGTTGACAGCTAATAGTATTTAATGTGGTATCCGATGTTTTATTATGGTCACTCTTTCAACCTCTTCTGTGCTGACTTACAAGGTAAATATTACATGTACAAATATTAACTTTGCACATAATAAATCAGTTCCACATGAGTTGAAAGACTCTGTAAAAACTGTAAAATTTAAGCTTTCTAATCTATCAGCTTTTCATGCATCTCATGCATCGCATCCTTTTTTTAAATCTCATGACTACAAAAAAACTACTCATGACAACTTAAATTAATAAATGTTTAGTATGTGGCCTGAATAAATGAACCAACCAAACAATGAAATGATTAATTTTTCCTCAATCTTCTGAAAACAAAAGCAGTTGGCAGTTGTCATGGAAATGATGAATATTTGGTCACATCGCAGGATCAAACATCACAAAACTGTTCAGTTTGGCTTCAAGCTTAATTTTTCTTCATTCTCAACACGAGACAATAAACACACAGCTACAGATCATATTTCCTACTATTACAAACAAGTCCGTGTTGTTCTAACACCAACTGTTAAATCTGATCTTATTTTTCCTGCATGTTCGGTGAAAAATCTTTTCTTTGCTCTCGTATTTTTCCTCCATGTTTTCATTGGCTGATTTGGCTTCTCGGTTCCCTTGAGGAGCATTATGGGGTAGGTCATATGATCTCGCACTACCCATCATCTTCCCTTTGATGAACAAATGAGAAGTCCTGCACCCTTTGAAGAATTTTTGTGCTGCACGTTCAGGCAATTAATACATACGTGAAAAGCCAAAGTGAGAATAGACGAGGAACGATGATGAGGAACGCAGGAAGGAAAAACGAGAGGAGTCAGAGTGGAAGGGACAGAGGAGAGAAGAGAGAGACTGGTTTCAAGCTTCATCACCTCTTTCCAGGTGTCTCTGCCCGCATGATTTCATCTGTGAACTGCAATCAACTTCCTTAATGAAATAAGTAATTAACATGTTATAATTGTGCTACAGTTTGATTTGACAGAAATCATTTTCCATATCTAATACTATGCTAATTTAATCTGTTCCTCTCTCGCCAACATGACCTTTTGTGATTAAGTTTCATGGCAGATTTCTTCTGTGTTCCTGTGTGAGTTTATGCGTAGGAGGGATTTAGAGTGAAAATATACAGATTTCACTATATTACAGCAGATGATAAAAGAAAACAGGTTCTGTGGAGACAGAGCGGGAAATGAAGCAGCTGAATCTTTCTGTACGTTGAATATTATCTCCGTCACTGAGTGTACATTAATCAAACGGTGGATTAGGAGGTTGGGATGCACTGATATGATGTGCTGGAGCTGTATCTGCTCAGATTCTGACCTTAGTGAGCAGGTCAGGTATTTGTCAAATTCAGTGCATTTTATTTCTGTCAATATTATAAAAATTCAGTGTTTCCACTATCAGTTACATTTATTCTGTCATGGCAGGTCACTGACTAGTAAAGTAGTGAAGCTGCAGCTGATACCAGCAGCTGTCTCCTCACAGCAGCTCAGCAGCTCACAGCAACTGCTTTTAAATGTGCAGGCAGTGTTTGGCCTTTACAGTGAAAACACATGTACTGACTGTGCCGCTCGCTAATGTTCTAAAAAACTGGAAAATAAAAAAGAAAAAAGGGAGAAAATGTCTTGGGTTTAGACCAAAAAAAATCCAATTTCAGACAATAGACCAGGGAAAACACTGACATATGTTTACAGTAGATAGGCCATATGTATAATACACTGGCACATATTTTAAGTTTTTAATCAGACTCATGAGTGACTAGAATTCCATTATTTCACAAACTATCCATGAATGAAGGCATATTTTCTGCTCTGAAGTTGTTTTGAAATTTCATTTTTAATAAGCTTGATCAAGTTTTAGCAACAGGAGTAAAAACAGAAAAACAATGAAGAAGCCATATTTGTTGGTTTTGGTTTATTTGAAAAAAAGAAATAAAAAAAGTTTTAAAAAAAATCTGATTGTCCAGGAAATGTGTTGGAATGCTGCTGCAGCTTCCTGTTTCCTGCTGACAGTCAGGGCTGTTTTAATCATGATCGCTCCCTAATGATTTCATTTTAACTGTGATGACGAGCGGGTTTCCAATCAGGGAAATGTGTCACTCTGGAGGGAGTTGTAATGTTGACACATTATAACAATGCCATCTCATACTAGTAATACTAGAACTAATAGAACAATAAAATCAGTGTATGAACGTCAAACTTGTTACCTGCATGAGGATTATCCCAGTAATTTCCACACAGTGAGGAAGCGTTTTAGCGGTTCAGATTTTTAATTTGGGGAAATGAGAGCTCTGGTCTCAGATCAGGAGTCGGTATCTGCAGATTCCCAGAGACAGGGTATTGAGAATGTTTGATTGAGGTACATTTTTTCTCCTGAGCTGCTGTTACACACCGGTGCAACCGTGTGTTCACATTACTGTTGTTTCATTTCCAGCCCATGTTCTTTGCCGTTCTTCATGCCACTTCCTATCCTAGCAGAATTGTCAAAATCTCAAACAACACAGTCTCGTCCTTGATACAAGAGCAAAAACATAAGCAGTAATCTGACTACACATGAAATATTCTCAGGGTTTGCAGGCTGCAGCAGAGCCCCCCTGCCTCTTTAAGTCCACTCCTCCTGGCCGAGATTCAAACTCATCAGACTCCGTCCCCTCCAAGAAAAACAAGCTGCCTTTAGCTATCAACACACTAGCAATCATGCTCATAAGAGACCGTAGTTATGATGATCACATGAGACTCGAGCTATCGTGATCACAAGTTTTCCCCGTTCTGAAGATTTACCCTCCAGAAAGAGCGAAATAAATATCATTTTACGTAATTACAAAAGGTCAAGCAGTCTGTGAGGGATGCAGGAAGTGGAGAGGAAGTAATCAGAGCAGCAGTCTGGCATTAGGAAGACTGACAGAATATGTGCCAGCCAGTAACGAGACAGCGTATTGCCGAGGTTCTTGTTTTTGCTGTATGATGGCTCCGAGGCCTCGGGGTGCTCTGACAACATTACCATACTCTTCACCTCTTATACACAATACTCATGTCATCATCGCCTTGGTGTGGCGTCGCCCATTTGAGTCTTGACACTGTTGCTATTTTAGAGTGTCACTTAAGGTTTCAGGCATGAGCTTATTAGTTCAATCAGACTCAGCACGGATGCTTAGTGTGTGCCAACTTAAAATCAAATCGGAGCATGTTGCACTTGAATGCCAACTTCTCTCCGTGTGGCTCTTACACTCAAGTGTAAAATTTGATTTCTTAGAGTAGATGGTGGTTTACTGCAGTCATGGTGACGGATTTGAGAGGAGACTTTTAATTTAATGTTCTGTTTGGGGGGGAGAGAGTGGTGCTTTTTAGGTACATTTCAAGAGAAGATGCAGGAGCTCTGAGGTAATATTCATATTACTGAGGCACGAGTGTGTGCTGTTATGTGCAGTCGCAGTGTCCATTTTGATTTTCATTTGTCCACTTGCAGTTATTCCTCTGGGAATTCCTTTACTGTCGCAATATTTCCTTTCATCTTCGACGTTCTCACTCTCCACTTTTCTGCACATTTGAGTCAGTCACCACCACAAACGCCTGGTTACTGAGTCTCATGTAAATATGACCAATCCAAACAGCTGAGGTGAAAATAGATTTGTTTTGTGACTCGGGCAATGAGCTTGAACCTGCACATACATGATAATTATCTTTTTAAAAATTAAAAATCTTTGTGCGAGTTTTCAAAGAATTCTAAACATGTCAGAAGCTGCATGATCATTTAATATAGAAAGATGCATCAAAGCTCAGACCGCAGAGCAGATCCTTCATTTCTCAGCATCCCGGAGGCCTTTCTGTTCTTCTTGAAGAGCAGCCAGACATCTCACCAGGTCAAGATTGATATGACAGAAAGAAGAAGAAAGATTTTGATCGTTTGTCGTGAACTTTTTGTCAGCTCTCTGTAGGTGACTGACAAAAACAACAGCACACCAGACAAGACTGCAGCTAAAACTAAAAACTGTTTATTATCGACTCATCTGCAGATTATTTCCTCGATTGATCGCTTAGCATTTAAATGTTTAAAAATAGTGAAAACTGTTCATCCCAGTTTCTCACAGTGGAATGTTGTTTTGTCTCAAAACCAAAAAGAGATTCAGTCCAGAGAAAATGAGCAAATCTCAGAATTGAGAAACTATAAGTTTTTGTAACAAAATCTAAAATGATGGAAACCAATCGGCCAAGGAGGTTTTGTTTTCTGTGCCGTTTGTTCCTTTGTCAGAAGTATCTTGGAAAAACTACTGGTCTGATTTGTATGAAACGTGGTGAAAGGATGTAGCATAGAGTCACAAATTATTTTTCACTTTTATTAAAATTGCGAGATGTCTGTGGTAAAATGAACTAAATTCATCACACATGTGTGAACACGTCATTGCATAAGTGAATGTTGTATCGCGTATCAACAAAGGGTTCGATTCCCACTCTCCTACCATACATGTAATTGAGCAAGATACTGAATCCCACATTGTTCCCTGTGAATGTGTATGTAAAAAAGAAAATGAATGTCTCTAAGTACAAAGCCATGTCTCTGCTGCATAATCTAATATTTTCAGGATGTTGTTCCTCTGCAGCATAGAGGAAGTTTAGAAAATATGCCAGCTAAACTTTGATACAACAGAGCTTAAACTCTTGATTTTGATGTATGATGAAACGGATATGGTGTGAAATACATACATCTATTTTCATTTTTTATTATTTTCTATGTCAGTAAAATAAACCAACCAGCATTTATCAACGGCAGAGATGAAAGATCTTCTCCTGGCAACTGTAACTGTGTCTGTTTGTTTATTTTACTGCATCATACAGGTTTTTAAAAAGAATTCTCTGGATTGAACTGTCCAAAAAAGTATCCCAACATACAAGAAATAGATATACTGATATAACTAGATATATTGAACATAATATTGCTGCACTCCCACCCAAACCACCCAACCCAATCCATTTCTCTCGCTCCAACAACATATTGAAAAAAAATCAAATATTAAATCTTATGAAAAGAAAAAAGAAAAAAATACACATACAAAAAATCATCTTTCATCTTAAATTCCTTCATATAATAAGCACTATTATTAGTCACATCATTCTTTTAAGCCAAATGTAAGAAAATATCTGTTAAGCCTATTATTGCAGTCACTTAGATAATTTATTCATTAAAAATGTAAACAACATCAATGTGGGGAAAAAAATGCTTATTTGGTGTCTCATGTGTCGAAAAGATCATCATAGTCATGCATGTAGTTTCTGCAATGTGTCAGAACTGAGAATCTCCGCACATTCACAAGTTGTTGACGTGTTGGCATCAATCAAGCAAAGTATTTACATCACTGACGGCATGTTAACACATCTGGCATGTGAGTAATAAAGAATTTTTCTCAATATATATTTATCATATATACTGTATATCACACTGCAACTTAACAAAACACTTGTAACACACATGAATACAGGCAAATAAGAAAACATCTCGAACAAATTGACGACATGTGCACAGCATTAACAAAAAACTAAACTCCAAACAGAAAAACGCGACCAAATTTTAATGTCCAGGGGGACACTGAAGCATTGAACACAGCTGGGACATGTTTGTTGTCGACATGGTTTGTGGCTCGGAAGTTAATGAAGCTGCCTGTCCGTAAGTGGTGTTGGAAAATGAGTTAAAAACATATCTTTTTTTTTGTGTTTGTGTGTGTGTCTTTTTGTAACGTTTCCATTGTTGTCTGTGCTACTTGCAGTGTTTGTGTTCCCTTACTTTGCAGCATACATGCTTAAATTGCAGTGTGTTGATCTCTCAGGGCCACCATACACAGAATAAATACTAAAAAAGGAAATCTTTTAGTTTCACACCTTGCTGTCAGTCATGTGTGCTCATAAGTAAGATATTTATCTTTATTATTTTATTATAAATGTTCTTTCAAGTTGAAAATATTGTTCCCCTTTTTACCTTCTGACCGTCTGACTGTCAGAACTCCAGAGCAGGTATTGCAGGTATTCTTTACTCTGTATATGTGAGTGTTTATGTTTGTGTCTGGGAAGAGAAAAGAGCTCAAGGTTGGCATGACACAAGCTTGTTATTCTACCCAGCACTCAATCACACGAGAGCCCCGTGAAAAGAGAATAATGGTGGAGAATCATCCTCTCTCTCTGTGTCTCTCTATCCCTTTCTCTTTCTGTGTCTTTCTCTCTCTCTCTCTCTCCCTGCGGTGTGTATGTGTATGTGTGTATGTGTATGTGTGTGTGTGTGTGTGTGTGAGTGGTATCCATCTGTCAGTTGTCAGTGCCAGGGAGTGATACAGAGAGCTGTCACTTCTCGTCAGCCCGCATTGGTGAGGCCTTTTGCAGCTGCCCTGCCTGACTCGGGGCCAGAGGAAATGTATGTGTGTTTCTCTGCGTGTGTGTGAGCGCTGAGGAAAAGAAAAAAGACACACACACACACAGAATAGAGAAGCAGAAAGAGAGAAGGGTATTCAGGGGGCAGTAAAGCAATTAAACTGGAGACAATTGAAGGAAAGCTGGAGAGAGATTGGAACCAGTGCAGGACACACAACAGACTGTAAATATCACATTACCGTAATTTGTTCAGCGCTGTATCACAATGTGCTCCTCAGGACATGAGGTCATCCATGACTTTTATCAACCTCTGTTGGTGACCAGCAGGAACTGCAACAACATTTAGAGCTACTTGTCTCCCTGTACAAGTATCTGCTAAAGGCTACACCTTTAAATAAGACCAGAGGAATCCTCCAAATAAAACAAAACATGGCGTCTTTTTAAAGATTGTCAATTCTGCAGCACAAAATCTGTATGTTTAATGACACACACAACAGATGGAGGAGCTTGTGAGTCATAGGAAGTTTGGAGAGGACACGACTCAAAACAAGTTAAAAAAAAAAAATGCAGCTGAACACATGACACTCTTCACAAATGGTATATTGTGGCACAGTGATCCAAACACAGAATCAAGTCCTTCTTCTTGGTTTCAAACCTGCCATTTTTTTTTCTGTGCAAACATACCAGATTGAATTTAATTAGCAGTACATTGCGAGCATAATAACTTTTGGCTTCCTAATATTACAAGGGAGCCAATGTATTAATGGGCATACATACAATGATGGCTCACTGAATAAATGTTGTACATTCATGCACTAGAATCTATTTAAGAATAGAGACACATAATTCTATTATAAACAGACGTAAAGAGTCCCAAGTAGCAGCCTTTTACCAGTGATTCCCCTTCTTAGGACTGTAGCAAACACAAAGGTTTTAAGCTTTGAGGAAATATTAGAGAATAAAACAAGATTGGACAGCGCAAAAATGATAACTAGAGGTACGATAAATGAGTTTGGTACACTAAGTGTGAATCCTGGTGGAGGGGACTGAGCAGGTTTTAATAGTTTGTTCTAAAACAAAACGGTTCTGTCTCTTCCTCTCTCAACCATAAAGTTTCAGGAATGGAACCAAAACTCGTGGTTGTTATATTCACTGTTGCCAGACTCTGATGTTTGGTGTATAAAAGGCTCAAAATTGTAGCTCTTTGACACTCAGTTTTTACATTAAAGCTGTGATATTCAATATGTTCCTGCTGCTGGCAAAAGGAAAACCCTGAAACAACATGCCCTCACTCATCTATTGTATACTGTACTTGAAGGATCAGTAAGTGAATAAAAGCATTATGGGTCATGACCCTTTACTGGATAGAACATGCTTTGTGTTATGAGCCAGGCAAGACGACCAACAACAGAAGTACACACACACTAAATAACAATACTCTATTCATCATCAGTCCTTGACTTGTCAACATCACTATCTCTTAGTAACAGCCGCATGACTCAGATGACATTTATAATGTGCTGCTAAAGATACTAAGTTCAACTTTTTCCTCACTCGTTTTCTTCTGACGCAAATCCAACATGTGGGACAAGTGTGTACGTGTATTAGTTTTCACGTTTGTCACATGTTTGTTAACAATAACTTAACACTGGAAAAAAGGGTCAAAAATTGTTTTCTTGTGCAACAGAAAGGCTGTAAAACATTCTGAATGTCTTCATAACGAGGACAGATAAATCTGTTTTTCATACATCACCCTGACAGAATGCTGATTGTTAATGACTGTCACTTATTACAAGCTTGACAGGAGATCGATATTAATCTGAAACTACTACTTAGCATTCAGTATTAATATCATGATCATGTGATCTGACCTAATTTTATGAAACTTTCTCTCTCTGAACAGCTGTCTACTTAAATACATCGACACTATAAAGAATGGCCGTTGTATCCAGGACGTCACGGACAGGTTTCTGCAGAGCTGTTGTGAAGCTCTACCATCTTGGCCAATACTGCCTCCGTCTTTGCCTATTTCTTATCCTTAAATGGGCAAAGAGGTGGAGTGTTGGTGGAGCTGAGGTGGGCTCAGTGAAGCCTGGTTGCTCAAAAAAAAAGCCACCTGTAACAGCACCCACCTGCCAATCAAAGTGGCCAAAACTGTTTTTTGCACCAGGCTGTAAACATGTTTATTTCTGCTATGAAGTTGGACATTTTAACATGGAGACTTATGGAGACTGACTGTTTTTGTAGCCAGCCTCAAGTGGGCGTTCATGGAACTGCAGTTCTTAGCACCTCTGCGTTGGCTTCACTTCAACAGCCATGTAGGTTATCGTTTGCCTGTAAAGAAGTGAACGCTGAGTGCGTGTTGACTTTATTTTTTTTACGTCTTCCAAGTAAATCAGAGTCACCTTCTCATCAAGACAAATGTGTTTGTTTACAGGATGATTACATGTGAATGGCGCCCATCCTACAGCGTGACGTTATTTATTTTTGCACTCTGACTTCACTCCAGTGAATATTTCTCTACGAGCCTCTCAGATGAGGCAACCTTCAAGAACATTAAACTAAAAAGCGCGATGAGTCTGGTGAAGTGTCAAGGAATCTGTGAACAGAGCCTTGTTTCAGTTTATCTTCCATCTCTCATTTGAGTCATTTCATAAGTCGATAAAGAAACAAAGATAAACTGCTAAAGCTTCGGTATTGATAGGAATACAGTTCAAAAGCAGTTACACTGATCTGCAGTAGCACTGTGCGTGCATTTCAGTGAGACAGAGCAACAAATGTGCATGTTCCTTTTGGAATGATGTGTAAGGATGCCACAACTGTAGCTCTCTTCTGTTAAAGAGAGACTCGTGTTGTCATTCTCTGTCCTTTCTCCTTTTTTTCGTCAAATTAAGATGACTAATTTGGCAACATGATTGCCACCTTCAGCAACATTGTAATTCTGTACGGAGCTATTATGGTGAACATTTCAGGAGAAAAATGTCCACATTCAGCCAAAGTGCAGACTCAGCAGAGTTTATGAATCATTTGGTAACACTACATGAACACAGTCAGAGTACCTGAGTTTTACAGCCAGAACTCAACGCAGTGATGAATAACTCATATCAAGGGAAAAATGTCAGTTTATTGTGCAATACCTCAAAACGCTTTGTTCAGCTATTTCACAGCGAGGTCAAAAGGACATTGCAGGAAATGTAAATACACAGTTTTGTGTCATATTGAGAAGTTAAATAAATTTTTAGATTTTTATGATTGATTGTGTAACATGTGATGCCAGCAGTCACTGCTCAACTGGAGGTGGAAATGAAGCAGGCTAACCACAAGTCTTTTAAGTTTTTCTTTTTCCTAAGCCAAGCAATCATATCTCACTTTCAGCCTGTAGAACAGTAAGTGAACGCATCACCGTTCACACGGCCTCATGTTCAGCATTGATTCTGATCCTGATTCTGACAAAACTGTCTATAAAACAGAGTTTTCATATCAGGATCATCTCTGTTGCTTTTGCTGACTTTCAGCAAACCAAGTAACTCTCTAACTGACTCAAATGAAAACATTATTCTCAGTCCTTAGTGTGGAGCTCCGTGATTCAGTGACAATCAGAGGTTAAACTGTGATTTTTTTACTCTGTGGTTTCAGGATTGTCATGTGCACATGTTTGTGAGTTGCTGGTAATTAGTCCAGTTCTCACAATATTGGACATTTTCCAATATAAAATACTATTTATACTATGGCTTGACTAAATACTTGATGGTTATTGTTTACTGAGAGATGTGCGTCTATATTGCCCAGCATATCAACATTTTAAATTCAATATTTAATTAATAATTAATGTCGGTCAATTACTCTCCGTCCTGCATTAGTCCAGAGTTGTAACTAAACCTTGACTGAAAGACGAGATATATTGTCTGGACTGGTCCCCACGGAGGTTACTGCTGGAGAGCACCAGTTTCATTTATATAAACATATGTTCACACACGACATGGTTACTTTTCCCAAGCTGCAGTTTATAAATAAAGATGGCGTTTATCGAATATAATAATTAGTTGTATTTCGCTCACATATTTCAGGCACAAAGTCACAGATCAGAACAGACAAGAAATGTAGCATTGCAAGCTAGCATGTTAACTTGTTGTTGTGTTATGTTACTGTTCATACTGACATACTTACTGATACTTCGATACTTCGATTACTTACTATCTTTTTATGGTGCAATTGATCACAGCAGATGGTCAGCAGAAATTGCAATTATTGATATTGGTAGATACAGGTAGATTTCAAGGAATTTGCTCTGGTGTATTAATGCATAACAGTAATAAACATAGTACAAGAAAATATAAATAAAGAGCAAACAGCAAGTATTGTGAGTCAAAAAGCATAAATGGGAATTTTTTTTAAAAATCTTATCCTTGTTAAAAATATAAGACAGCTAAAAATGATTTCACTTGATTACACAGGATCATGTATCTTTTCTTTCTTGGACATTTTATGCTTTTATTTTGTAGCCGACAGGGCGGAGTTGACAGGAAATGAGGGGACAGAGAGATTATGGGGTTGACATGCAATAAAGGAGTGAAACTGAGGTTGTTGCGGTTCATGATAGCTCCAGAACGCCCCAGCCTATCATTTTTTAAGATGTTATGTAAAATATTATAAAGTTGTTAGAAAATACCAAAGAGCATAGTCTGGCACAGCGTTACTGTATTCTGTCTTAACATTTCTCTGATCTAAGTATGTCTGTGAGCGTGTGTACCTGTATTTTGTGTGTGTGTGTGTGTGTGTGTGTGTGTGCCTGATATGTGGCATTAGCAGGATGAATAAAAACCATATTCTGTTTTGAGAAACATTGCACACCTTCTCTTCAAAGCCTCACCACCAAAGCTAGAAATTCCTTCCTGAGGCATCACTGAAATCAAAAACAACAAACATCGCACTTATGCTCCTATTTAGTTACTCAAATGCTCAAAAGAAGCTACGCTCACACACTGAAAAAAAAGTTTCAAAGCACAAACACACGTACACCCCTGTAAGAAGCTATCCGTTTTTGTCTTTCTAATCTCAGCACGCTCGAGGCGGAAACACGCAGAGTTTGTTTTTTCTGCAGTGTGGATTTTATGACAAAAGGTTGGGAAATTGTGACAAATTACTTTACCCTGAATTTACCTCTCCTTTGTTTGGTTGCACCAAAAACGAAACATTTCATCTCAAAACTGGTTAATTCTAAGTAATTTTGTGTCATGCTGTGTTCCAAAATTTTGATTAAAAACCACCATAAAATATAAGCTGTGAATTTTTGTCCAGACAGGCTGTGCAGACCAGAGATTGTTTCAGTCATGGAGGTGAATGTTGTTACCGTGTTGTTACAAATGCTCGTGGTGGTTGTTTGTCGATGGGGGAGGTTTAAGAGCCTGCTTCTGACAATGCCTACACACCACCCAGGAGAGAGAGAGAGAGGCAGAGAGAGAGATGTGAGGAGCTCTTGCCCTATATAGACATCCCCGTGGGAAGGGTTGAGAATCTTTGATTCTCTTTGAGTAGACATTTTGTCATGTTTTATATCGTTCAACTAATAAAACACAAGTCCTTGACTAAAGACTTGGACTCCCTCTGGACGTCTGCTACATGGGCAGCAATTGTTTGCCTTAGACGTACCGCTCCATCTCTTCCCACGTCGGCAATTACTTAATGCACTGTTTACTGCCTAAACATGTTCATTTACATGTTCATTTATTTATTTGAGGCTCATGTGGATGGTAATTTTAAATCTCACCATAAGAGAAGTGGTGCCATTTCTTCTTTTAAATTCTGCTTTGAAAATATCTGACTCTTCTGTGTCTTTTTTTCAGTTAGTTATTCTCTCATGCATAGCAAGCAGGAATAAGCTTAGAAAGAGCTTTTTTAACATTAATCTTTAAATATCTTAATATGAATCTGTTCTAATTATGTTTGTTTGGGGGAGAAAATGAGACATTAAAACTTTAGAGAGTAAATGATTAACATCAACAGTTGTATTAAGAGTTTTATTTTGGCACAACAGTGCTTTGCGCTAGGTGGTCAATAGATTTTGTATTTTATATACCGACCCATTCAAACACTGATGTGACTGTAATGCATGCACCATGCACTCATGACTGCTTCTTATCTGAAGTGCTCATACTGATATTATTCGGGGTTCAGTATCTCGCTCAAGGACACTTCGATAGGACTTGGGGAGCCAGGAATCGAACCTATGGCCCCGGTTGGACTGAACAACTTGCTCTAACCTGAGCCACAGCCACCACCTAATGGCCAACCCCTCATGGGAATCATTAGTATAACAGGCATTTAGTCATAAACAAAAGTTTTTGAGAAATAAATATTTGCCTTGATAATGGCAAAGGATCACCAAAGTCATTACAGATTATTCCTGTAGAAAAAATTTATGTCAACTTGTTATTTATAGAGACATTTCACCCAACACCATAAATTTCAACCTCATGGTGGCGTAGAAGAAGAAAAGTCAGGGGATCACCAGTAAGTAGGATTTATCCTCTGGGGACCACGAAGTATCAAATTTCATGACAATCCAATCCATCCAATAGTTGTTGAGATATTTCAGTCTGGTCCAAAGTGGTGGACTGACTGAATGACATGATCATCTAGCCTTGCTGTTAGCATGGCTGAAACCTCTTACAGTAGATCACACATTATTGTAAATGCCTACAATACAGTGATTGTCTCTGCTAACATGGCGCAACCCTTTAAATTTACTGATCAATCTCCTCCATCTACAGATAAGCCTGTGTGTTAGTGTAGCCTGTGTGTTTGATGTACTATAATTTACAGATTATTTGCATTAGTCAAAGACACAAATGAACCATTATCATTTGAATTTTTCTGCTCCCCTCCATGTTGTGTCACACAGATAAATGAAACCGGAGCAGATCATCCTGCAAGCTAATCAATACGTGCACACATTTTTACTTTATACTAATTAAGACGCATTTAAGGGACTAAAAATGTGAACCTATTATCCTATAGGCAGGTGAATCCGTAACAGCACCGCCAACAGTTTTTGCCCGTGGCTGTCTCGCTACCTTTCAGGCATTATAAAAGGTGAGCGGAGGGGGAGTTTTATTGTTAAGTGGGCTTGGACACAGTAAAGAGCCAAGAGCTGGTGTTTAACAGCACTATTAACAGCGAGATGGGAGATCGATATAGCAAGGTAGAGAGGAGGCGCATCTCTGTCACTGTGATGTGTTATTAGTGCCCGACAGTGGAGGGATCTGGCTTCTTTCCAGTTCCTGGGCCTTGTCATGTACTTTGCTCCACAGCAATTAAACCGAAACCCCTCTTTCCACTCTGTGCTACAGATTCAAAGCCTGTAAATAACCATTTCATAAATTACAAAAGCATTAACAAGTGTCAGCATGTGGTGAGATCTTTGACATAACAAATAATACCTTTACCTGAGAGATTTATTTTGGCACCATCGAGATAATATCCTCTCAGTCTTTTTAACAACTGTAGTATATGACTGGGATACCTTCAAGGTCTTGGGTAACGCAGATAGACTCTCATATTCATGCCCGTATAGTCTGGTTACTCTTTATTTTGCTACAGATGCCATTGTCGCTCATGTTGCTCCTTTAAGGGCCAAATTATGTATAACCAATGCATCTTTATTCCCGAGTTCCCTTGAGGTGAACTCATGCAGTGTTTTGGAGTGAAGTAGCACATTTAGAAAGACACACATATTGTCCTAAATAAATATGAGTGATATAGGAAGCTGGATAATATCTTCAGATCCACTCTTCTTTAAATAGAAACCTTTATTTCAGCAGAGTCACACAAACCTGCGCTGTTTGATTCAACTTAAAAGATGCAATCACTGAAAATGTATTTTTTATGTGAATGCTCCAAATTGTGATGACCAACTGTTTAATTTTCCGGGATTCCTGCATGATGTTCAGGAGAATGAATGTACATCCTCATTAGTTTAAAAAATGCAGCTTACAATTTACTCAACAGTACAAACGTGCACTCAAATGGTCATTTTTTTAAAGCACAATATAAACAATAATAAAGAATGTTCAGTGGGCCAAATGGCATGATTAGTTTTGATAAAAGGACAGAGACACCCTAAAAAAATAGTCACAGCCCATTAACTTTCATGTTTACTAGGGGCATAGGAAAAGGGCGGAGAGTAAGCAGGATTAAGCTCCATTATGTTTAAACAATGTCCCATCAACCTTTGCACGCAAAATATAAAAATAAACTGACAATTCTGCTTCTTCTTACACAGATAATGTCTAGAAAAAATGGAAAATCGTCTCTAACTTTGAGTCTGTTTATAGCTCTGCCATATTCGTTAGAAAGTGTGGCACAAAAAAAAATGATATTCTGCTTTCTTCAATGTCACACTCTCTCAATTATCTGCTGTCCCTGACTTTAAGAACTTATTGCAATTGGTCTCCTTTCTCACCTTTTGCAGGAACTGCTGAAGGAAGCACAATAAATAATGTGTAGGAAGACGGTGAATTACACAACATCACAGTTCAAGAGCAAGATGAGATTAATTTCCAAACTTTTTGCTCACCTCAGGTTGCTGAGGCTCAGGCAGGTTTACATCACAACATGAGTGTAATTATATGGTGTTATAGCTGTCTTATCTCTTGCGTAGCCTACATAATTGTTTTCATAAAGATAGATATGGATCTTTAGATATGGTGGTGTCTTATGAAATGAAAACGTATATTCAGGTGCTTTGTCTAACTACAGTAATCATACTATAAACATTCATCATGTTTTTCATTTTTTAAATTACATTTTACACAACTGTTAAGATTATCTTTCAGATATTTCCATGTATTGGATACATGCAGTGTAGATAACTTATGCTCAAAATAAATGGAATCTCCAGAAGCTCTAGCTGTAATTTGAAGGAACTTATCAGTCTTATGACTAAATACATGGTTTTTGTTTTCACTGAAGCTGCTGAGTTCGCTCTTCTTTCATGATAAAGCAAAGCGTGTTCTTTACAACTAGAAGAGTAAAGGAGAAATAATTATAGCTCTGATGGTTAAAGTATTTCCTCAGGTTAAATCATATTTCATTTTATTTCCCCATGTTGACACAAGAGAATAAAGAAGAGCTGCAGGGCAGAAACAACAAACCGGAGACATGTTTCATTCAAGGAAATCACCCAGCGATGTACAATACAACATATGTACACTTGCTGCTGCAGGGTTTCCCCTGAATAACATCTGAAGCTTTGTTGTGTTGTCGTCTTACTTCCACATGTTTTCTGACACTGTCAACTATAAAATAAAAGACTAAAAATTTAGACTAAAAATGAAGAAACATTTCTGTTAGAGTACCACGATCTCAGTGTTAACTCTTACACTGCCCCTTGCTACAAAGCATACAGTGCTATCTTTCAGTCTGGTGATATTCTTTATTTTTCTTATCGTCATCATAACCCATGGACACAAACACAACAGTGAATTAATCCACAGGCTGCACAAGCTGACATGTTGCCATGAACACGGACACTCTAGTTTATCTTGAGTCAATCGTACATTTAATGTTGTAAATATAGACTAGAGCACCAAATGTGTATTAATCCGTGCTGGAAATAGTCCCCAATAAATTATTCATTTACTCCAGTTTCAGTAATATATCCTAAAAACTACAGTTCCCAGCTGTTTTAGGTTTATTATTAAGCCTTTTTGAAACTATATATTCATGAGCTGTTCTTTAAGATTTAGGTCCGTGGTAGGAATGTGTGGGTCTGAAGCTGGCAGCCACAGACAGGGTCAGGAGGTCGGAAAGTACTGAGAGATTTGTTGAAAATAAGATAAATGTAGAATAATGTCAGCCTTGTGCTTTAAGGTTAAGTTGATTACTGCAGTAATTTGATATCAGAGGAGTACCATACAGCGCTGGTGTTTGTGGTTAGTTAAATCATTCCAACATCTCAGAACAGAGTGTTTGAGGTCAAATTTAAGCTTTTACAAGGCTAATAATGTCCAACTGAAAACATTTGGTGATGGCTTCAGGAAGTCAGAGTGCATATTATCAATATGATGTGCTCAGAGATCTGATGACTCGACTTCAAAGTAGCTGAGGGGATTAAACTTGAATTTATTTTCTGCATCTTTCACACTACATTGCATGATATTGACTTTTGCCAACAGACTTTATTTAACAACATGTAAGTGATGGATGCTGGAGGTCCGGGATGCCTGTCTGGGTTTGATATCTTTGTGCGAGACTCTGAGCCCTTTTGGACGATCAGTATTTTTAATGGATTGTTCAGACTGCAGTTTGTGTGTGAGTGTTTGTACGTGTGTGTGTGTGTGTGTGTGTGTGTGTGTGTGTGTGTGTGTGTGTGTGTGTGTGTGTGTGTGTGTGTGTGTGTGTGGTGCTGTGGCGGCGATGTGTTTGATAAAATGTAATGCTGTAACTTGGTTTTAACCTCACAGAAGCATTACGCAACAAATCACTGTATTTTGTCTGTTTGTTGTTAGTGTTTAACCATATTAACGCCGCGCCCATTGATTTCTTTGCTCTCCTTTTAAAAGTGTGTTGTAACTGAGTGTGCGGCTTCTGCTGGAGTTTGTCCTCCAGATGTCTCTGTGAACTCCAGATGCTCTCAAACGCTGTCTCATACAATCATCCTTCTTCATTCCCACTAACAATTAGGTAATGAAATATTGATTTTTAGTTAGATTCATATTGATGCTATTAGCTTTGCATTGATAAATCACTGATGCTGGGAGCCAGACCAGGAAGACATTACCGTGTGTTAATCTGATGGATATGCCTTCTTCTTCCTGCATGTCTCCCTCTCTACCTGGACTGTCACACTTCATCTTTGCTGTGTTTAAAGCGGGCTCATGATGGTCTGACAAACTTCTTTTTCTTTGTATTTAAGGGTTCGTTCTTGGGTGTGAATTGAGGATTTGCTTGTTGTTAAGATGGAAACTTTAATTAATATGAATTGCAATTTGAAAAATTGAGTAAACAAAGGCAACTGGACAAGACGAGGAGATAAAATCACCTCTTCTTAAGCTTAGAATAATTCTTAACTTGATATTCTCCAATAATTCTTGCAGTAAATAAATAATATTTAGTGGTTGCTTGTATTCAAAGCATATTATGGTACTGTACAGTATACTGGTGCAGGTAGGAATCACATCTTTGACCCTGGCAACTTTAATGCCATGCTCGAAAAACTGAGGTATACAGAACAACATTTCTAGTCACCTACTGTGACTGCTGAAATCTCCTTATCACCAGTGTCCACCTGTCTGAGGCGGTGCTCAGTATTTTAGCCTGCTGTCTAGTCATTACTGTCACAGTGGGGCTTCAGTATCTAAAACCGAGACACCGCAATACACTTTAGGAAGCTGAAAGAAATTAAAATGTACTTTTACGTGTAAATATGACAACGTGCATAACAAAAAGAAAAAACAAATGCAGATTTTTAAACACACTAAATTTAAGAAAAATATATTTTCAACAGAAGAAATGTTGTAAAGAGGTCAGAGGTAAATGCATTAGATCAACCCCACGTTTTTTCCTTTTGAAGCCTTAAAAAATTTTTTACCATCTTGGATTGTTTATTTTAATAAACGTTAGAGACCCAAGGAGGTAAAACTGCATAGTATTTTACAAGAAGAAGACAAAACTAAAAAAACATTAATATAATAATAAGTTTCCTGTTTGAATTTAGTCTAAAACTAGGGTGTCGTCTGTTCTACAGATTTTATACCCTTTGAGGAAAATTTAGGATTTTGTTGAGACAAACAAAACTGATTTGATTTGTCTACACTGGCAATCATCTTGTGACCCCTGATGGGGCCCCAGACCCAGGTTGGGATCAACAGCTCTAGATTATGTGATGCATACACTGCCTCCTAAATATAATAAATATGTTGCAGAAAATAATTGACTTCTATGTTTACACTGACTATTTTTTTGTCCTCTTTGATCAGAATTGTCACCATTAAACCTGTAAACCAATTAGAATTGTTACTTTACACACAAGTCCTAAACTAACTAACTAATTTTAACTTTTCTTGAGCTGCAGCCAGAATTTTAAAAATACTGAGGCTTGAAGTCCAAATCCCCTCCCGCAGAACCCCACCCACACATCCACACATGACAGTCTTGACAAGCCTCCAGCCAAACTCTGTAAAACTTCTTTTCAAAATCACATTTCATATTGATTTAAGTTAATTTATATCATTGATTTTATTTAACTGTTTAATTATATTTGCCCCATTTCTGGCTCATTTTTTGTCACCTGCCAACATTATGATGTGTTGTGCAACTCAGGTGGAGAATATTACACTTACATTTTAATAACATAATTAATTTTAATTTAATGTTTAAGTACTTTTTTTGTAACATTTAGTTTAAAAATCTATTGTCTCAAAAAAAAAAGACTTCCCAAAATAAAGTCCCTTTACTATTTGTTTACTCTGTACTGTATATTCTGAAGCTTAGTCTGGTTCTCATAAGGACAGCAGTACAATAACACACACACACACAGAGTTGTTCCTGACAGCTGTCACTCCGATCACCCACCAGTCCGTCTCTCCTCTCTGCTCGACAACATCCAGGCGTTTCCCTGTCAGACAACATATGCCAGTGCATCTCTCCTGCTCCGAGCCGCCTGACAGTATCCACTCCCAGACCCTGTGGCCGGCTCCGACTCTCAGCCCTTCTTGCTGGTGGCACTGTGAACATGATCTCTGATGTCTCTCAGGCAGCTAACTGATGCTGTCACTGCACCAAGATATAACACGACCCACTGACAAACGCACTGTGACAAGGACATACAGGCACACCAGTGTGTATACACACACACAGTCACACAAAGACACAGTCGCACGAGTACCCATGCCTTGTCGATGTGCCAGACAACAGTTGCTGCAAGTACAACCTTTATTCAGTATTTATTTTCTCCTCCGGGTTTAAGAAACCAGATAAGGTCAGCTGCACATATGTTGACTGTCACAAAAAATATTAGAATTCAAATGCTTTTCTGTGACTTTGTGACTTATTTTGCTGTTCCATATGCCAAACCTTATCCACTTGACATGTTTAAAAAGATAAAATGCTAAAAGTTGGCCAAGTTTGAGGTTCACTCCATCTGATGATGTCTCAATCACGCCTGCAGGCAAATATCTGTCAGATGATGGGGACAAAAGAATTCGATACTTTGTCTTTGTACTATGTTGAGCTGTATACAGGGGTAGCTTCAAGAACAATAAGTTTTAGGACAAACATTTTAGTGGTTAAAACATTTATAATAAATACTGTATAGTGGCACATGAAGAAGTCACATAGCCAGCAAGAGAAATAACCAAGAGGAGTGTAATTACAAAGCAGCTCCTCTATTTCTTGACATTGCCTACCATCTAGTGGTAGAAATGGTAAACTGCAGCAAGAATGAAGCCAGATGTTATTAATACTGTTGTTGTTGTTATTGTCTTAATCTTATAATGTCATTGAGATCAAAACCTCATCTGACCTGAGTACAGCAGAGGAGACAACCCAACACACACACACACACACACACACACACACAACAATTAGAAACCATCACGCATGTCTCTAAAATGTCCAAAATAAAAGTTTAAAATGATCCAATGGAAAGATAAATAATTTGTAATTCATTCCATTTCAACGGTGCAGAGTACTGTGACCAGTCCAAGTGATTAGTGAAAGTTGTTTTAAGGTGAAACGAATATACTCATACAAACACTCTATGTACTCTGTATATTTCTTTCATTTGTCTTAATTCTTGACTCGGGGCGGCTGTGGCTCAGGAGATAGAGCGGGTCCACTAATCAGATGATCGGCGGTTCAATCCCCAGCTCCTCCAGGCTGCATGTCTTTAGGCAAGATACTGAACCCCAAATTGCTCCTGGTGTGTGAATGTGTATGAATGGTTAGCTCCTAAAACTGATGAGCAGTTGGCACTTTGCATGGCAGCTAATGCCATCAGTGTATGAATGTGTGTGAATGGGTGAATGAGATATGTAGTGTAAAAGCGCTTTGAGTGGTCGGAAAACTAGAAAGGTGCTATATAAGTACAGTCCATTTACCATTGACTGACTCCAATGGTTCCTCACGGGTTATATACATCTATGAGTGGTCACTTAACAAATGTGTGGATTTTTCCTTCTTGGGTTGGTTTGTTTTACATTTTTAGGTGCCTTGACATGAACAATTGCTAATTAAATCACAAGCAAAGAGCACGTATTAGTGAGTGTGTCTGTGTGTGGTGATAATGACAACAGCACTATTATGAAATAAATCTACATTGACCAACTTTATTTGGATATTTTTTTACAATCAGACAAAATGTGGAACTGGTGAAAATAGAAATTCTGATCCCAACATAATTATTAACTATGAAACATGTTAACATAGTCACAAAACTGAACCCAGTGAGAGCTCAACTTTAAGCTTTAGGTTTGCATAAAAGTTCAGGCTTGCATTAAAATCACTGTCTCACTGTTTTCTGTCTCTCCTTCACTCCTTAACTGTCTGCAACAGCATCTTTACAGGTCACAGGCTCAATAATACCTCCTGCAGGAACTTCACTCTGACCTCAAGTGTGTCACTAGAAAAAAAAAATCATTTATTTTTCAACGTTTTCTGCTGTTACTACAAATATCAAGTACTTCTGAGTGTTAAAACAAAAAAGACCATTAAATAAAACGATCATTTACAACATTTATCAAAAAAAAAAAAAAAAATCAGTTTTCCACACAGATCAAAGTCAATACTCCAGTTATGAAATATGTATTCTCAAGATCTCCCAAGAAATCCATAAGTTGATGGCTTTTTGTTAAATGCATAGACTATTTCTCTATGGGAGGTGAATACGCTGAGTCAGAACTAAAATATAAACAAACTAAAGAAATCTGCAAACAGAAACACATGAAAACAAATTGAGAACGAGGTGAATTTCAAAAAAACAAATATTTCTTCTTATTTTTAGTAGCTTCACTGGCAGATGTAAGTCAGGGCCACGTCAGTAGAAATTGTTATCGCTACAGTTTCTACCTCTAAAAAATCACAGCATTAAATTGCTACATCACTAGCACAATGTGAGACGAGCGCAGATGTTTACACTATTTGTCTGATAGGAGGAAAAAAAGGACAGATAATAGAATTATAAAGCAGGACACCACATTTTATTGTTGACTGGTCATTTTGACACGTTAGACTGGCTACAACAATGGCCACCAATTTAGGTTGATTGCTCTGGTTTGGCAAGAACTATGGATTTGCCATGGTGCCACTGCCGCCGTTTGACATGGATGTCCTATTTTCAAAACATGTTTTAATGGTACCCTAGTTATTGATGATTTTACATTAAGTTGTATAATTTGTGGCTGTAAACTGGTGAGCAGTTAGTTAACTTGGTTACTGGCACTACAGATTGTAACAGAAGATCGAAGATGGCTGACTGATGATGCCTTTCAGCATGTCGGTATATTTGAGTACAAACTGATCACAAATAAATTCCACTTGTCTTGGGTAAAATGTTCATTTTTGCCAGCTATTTGAGTTGAAGTCAATGCATTACTTGTGATTGTGGGCTGAACATCCAGTGTGGGGTAAAAAAACAGAACCAGTGCATCCTGTTTCTCTAAATGTGTGTGGGATAATGAGCTAATAAAGCTAAAGCCTGGATTCTGGACAGATTTAGCTCTAATTAAACCCTCCCGTAGTGACATCATGCCTGTTTATTTTTAGGTAAAAACTGTGGAGGTGAACCGCTTTGCTGGTAACCAAGTGAGAACTTCACTTGACTCCTCTGAATTTACCAGCACTATACTTATCGTAGCATAGTGATAGATCCCTGTTGCATAATACAAATGTTAAATAATCAAATGCAGTCCTAACCTTGAAACAAAAGTCAAAACAGGACATGCTACAACCTTGTAGGCGCCATAAAAAAAACAACAAACTGAACCATATATAGAGAGAGGTGAAAGTAAAGTATAATGTTCAGGTCGAAGCTTACATCTTTAGAAATGTTTTTGTGACAATCACAAAAATCACAAGATCTGATGTTTTTCTTGCTTGGATCTCCAGCTGGAGCTCATTTTTCACTGATATCTGTGGGCCTTTTAATATAACGTCCTCTTTATCCTTGTAAATGTAGCTTCAGATTCAATTTCCTCCTAGACCCCCCCGCAAAGTATTTTTACAGTAAGCTCAATGTGTGTTTTGGTACTGAACACACTCTTAACAAACAAAAAGCATGCATAACACTTCAAATTAAACAACCATATTACAAAATAATAAGAGTCCACCTCATTGCTTTTGCATATTTTGTGCATTATCCAGTGCCTCTGTCCTTTTTTAGGAGTTATGGCTGGTTCCTTTAAAGAACAGCAGGCCTCTTTGTTCAGTAGTACCGTGCAGGCTGAGAGCCAACATGAACACGACGTATGTTCACGTTCCTTTATGAAGAGACCCTGAGGAGGAAGTGGAGCGGCTGTTCACCTGCAAGAGACAAGTGTGAGGCACACTAGTTAGAATAATAACAACACTGAATGTGTATGTGAATAATGCACACTGTCAGACTATCAACAAATGTTCAGTCATACACCCTCACATCATAATTTACTTAAAATTGACAGATCATTTATGATACTGTAGCCTGCAGCCACACAGTTAACATGATTTTTTAAATTTCTTTTTAAAAAAATATTTTTAAAAGTAAATTTAAATTTTTATTTTTATTCTAAAATGATAATCCATGTTTCTATTTCTTTAAAAATGTAATGTCTGCTTCATTTATTTTTCTTGTGTTTGCATCAAGATCCAAGAAAAATATAATATATTTTCGTATTATATTATTAATATATTATACACTGTAGTTGAAGTAATTCTTCAGTACATTTCCAACTAACCTGGTTTAATAATGACAAAATAACATAAGCATAAGTTGTCTCCTAAAATTTTCAAAGAGCAGATGGGTAATATCTCATTCTGTAAGGGTGAGGAATTACAAATTAATAATATGGATAACATTGTGGGGGATGCTTTTTGCTCTAATAGCTGACAAATTATTAAAGATCATCTTCAGTTTTTCATTTGTAAGAAGGTATCAGCTTCACTCTCTACATAGTATGCACACATTTCACGGCATGAAGCCTTTTTTTGCGCAATTTTACATTGAAATGATATTTCATTTAGAATTTTAGAACACTTGCTTTACACAGTTTTATCCAGCATGTAAAGAAAAATGATTAAATCAACAAATTAAATATATGGAGAATTGTTTCCTGATATGTTTGGGTGCAAATGTTTCTTACAGTAGCCATATTTAAAATATTTTTATGATGTCCAAAAGTTTGTGGGTGTTCAGTGATAATCGACTGCCTGAGGATATGATGCAGTCTAATGCAGGCCCTGTCACACTGTGCTATGATATTTTATGCAGTAGTCACTGTATTAGTTGGCCTACAAGGTCTCTGATTTCAAATGTCATAAAAAAGGCTTCATGCCATGGAATATGTGTATATTATAGAGAGAGTGAAGCTGATACCTTCTTAAAAATGAAAATCTGAAGACACAAAAAACATAAAACAAAGAAAATAAAACAATCTTAAATAATTTGTCAGCTATTAGAGCAAAACCCGTCCCCCACAGTGTTATCCATATTAGTTTGATCTAATTTGTAATTCCTCACCCCTACAGAATAAGATATTGCTCATCTCTAGTGTTTAAAAAGTTGCCCACATATTACTCTAGGGGAAAGAGGAGAAGGCAAGAACAGTTGTAGGTAGAATCGGGGTAGGCCTGACTGACAGGCTGATGACACACCATATGGAGATGCTGGGCGAGTTTTACCCTGAGGGGGACAACAATGTTTTTTTATTATGTGTTTGCCTCGTCCCTGTCAGCCTCTCTTACGAAAACGAGAAGGAAGAGACAGCCAGGTTGTGGAAGTTGACAGCCGCGCACGCAAACACATGAAAATACGCAGACGCACGTGTGCACAGAAGTGGCATACTGTATTCAGACGCAGACAAGGTAGAGACAAGAGAACAGCAGCACACAGTTGGTGAAGACATACTGTACACACTCGTGAGGGAGAGAAGGACTTTTACGCTGATCTTAATTTTAGACAGTAAACTGACACATCAGGTTTGCAGTCACCTGACTTTAGAGTTATTCATTTCAGTTCACCTGTAATTAAGACGATGTAGACAAAAGGATTGCCCCACTACAGACTGACTGCGAGTTTGTTTAGTACATGAACATAAAGTATATCATCTAAGCTATAATAACCTTACCCTTTCTGATGGGGATGAAGGTTTGTTGACATTAGTAAATGTTAGATGACAGTCTAAACATAATGTAATGCACATATGTGTGAAACAGCATCTCAGCTCTTTTCTTTACTGAAGATTAGTGTTTTATTTCTTTAAGTATTTAATTGATGTTGTCAGTGAAGGTGGTCATAAAAACACTCATCTGCCACTTCATTAGGTACAAATGTACAATCTAATGTGATCCAATAAAACAGCTCTGCTATCAATTCTGCCTTTAAAAACATAATGTTCAGTTTTGATTGACGCTGTCAGCGAAGTATTCATTTATCTGTGTGTTTATTATTGAGGTTGTAGTTTGCAGTCGTATTTAACTGGACTGCCTTGTATTGAGAGCTGTTTCTAATATTTTGGCCACCCCATTTACATGCATGAGAGGGCCATAATATTACAAACATGTTACAACATAACCAACCACTATAACCCCAATAAAGATAGCAAAGATTATCTTTCTGACAGCACCAACAAAAACAGAAAAAATATCATCTTCGTCAAAGTTGAATCACAGCAGAGCTGTCGTATTGGATTACATTGGATGGTACAGGTGTACCTAATGAAGTGCCTGGTGAGTGTGTATCCATAGTATAAATGTAAAACTGGCATGAATGGGCCTTTTTAAATGATGTCGGTTCATGTACTCATCTGCAGGCTGCAGGCTAGCAGACGTTTTCATATTATTTTTTATCATTTTTAAAGTAGAATATTTGCTGGCTCCTGCAGAGAAAACATACTTGTTTGGAAGCTTCAGATGTGGAATGGACTTCTTTTCCAAAATTTCCATTTAACTGCAACAATGCTGTAAAAATAAAAGTATAGAAATAGCACATCAATATAAATATTCTGGTCTCATTCTGATTTACACGTTTTAAAATAAAGGCTTATTTAGTGTAAAACATAACATTAAAACTCTTAGTGGGTAAAGTCAAGCACTCACTAATGTTTAATCCATTTAAATTTTAGCAGTCAAACATCTTTTATTCAGTTCAGCCTCCATCTTGAACAAATCAATATTCATTTTTTTTTCTCTGCTCATTTCCAGTAGATTAAACAGAAAAACAAAGCTCCTCCTCACCTTGTGGATCAATCCTGGGATCAACAAACCCCCAGTGCTGGTAAAGAGCAGCCAGATCATGTGGACTGTAGTTTTTCAGGAGGCTCAAAATATCAATGTCCATTTGCATTTCTCCTGTCGCCTCATTCTTTCCCTGAGCGAAACGTAATGGTTCTAAATAAGCTTTGTGACCCCACATGTTCATGGCAGCCCACAGATCAGGACCCTTAGGACCTGAAGAGGAATCACACGGCTGCCTGCGATGGGTTCTTTCTGCAGCTGCGTTGGATGAACTCCCACCATGATTTCTGGCCAACATAAACCCCAAACCTTCCTGTGGGAAGTTTGCTTCCACTGCAGCTCTGTGGCCTCTGTGTTTGGGGCTGCTTGTAGGCTGGAAACTAGGGGCACTCTTGCTGTGCGCAATACTGCTCGATGAAGTAGCTTGGGCCCTGGAGCTTTTACTTCCACCCTCCTCTGCCCGCTTATGTTCACCAGACTTCTTTTGAGGTAGGAGTCCTGTCCTCCCACTAGACTGTGTCCCATCTGAAGAGCGCGAGTCCTTGGACTGATGCTTGGACTTGGGAACACCTGATTGGGTCTTAGGGGCTGAGTGCTTGCTGCTGCTGTTGCTGTGGGCTGTGAAGCCTGGAGCCTGTGTGCGCTGAGTTCTTGGAGCAGGTAAAGCGGGACAGTCTTTGCCTTCGAGGAATGGTGGAGGCCCCGTGCGTCTCCACTGCGTACCACCTGCCTTTAAGCTCTTGGGGCTGTTGATGCAGGGTGCCCACTTGGGTGCCATCGAGCTGCTGCCATCCACCCTGTGTGCAACGCGCTGATGGATCCACAGCACTTCTGGGTAGTTGGTAGTGTGGGCACAGTATGGGCACTGATGTCTCACCAGGCCCTCTGTTTTTATTGGATAATTTACAGCACTGTCTCCTTCACTTATGGGCAATGAGGACAGATTAAGGAGACTGCCAGCATCACTAGCAGCATGTCCCTGCCCTTTGACCTCAGTGCTATTTGACTTTTCTGTCTTAATGTTTGACTCTGCTGAGCCCTGGCTAGGCAGACATGTGTAAGGATTCCAGTATGGCTGACTGAGTAACACACTCCTGTTTCTGAGGTAGTCCATGTATCTTGAGGCTTTGGGACCACTTTGGCTAATGTTGTCCAAAACGGTGCTGTGTTTGCTGTAGGGACCCAGGAAGTCCTGGTGCTGCCTGTGCAGGTGAGACCTGAGTAGTGAGGCATCTACAGTGTGGAAATCACAGTGCTCACAGAAGTATGTCTTTTTATCTGTAGGTAAGAGCAGAAGAAGCAATGTGACATCTGCTTAGAGATAATAAACAGTTCATAAATAAATCATAATTTCATCACTGACACATATTTATACCTCTTGGTCTAAATGAATTAATAATTTTATTTTCATATAGGATTCCTTAAAACATTCTACCAATAATTCATATTTTACATACTTCAGAGCATTAAACGAGTTCATTAAACTAAAATGCTATTGTGTGCTAATAACACACGAATGTTTGAATGGAGAGGCAAACAGCTTAGCGTACCTGTTCTTCCAAGCAGCAGCTCTAAATGTATTTGAAAATTTTAGATTTTTATTCAGCAGTAGCCTAAATGTAACGTGTGTTGCCGGCCATAAAAGCAGTATTTCTGCAATCTACAACCACAACAAAGTGAAACTCTAAGTTTGAGAGATACTGATATTTTATTTAGGAAAATATAAATTATTCTAAAGCTCCTGTTCTCTAATTAAAGCTGTTTCAAGTGTGCAAATGAAGCATATAAAGAGATTCTGCTGAAATTATGAGCTTTATAAACCACCAGAACTTTAAATGATAAATATTCACATCACATTCATATTGTTGTATACAAATAGCCATCAAAATAATTCTATAGCTGTTTAAAACACTTAGGTGTAGGTGTAGGGTGTATTAACCTTCATGGGATTTGCTGAAATGTAATCATAAATTCACTAGAGGTCTCCCTTTTCCACACTACAATCAGAGGCATAGTGGAGGGTAAACCCAAGTAAACTCTACCCACCTCTTTGAATGAGGCTGACTCACCTGTTTTCAGATCAACTGTGTTAGTGAGTGGAAAACTACAGTTTGCCCACCTCTGTGTTCACCACGACACCCCTCACTACAATGTAAAATTCTATCTGCTTTTCAGTCAATACAGAGTTGTTTGAGTATTGAATATCCACACTGACAGCCTGGGAAGTTTAATTTACCTTACAGCAACATCAGAGACAGACCTTTGGTCTGTCTATAACTGAAGCAAGCAGTTTTTATCAGACAAAGTGGCACATCTGCATGTCCACAAACATAACCTTTGATACCTTCATTTAAACAAAAAGAGTGCAATACTCAATTCAAAGAAACTGTCCTCAGCACAAACTGGGCCTGGTAATTGATTCCTGTTTTGAACTATTGTCTTAGCACAGGTATTGTGGTGTGGTGTGTATGGCTTACCCTCCTGGTCTTGACTCCTGATGCTGTTGGTCTGTTTAGGTGTGGAGTCTTTGACTTTCTTAGTCTGCAGCGCCTCATAAAACGCATGACCAAGTCCGTTCAACAGGATCCGGTCCTTCTGGCAAATCCTCTTGTCACCACCTTTAGTCTGAGCCAAGCTGTTTGATGTCTGATCAAGGCCTGTATCGCCCTTGATCTTCTTATTGTTGGAGCTGGAGGTCTCTATTTGCTTCCTCTTCTTCTCCTGCTTCAGGGGTACATACTCACCCTTTTCTGTGTCATATGCCACCTCAGCATCTGCTAGCCTCTCCTCCCATCCCAAACATTTCTCTGTGACCTCCACTAGTCGTCCCCTTGTGGCCAACTGCCACGCTTGGTAGCTACAAACAGGATCCAGCTCTGGAATTCGCCTGCCTAGGCTCTTTTCCTCAGAGGTTTCTTTCTGTCCAACACATGTGAGGTTCAGGCTTTCCAAAAAATGCCTCTTAGCAATGTGCGGATCAGAGGCGTCAACCTCTTCCTCTGGTGAATTTTGTGTCTGAGTGCGACTGTGGTTTAGTTTATGAAGCTTTTCATGTATTCGCAGTGTCTTGCGGTCTGAGAAGAAGTTACCACAGCCAGCACAGAGCTCGTACAGGCACTCTTCATTTGTCAGCGATGCTGGATCCTGAGGAACTCCGTTGACGGTAGCAGGCGGCTCGTTGCTTTTGCCACCTCTTAGCTGGGCTTTGACCCGGTGAATGCGCATATGACTTTGGAGGAACCACGCCTGGCGGAAACGGCGTCCACAAATCCGACAACCGTGATCCTGGGAGGTGCGGTGCCTCTTCATGTGGGATTTAAGGAGTAGTACCTGAGGGAAAATCTGGCCACAGATGGTACAGGTACAGGACCCACCATCAGCCTCTTCACTGACCTCAACATCATCTTTACCCTTAACCTTTTTCTTGGCTCCTTTCTTCTTCACCTTCCCGTTGACATTATGAGCTTTGTCAGACGTGCTGACAATTTCAGGAGGTACAGGAGTCTCTTTATCTTTCTGCTCTTGATCTCCATCCCCGTTCTTGTCACTAAGGTTATGGTGGAACAGGCCCAGTTTATGGCTTCGAATGTGCGCCTTCAGGCTGCCCTTCTGAGCCGTCCTGTGCTCACAGTACGGACACTTGTACGGCTTCTCACGTGTGTGTCTTCTCATGTGCTGGGACAGAGAGCTGAGAAGGGGAAAGCTGCGTCCACACACCCCGCAGGTGTGACCAGAGTTCACATCTTCCTCTGCGTCTGCCTTTGTATTAGCTGCAGGTTTCTGGGATGCATCCTCCCTCTCTTCTGTCTCCATTACTTTTCCTGGAGCACTGGTACGTTTAAAAAAAACCACAGCTGTGTAATAACTCCTCTATCCAACTATGCAAAGTTTATCTTCCAAAAGTTAGTGAGTTCTCAGAATGGGCATCAAAAACTTTGAAAATATCACAGCTTTAGTCTCCATCCTGATTTTTGAAGAGATGTTCTTTATGAACGTGCATACTGTTTTGGGAAGAATACCTGAGAAAAGAAAAATAAATTAAAATTAGGCTTGTAATAATTACACAAATTCACAAAAAAGGTCAGTCAGACATTATTATTAACACATAGAAGAAGAAAATAATAATTTGAATGTAACGTTACGGCAACTCCTGTAAAAGAAGGAGCTGTTTTGGATATTTTAACCATGATGATGCATAAACAGACTGTCATGCCTATTAAGTCACCTTTAGAATTCAGAATAGTAAAAGAAATTAACTAGAAGGGCATAAAAATGATCATTAGTGTTGTTCAAAAAGCTTCTTTGTTTCCTTGAACGTAGAGAAGTTTTACAGAGATGCAGAGAATGATTTCACTATAAATACTCTAATGCTAGTTATGAAAGCAGAAGGTGCTTCAGTGTAAACTAGTTTCACTCAGTATGCATAAAAACTTCAGCCCATGTACTAAGAGAGACAGCCCACTGAGGTAATTTGCATCACACAGATTTTTGAATAACCTTTGTCTCTTAGTGGATGAGCGACCCCTGTCTGTGCGCATTAGAGCGCGGGTCAGTGTCTCAACGTGTGTGTGTGTGTTTGTGTTTGTGTGATGGTCCTTTGGTTTCCTGTGCCTAAATTGAGTGTGTGAGGTGAAGCATGAAGAGATGTATTCATTCCTGGCCAACCAGGATGAACCCTGAGGGACAGTCCACTCTAATTCACGATCAATAATCCATTATCAACAAACTTCATTTTCAAAGCTCACATACAGGCACACACACACACAAAGCCCTGATTCTGGGGTTGACGTAAGATTGTGGGTAAAGGTAATAAGGTTCATTTCTAAATATTATTGTACATAAAGTGGGTGAAATATCACAGAATTAAACCTTCATAAACGTGAGGCCAATGATCAACCAGGAAGTACTAATATTAGACTAATTAAATGCAGAATTAAACCATCCAGTAACAGTACAGGGATGTGTGGCACTCTACATGAAATTAGTACGTTACAGGCACAGTCCGATGTGGTTCAACGTGTATCTTGGGCAAACATGACTATTTTGTTAGACTGTTAACAGTGAAAGAAAGTACTCTGTGGCGTATAGCCAGCCAGGCAGTCAAAAGAAAAACCTGCTATTGTGTTGGTCGCACCAGAACTGTCACATCGCCTCATGTCTGGCCCTCCACCCCTCATTGGGGGGTCGAGAGAGGTATTGTTAAAGCAAAGAGGCCTAGGCCTACACGTCACTGTCTTCGAATACATGTCTGGGCAAAGAGGCAGGACAAAAGACAACTCTTGTTTGTCTTGTCAGTCTTTTGAATATGAGGAATAACTAGGTGCACGTACACATAAAGGCTAGAGAAAGAGATTGACTCTGGTATGATTTTTCAGGGGATGAAGTTGTTTGTCTAATTATCTGTATCTGCATCCACGGTCGCATCTGTCTGCATGCATGCATGCCTGCCTGCCTGCTCGCGGTCATCTGTGCTGAATCCGCTCACGCTGCATTGGGTGTTTGTATCTGGAATATGGAAGGGGTTTAGGAGGTTTTTCCGGACGTGGCAGGTGTTTGGTAGGCAGACGCTGTCAGATTAGTGCATGGGCAATGTGGCACACTGTCTCCAAGAGGGGGAGGATGTGCACGAGAAACTGGAGGGTGGCAATTAAGGGGTTAAGGTTAAGGCGAATGTAATGAGTTAACACAATGGGGATAAAGTCAGAGAGCTGAGGGCAACAGATGGGAATAAACGGGCCATCAGTGTGGAGTTAGCCGCCTCTACAGTATGAGCTTATGCCTTTGTCAAAGCAACGTGCTTAGTGTGTGTGCTATATATATATATATATTTACATCTGCATTATCCTGTTTTTGCTCAATCATATAAGATCATATACTTGTGTTGTGCTTCACAACAAGCACTTTGTTTATTGAATTTAAACAAAAAAAAAAATCAATCTTATAAAATAATTTATTTTCCTCCCTCTCTCTGTGTCACTATCTTTTCCACCTCTTCCTCTTTCATCCCATAAACACTGAAAGCTCTTTGCAGGATCTGTAAAGTAATGCAGAGAGCCAAACATGTTGCTCCAGGGCTTAACTCATTTCTTTTAGAATCCCTCGCTCCCTTTTTTCTCTCCCTTTTCTTTGGCAGATGAATAGGCATGTCCAGTCAGCTGTCCTCGCATTGATTCATCCTGACGTCCCAACCAGCTCAGCACAAACTCCCTATGGTCAGGAACACTGATGCTGAGAGCCTGTGTGCTGTGATGTGTGTGTACTTGCATGAAATTATCCACTGTCAGTGTGTTGCATGTGTGTGCACTGCCTGTGTGCCTGGTTGCTGCACAGAAGCTGTGGGTGTAATTTCCTGCCGGGATCTGGAAATAGCATTTCCCCTTTGCAAGATATTCTTGCATCCAACGCACCAGAAAAACCCCAAATACCTTCCTTTATTTGGACGTAAGAAATGTCCACTTATTCTGTCTGTAAAATTCTGCAACTATAGATTGGTAGAACCCCATGACTTTGCATGTATATGTGTCTGTGCGAGTGTGTGTGTGTGTGTGTGTGTGTGTGTGTGTGTGTGTGTGTGTGTGTGTGTGTGCTGAAGTCATCCCAATACACTCAACAACCAGCAACAAGCCTGTGCCAACATACCCCTGACTGGAGATAGCATGTGACTGTCCTTATGCTTGTGTTCAAAGCCATAGTCATTCGCTAAGCCTCAGCTCGCATCTACTGTTTTGTGTCCAATAATCCTGTCTGTTTTCCACCACCTGCAAACACACAACGGAGGCATAAAACAGAACTAATATACACACTGATTACATGTACATGTAAATGTAGTCTAAATAAAAAGGAGGATATTTTCAAAGATTCAAGATTCAAATCATTTTACCTCTTGCTAAAACGCAAACCTGCCTGTCTACAAAATCAAATCACCCTGTTAGTGTTTTTTAGGTGCTTATAGATAATTACAGAAAATATTATCATTAAAAAATGGCAGTTCCTGGAGGCTTCATATGTTGAGTATTTCTGACACTGTGCAGTCACACATCAGAGAATGTTTCAAAGCTGTATTACAAGAATTATCAAAATTCTTTATGGTTTGTGTTTTTAGGTTAGTCAAACTTTCACACACACACACACACAAACAACTTGCTTCACACATTTTCTCGAAAACAGTGCACACTCGAATAAACGCACCAGTGCTGTGCTGTCTGGTTCCAGTTCTGACTGCAAATTTACATACCACTAATGCAACAAGTATTTATAAAAAAAATATATATATATATATATTTGGGTGCATATTTTGCTTCTTGTTACCTCTATTTTTTTATGTTAGAATTGCTTGCCAATTCCTCAAAATGGTTGCCAATAGCACAGCAAGTCACAGCAAACTCACAGAATCAAAGAAAAAATTTTAGCAGAACATGTTGCTCGTTGCAATTTACAGTCGGGAACGTGGAATGATTACTTCATGTTTCTATAGCATAAGTTATTGGAAGAGTGTCAATATTTACTGATTACAGATTGTGCAAATCTAGGAACTTATTTATACAGGACGCAAGCTTTGCATTTTCAGTTAACAAGATGAAGTACAACAAACTATATCTTAGTGCATTTAAAGTAAACTGTCCCAAAAATAATCTGCTTTTTATTGTTTTAATAAAATTTTAATGTTTTATATCTGATGACTGAAACACATTTGTTTAGCTCTGGTTCACAACACATACAGAACCTAAATCCTGAATGTATCACTAAGTCCTACTGGAAGTCATTCTCTGTGTGTAATAAAGAGCAGTCAGCCATATTGAACACCTGTACAGAATGATGCTCCAGCAAAAGAAGAAAAAAAAATGTTTTGTGTTTCTTTGTGTTTTTGGAGTTCGTATGCAGAAAACGAATTCTCTGCTGATTCACTGCTGATGCAGTTGAAGATGACTCCTTCCAGATGTAGAGTCAACACACACTCCCAGGTGCTTGCATGAGATGATATTTTTAATGACTATCCAACACGAGCATTAGCAGTTAGCGCGCTTGACGATTCAGGTCTGATGCACCTCACAGCGAGCAAAAATAAGCTTCAGTTAAGTTCACAGAGATGACAATTACTGAAATAGCGACCACGCTTTGGGCTGTAACGCTCTGCACCGTGTTAGAGTAACATGCTAAAAAAAAGTAACAGAAATAATCCATAGAAAGTGGCAAAGGTGACAGCCAACAATCCTTCACTATTTCAGCATAATAAGACAGACAGCATTATGGCCCCAATATGATTTGATTGATACATACTGATATATCTCCACACAGCCTGGTACTAATGCATAACTTCATCTCTTATAGATGGTGTTCAAGACCAAACACTGTTCCTAGAATGACTTCACTGCACGAACAACAGTGAAGCAGCACAGTACTGTGGGCGAACAGCCTAATGTACCTAAGAGATTAGACAGCCATGAGCTCAACAGTCACAAGCACAGACAAACTTGCGCACATCCGTGCCCATCCCCCTCCTTGTCCAAACCTCCACTCAGTTACACAACATATACAGGGATTACTCTTCATCGCATGAGATGAGCTGCTCGATGAGTGGCCTTTTATCGTGGATGCCCCTCAGTGCTCGTGAAGCACACGCAGGGGAAAGAGAGAGCTGACAAAGAGAAGAGAGATTCTCTGCAGAGATTTTACCTGTTGTTGTGGAAATGTGAACAGTCACTCTTAAAAAATGCACGATGGGATCTGACGCAGGAGCCCGAATGCAGACATCAAAAACTATATGCCACCGAGAGCAGGAAGGCAAAGATGAAGACGTGATTCTGCCTTCTATTATTGATGTGAATGTATCAGCTGTGGTAGGTCTGAGGATCCACTATGGACCCACTCTCTTTTCAGTGTGGATTGGCTAGTGTGGGAGACACTGGAGTATAATCTGCTGGCATTAACTTGCTCTCTAAAAAAAGCACTCTCGACAGGGATTAGATTATCATGGCAAGGTCAGCTTAGACTCGCTCTGACTGTCTCCCTTTATGTCTCTCTATTACTCTGCTTTCTGTCTTTCGACTTGATCGGTTTGGTCATCTTTTGGTCGACCTGCTACCTCTGTCAGGTGTACGTTTTAATGCTGTCATTCATTTTAGTCTCAGCCAAACACAGATCACGCTGTCAATCAGAAAATATAACAGATTAACACAGATTAAATATACAGGCTGTTATGGTACAGTGTCCTCCAAAGCCACAGAAGCCACAGAAAATTGACTTTTCCCTCACTGTGTTTGTTAGATTAAAGTGACATTAGATTAGAGTAAGAAAATTGCTCATATGGTTTGACCTGGAAAATGAATTAATCATATTTGATTTATTCTCTATGGAGAAAATTCAGGATTAAAGCATCAGTTCTTGAGACAAATTCCTATCAATTTGGTTGACATGACAACAGAGCTGCAGCTAAAGATTATTTTCATTCTCTAATAATCTGCTGTTTCTTTTCTCAATTGGTCAGTTAATCGTTTGATCTGCAAATATTAACAAATAATGAAAAATGGCCATCACAATTGAACAGAGCCCCTCTTTTTTCTACAACCAAAGGTATTCAGTTTACCATCAGTCTGTAAATATTCACATTTAAGAGGGCAGTATGTAACATTCAGGAGGATCTAATGGCAGAAATGGAATTTAATATTCATAAGCATGTTTTCATTTGTGTATAATCGCCTCAAAATAAGAATTTTTGTGTTTTCATTACCTTAGAAAGGTTTTAGATTTACAGAGAGAGCAGGTCCTCTTACATGGAGTCCATCATGTTGCACTGTCATGTTTCTACTGTTTTTAAGATCCACAGCCACCATCATTTTTCCTACACACTTAGAAGGAAAGGGTGAGGCAAGGTTGCAAGTTGCAGCCTCGCTGCTAGATTCCACTAAATCCTACACACTGCTCCTTTAAACATTTGCACTTTTTAAGAGATTTTCTTGCTCAAAAATGCCTTTTTGACAAGATAGTAGTAACAGCAGTAGTAGAAGTAAATCTTTGACATTGCATGACTGTAGATCAAACAACAGAATAGAAATGGATTCATTCAGTTGCTCGCTTTTTATCTAGATCTATTATGATAGGATCAAGTACAAGGTCAAAAGAACCATTTCTTCACACATGAAGCACAGTATAATATCCCTGTGTGCAATAATATTTCAGTCTACTTGAGTGCTTTAGTATGATGTATTGTGAGTGTTTACATCTCCTCTGTGATTCTGTTCTTGTATTGACTTTAGCCAAATGCCAAAACTTAATACTTGATGTTTTAAAATAAGAATTTCTCATTTAATTAAAACAACAGTCAAATCTTATGGTCTGAGAACGGGGTTGCTCTTTTGTGATATGCAGATCTTTATCAATGCACAAGATCAAAATTCTCAAATTACAAAGACGATGTTGATTTATAGTACAGAACAACATGTGTGTAATTTCCTGCTATGATTAAGGTAAGGATTGAAGGGTAAGGCGATACCTGCTTAGCGATTTTACCCTAGAGCAAAAGAATGACAGCTGGCAGCAGGGTCTGGATTAGGTTTCCCATAGGGGTATTGCATCTTTTACACCACCGCTTCTTTGGAGTAGAATAGGGCCGATAGTAACCTGACTCCCTCAGACCCATCCAATCTCGTCTCCCTCTGTCTCAATGGGGCCAAGCAGAAGGGATCTGTGGACGCCTTACTCATCCCTCCCATCTTCCATCTGGACATTTTGCCGGTGTTTGCACTCCAGTTCCTCCACTGGAGACTTAAAGGGCAAGGTCTTTTTTTCCAGTAACCTATTTGAGTCATCACAAAATGCATTCAATGCTCACTTCTGCTAATATTTTTTTGTTTTGGTGGGGGAACAAACAAAGAAAAGTTGCTTTGTTACCAGAGAGGAATGCTGGACTGCATTAAAGCAGCACCTTACTTTAATTAGAAGACAACACTCTTCATAAAAACAAGTAGCATTTGAAAAAACCGTGGCAAAGACATTGAAGTAGTAGTTGAAGTCCTAGAGTTAATGTATTTTTTTAAAATTTCACAATATATGTGAGATATGCACTGATTAGTTACATTTTGACATACTGACACATCTTGACATGATTAAAGTCTATGGCAACTAACAGTCATTTTCATTATTGATCAATCTTCCACATTTTTGATTAATAGGCTAGTCTTAAAAATGACAGAAAAATGCCAAATTAGGTTTCATAATGCCTGAATTGACATATTTAATATTGTTTTGCCGACCAACAGTCCAAAACCTAAAGATATTCAGCTTGCACTGAAATGCCAAAAAAATCTGCACATATACATGTTTGAAAAGCTGAAACCAGTGAGGTTTTGGCAAGAGATCAACTATTTTAGCTCTAATTAAATCATTTTTCTTTCAATGCATCTAGGTAAATCATTTTTGTCACGTCGAAATATTTTGGGCCTCAAGGTCCAGCTACTGAACAACACACCCCATGCAGACAAAAGACAACATGGGAGAGACAGCTAGCATATGTTAACATTGCACTGTATCCAGAATGCGGTCGGCCTGTAAGCTGTGCTGTGAAGTTATAACATTAGAAGAGAGGATGCACACTCAGCAAGAATGTGCACATGTATGCACACAGACTATTTTACTAGCAGATCCACATATTTTGCAGACATGTGACCATGTGCAGTTCCATTTAAGTCTTACTGCTCGAAACATGATATATGAAGTATTGAACCTGCTCAGGTGCTTTTCTGTGACTTTCATCTTGATCAAAAAAACTGCAGCTGGAGGCGGGGAGGACGGGGCCAATTCAGACCAGTTTTTTAAGATTGTAGTAATATAACAAGGTATTGTAAGTTAAATGTTTTATAAATACATTTAGGTTATAGGTTATGGACATGCTTTATCTTTAAAAGAGATACTAGTTTGTTGATAATTGCTGTAACTTGCTGGCATGTGACTTTTTCAAAAGGTGAGATGTGGTTGACAAAAAAAAAAGTCTGCATACAAGATATTTTGGATGTGAGCCACTGGCACATGCTGTAATTTTAAGTACTTCACAATGCATTCACAGGAATAACAGCATAATGACTTTGACCTGTTTTGATCACCTCTTTCTCCCGAGGTTTTAACAAAGCCCAAGAGCCATGCTTGTTCTTTGTGATTTTATGTTCCCATAGCCTCGGTCTTACCTTGTGCAAGACCTGTTTTTTGTAGTAGCATGGCTTCTTCTTATAGAATGTGTTCCCACCTGTTTCTTCCTCATTACGCTGACACTCTGATAGCAGTTTTTTTGTGCATTTCATTTGGTGTGTTTTTCTCGTTTCCACTGACTCCAGATTAAGGAAAAGAAAATGTTGTCAGCCCATTGTCACATGAAATGTGGAGATGGCCTTACCCCTCACATCTTCCTGTCTGCTCTGTCTGCACCCCTCCCCCTCCCCCCTCTTTGCAGCAACAAGCCCCCTGTCCAGACCCCGGTCTCCTGACCTAATCTGGATGATTAAATCATTTTTCTTTAGCACAAATTTTGTCCCCCTGCTACTCTTGTCTGGTAGTCGCCGCACACCCTCCCCTATTGATCGTCATACTGAGGAGATTACCCTAATAGCTGGGATTACCTCCCCACATGTTGGTTGGCCACATACACGGGGGGAGGGAGGGAGGGAAGGAGGGGGCATGGAGCATGTTTTGCATGATGTGCAAGTGTATGGGATGGAGGGTGGGAGGGGTGGAGGAGTAAGAAATAGAGAAATCTTTGTTTGTTTATTGCCTGTAAGTACTCTAACATAAAAGAGCTACAACCTCTGTGATGTGTCAACGCCTGTGGGATGTAATTAGACTTTCTTCAGCCCACAGAACAATCTCTAACAGTGATGATCAGTCAGGAGACAACCGCCTTTTATCAGCAGGACAGACAAACAACACCCTGAAGACCTATTTGACATGTGTTTGTCCTTCTCTCTATGCAGCCCGGGTTTAAAGGCCAGGGGCATCACCTTGCAATACGAGAGAGATAAAACAATTAGTAGATGAACTGATTGATTAATCGAGAAACTTAATCAGCAGCAATTTTGTTTTCGTTTTGGTCAGTTATCAAGCAAAAACGCCAAACATTATTAGATTGTGGCTTATCAAATGTGAAGATTTGCTGCTTATCACTGTTATTTCATAGTAAATGAAATGCCTCTCAGTGTTAGTCAGACGAAACCAGCAGTGGACAGATTTGTGGCAGATATTTCTCACTATTTTCTGACTTTTTCTAGACTGAACCAGTAATCTGCAATGAAGCCACAAGCCCGCTGACAACAATAACCACAACTGGCCCAGCACGGTCCCCATCCGCGTTTCACAACAACCTCAGCTGGACATCTCTAGTTTGGTGGCCCGCTGGCTGTGAGCTCTTTTTATAGTTTACTGTTTCTAACAAGTGCCAGAGGGTGAAACAGCTAGAAATCAAGATGTTATACCCACAGAGGCGGCCAAAGAGAGAGAGAGAGAGACTGGAGGCCATTCAGACAGTGCAGAGAAAAGGAATTCCGTTAATCCGCCGCTGATCCGGTACAATGGCAGCCTTGTTGTCTGTCCCGTTTGCACTCACTTACCACAAGTTTGCGTGCGTTGACAATGTCCGCTGATAGCCGGTCCACAGCTGCGCCAAACCGCGGCAAAGATTAAGAATAATAGCCCCAATAATGGTGCAGATAATGTGGGGAGAGCTCGTATCAGGACACTTGTGTCAGTCAGTCGCTAGCCCGCTCCGACACGAGATTCAGAGGACACACACACACACACACACACACACACGACTTGGTCGAGTGTTTCACTCCAACTGACATCCATATTACTAACAGACGGGATGTTGTAGTTAACTTTCGCCCACACAAACTCCCCAAAAAACGGACTACTCACACTTGTACAAGCTGCCTGAGCCACCACAGCATCCCACTCCCGTCCTCTTTTGTTAGTTAACCGTCGTTTAGCTTCACTCCTTACCTTAGAGGGGTTACCGTTAGGCGGCAGGTCGCTCCTAAAGGAATCCCATCACGGAAAAAAAACACAAAAAGAAAAAGAAAAAAAAACAATGGCGAACTACGCTTAACAGCTTTACACTTGGCGACAAATCAGGACGGTATCCTTCAGACCTCGTTCTTCTCCGTGGCGTTCAAACTTCCCCCCGTCTTTCAATCACAGCGGTGCACCTGAACCGCAGTCCCGTCCTCCTCCTCATCCGCAGCAGCAGCGCCAGCGGCAGCCGTCGTTGTGTTGGGGGACATGAGTGACGCGAGAGATAACGTTATTAACGTTAATAACAAGGACGAGTGATCTCTCTGCGTGTGCGCGCGCGGCTCTGCCCCATTCACTGCAGCTGCTGAGTGACCGGTGGGCGCGCGCACAACATTTCTCTTAGATTACCGTTAGTTCAGTGTGGAGTGTGTGGTGGTGTAAAATATAAAGGTGGATGTGCTCTAACAACACACACTGCGTACACAACCACTGACAGAAGTTCAGTCAAAGGTTTATGTGGAAGTAAAATAATGAACTAACGTGTTTGGACCACATTGCAGGAATTGCTTCAGTGTCGCGTGACTAATAATGGCGGTATAAAAATGCTAAACTCAAACTATTATAAAAATATTTTTCATTGTTGACCTGAACGGGCTGACCTTGTGTTTTAAAGGGACTGTTTTATTTAAACTAATGCAGTGCACACAGGGGCGGGACAGGCCGAGAGCAGGAGGGCGGGACTTTGTTCAGAGCTCTCTGTATAATACAATCAGTAACATTCTTCACAAACACAGTAGTTAATAGCTTATCATTTTAAGACCTGTGTAATAATAATAATAATAATAATAATAATAATAATAATAATAATAATAGCTTATTATAACATTCCTTTCATATCTCGCCTTGATCTGGAACATGTAGTACAGTTTGTGCCCTGTGTTATAAACAGTGACATGTAAGACTACACTTGCATATTGAGCTCAGCCAAAAATGGACCAGAAGTATTTGCACACTGTCACCTAACTGCTGCTGTTTGACTTCAGGGAGTAAGAATTATTTCGAAATTAATATTAGAGGAAGAAGAAGTGCATATTTTGCAATAAATACTGTCCCTCAGACAAATTAGACAGCGATATAAATGTGGAGTGGAATATTCCTTATTTTTTACTCCATACACTCGTGAATATTGGACAACCATGCCAAGTTGTGTGAATGATGCTCATCAGAGATGATTTAGAAGTCGGTATATCCATTGCTGACTGAAAATAAGTATATCTTATCTTATCCACGGTGGCCCACCACAAATGCATCACAACTTTGTATATGTTCGTGCCCTCTGAGTCTGCCACTGCACATCATTATAATACAATATGATAGGAACTGCCGTTCTGTGAAAGTCAGTAAAAGTCAGCCTTTAAAGTTTACAGCCACTAATCCACCACACAAAATTGTGAGTGTTTGCAGCTAGTTCAACTTTAAGATAAAGAATTACTTAAATAACTCCAAAAAACAAAACAAACACATCTTAATCTCCACGTTTAGATGTCCATCCTTCTGTCTCATACAAAGAAACCTGACTATGATAGCATGATCACTGTAATGGTGTAAAAATCATTACCAAAACACAAATTCAGTTTTGAAGTGGGTTTTTGTTTGGTCTGGTTTAGACAGTTTGAGATCAGTGTTGGGGTGTGCTACTGTTATCAGGATTAGGATTATCTGTTTTTATTTTACTAAGTCCTGCAACAAGATTTATAACAATAGTGGCAACAGCAACAAAATATGATTTACACAATGCACAGCAGGTGGCTGGACATGGATGCTGTTTTTAGATGTGTTTTGCATGGGTTCATAATCTGATTTTCCAAAGGAAGGCTTTGTGTTTGTTATGTAAAATATATTCATCATCTGAACAACTTCTCCCTCAATCCACAAGCAAATGGGCTCATGCTGCTTGTTGTTAGGTCAGACATCTGTCAGCAGAGGGCTCACTTTAAGAGAAGGCTTGCGGGGAACGTGTAGGAGGGTGGCCTCCTTCTCGTCTTGACACAGTCAAGTGTTGTATTCTCATTTCACATAGGGTGGCGACAAAGCCACATCATTCACTCTCCTCACTCACTCTCTTCCTTCACTCTCCCCCATGTTTTGGCACAACTCAGGGATTACACAGAAATGCACATGTATGGTGGTGAATCCAAATATGTATTCATTTATTGGCACCCAAAAAATACACCTGACCAGCCAGTTTGTAAATTAATCTGACTGTAAATTTAGGTAGCTATAGACATATCACCTTACCAGATAAGAGTCCTTTAGGAGGGCAAAATAAAAGTTTAAGCTGTGAGGGGGATATTTTCCTACTGTGCACCAGAGTTGCTGGTATAGTGTTTCCCATGTCACTCTGTGGTGATTGGCACACCTTAAGGAGGCCACAGGTTGGCGCCTCTTCCAAAGCAATAAGTTAAACTCTGTCTACTCTTTCTTTGTTTGGCTGACTAGACTGATGCAGCTGCCTCGATAAGGCTGAACTCTGGTCCGTCTTCCAGGCAAACCCAAGGTTAAGATTAGCTTTATTTTGTTTCAGACAGACAGACTGTCTGCAGACGGTGCTGTGTGTGACCTGAAGTGACACACACTGTGAATTTTTGTTTAGCAGTAGTTTCTTGTTTTGATCCAATATCCATTATTATATTCTCATACGCATATATGACTAAAGAATGACCTTATTTAGGCATGTAGCAAATCTCAGTAGGTCTTGTCAGGTTAAATGCTCCCCATCAGGAAGAAAAATGAGAGGTGGACACTCAGGAAGTAATAAAAACTTGTTTCTTCAAGCAAAATTGATTTCTGGTTTAAAATTCACTTAAGTGGCTTTATTTGAGGGTGTGGCGTGGATGAGTCATATTCAGCCATGCTAAATTTTGTGCAGGCCTTCATGATGCCCACAGGAGGATTCCTACCAACACTTCAGTCTCTTGACTTTTCTTCTAACACTACCAGCAGGCTGACATTTATGATTTTTACTGACATGTCAACTACTGGATCAGTTGCCATAAAATGTAGTACATACATTCATGCCCCCTTCAGGATAATTGTAATCACTTTGGTGATCCCTTAACCTTTCCTCTAGCTCACTCAATCATCAGGTCAAAATCTCAACTTGTCTGATATCATCGGCCTCAGCTGTAGCTCATGTTTAGTGCTAATTAACAAATGTTAGAATGCTAACACTAAGATGGTGAACATGGTAAGCATTATACTTAGACTGTTAGCATTGTCATTGTGATCATTTACTGTAGCTCAAAGCATCACTGTATGTGAGGCTCTGTGCAAAGTCCTGCACATAACCCCATATAAAACCCCATAAAGCATCACAACTTATTGTTAACATTTTGGTTTTGGGGATTCCATAAATTAAATACAACATGTTCATTAGTGCTGGTGGATATATTTTTGAACTTAGGACAGAACCAGGATTCCTGTTCCAGTCTTTATGCTAAGATAAGATAAGCTAACCAGCTACTGGCTGTAGCTTTACACGTACTGATTGAGAGACAGCAAATAATGTATTTGTCAAAATGGTGGTTGTTCTGTAATGTTTGAAATATTTAAGTAAGGTTCAGGTTGATGCTTCTGCATCTAGTTACAGTACATTACACTCTTAAAAAATTATAGTGCAAAGCCAAGTATTGTTATGATTTGGCACCATATAGATAAAAATGAATAATCTATTCTACAAATAACTAAAAGCAGAGGAGGCTTGATGCGTGGATCGTAGTTAAATGACTGTTATATCAGTAATACTCTGTGCATCCAGTGGGCCGGGAGATATAAATGTACATTCTAATTAATAGTGGATGGGTTGTGAGTGGGTGAAACAGGGTGTTAGGACCATGCCCCTGGGAAAGTGTTCTTATAATTTAACATTCAGTACAGATACGAACACAGTAGGATTACTTGAATATTTTTTCTGTAAAAATATTTTGGTCAATGCAGAATGTGCATCTTTGCATTGATTTACACCAAGTCTTTGACACAAGTCTTTTTCTGTCCTTTTTCTTTCTTTCTTTTTCTTAAGATTATTCGGAAAGTGAAAATGCAATATTTTTGTGATTTACTTTCATTAAACTAAGTTGCTACTTGGTAGTAATTTGATAATTTGGTGCCTGACTCCTGTAGACCTCCTTCTCCCTTTGGCTCTTTGTTGTAGCTCTAAAAATGCAACCTGTTACTATTAAAAAGCACAACATGGATAATATATTAGAGAAGAAAGTACATTTAACACATAATTAACTAACTCATTGATATGATCAACATGGCAGTGTGTGGATCTGTCCTCAATGGTCAAAACATCGGTTCATAAATAAACTGTATAGTATATGTATTTGAGTCAGTGTGCTGGATCTTCTTTATCATTCATTATCGCATGGTTAAAGTAAGTCTGTGCCAAATATGTGACATAAAGGAAAACATGTTTCTGTGGCATGTTACTGGACTTGAAAACACACTGCATGTTTTCTTCAGCTAGTTTATGAAGGCTTAATGTTTATGATGGCTCAGTTTGGACAGACCAGCATTAATCAACTTCCCCACTCTTCCGCCTATCCCAAGCTAATCTCATTTAGTCATTCACTGCTGATGTTCTTTCCACTATCAACGATTCATAATGAAGAGTCATCTCTGTGGCTCAATCTAATCTTGAAGCAATTCCCCTGATATAAATAGAAAAAAATAACCAAATTGAGTTTGCTACAGTTTTATTTTTTGTCAGCCATATTTTCACCTGTAAGGACCACGTGGCATTAACACCAACATCATTTCAGCACATTGTCACTTGCTGCTTATTAACCCTTTAATGTGAACTGTATACTCTTGAGTTAGAATATTGTATGTGCTCTATTTAATGAATGCAGAGGCAAAGAATAGTAAGTAATAATAGTATAAATGTTGGAAATGTAACAATGACATTTGTTAATCTGTCCCAGCATTTGCCAAACATTTGGATTCTAAAGCTGAAATTGGAGTAAATTTTATATATATTTAACTAATTGATATGATTGACATCCTAGAGTTTGGGTCTGTCCTTAATGGTCAAAACAATGGTTCATAAATTGTCAAAATATTTTCGTCAGTGTGCAGGATCCTCTTTATTATAGCATGGTTAAAGTAAATATGAGGCATAGAGAGAAAAACATGTTTCTGCAACATATTACTGGCTATGAAAAAAACTGGATTTAACATTTTATTTAAGAAGAGCAAAGAGTTTTTAAAGGACAAGAACATTCGAAAAATGTAAAATGACAGCAGAGGTAAACATGAAAACTAACAAAAATAAACTAGACAAGTACAAAAAATGGCTCATTTACTCATTTATTAATTCATTTATACACATATGTAACACAGTGTTACAAAGCAATTTACAAGTGGCTCAAGTCATGGAACAAAATAGTAAAAATCCCTGTCCAGTTCTACAAAGCAACAGGTAACAGTAACAGTAATAGTAAGCAACAAGAAATGAAATGAAGGCCAGCACACAGAGAGCACATACTACTTTAGCCAAGATTACAAAATCCTCTAAATTAGCTTCTTTGCATCAAACACAATCATGAGGATAATGGAAGTCATAATTCCTGAAGAATATCTACTGTATTATGCTTCAAGTAAATGGTTTGAATGTACTTTAAACTGCATGATGTCTGTTACCAAACTGGGTTAAAATTGGGAGAAAGAGAAAAAAAAATCTATCTCATGGGGTTCAGGATTCAAGACGTAAACTGAATTTGTATCTTTACTAAAAACTAATACAACACTTGTCGTGGGGCAAATCTACCCCCAAATTTGACTGATAGCAGTCTGTTTATGCAGAGTGAAAAATATGATGGGGTGGAGCATGAATCCAGGGTGGGTGACATCTACATTCTTGTTGTTTTCCGCCTTCGAGATAATTCCATGTTGTGCAACAGAGTCGGTGGCTACAAGAAAACTAACTGAAGCAGAAAACTGAGCTCCTCTGAGATTCAGGTGAGATTTTCTTCTACATATAGCTGTGAATATGTGTATTTATAGAAGAGCTCTAACAGACACATTCAGTATATTTATTTTATATCTTATAATGTCTCACAAGGTATTATACTAAAAGAGAAGTGTCAGTCTGGCAGATATTTCTGTTTAAGTTTGAAGTAAAATTTTAGTTTAGATTTGGTTGTATACTGCGTATCGATCGCAAGGTTAAAAGGAAATAGAATTCTGAACTATTGTAGCTCTGAGGGAGAGTATAGTATTTGCACATTTAGTGGAAAATAGTTCTATTTAGTGAACAGCCTCAGTGCAGCTCATCTACATGTGATTTACACTTCATTATTATTTATTTTTGATTTAGGAATGTATGAAAGAATTAACCAAAGAATTCCTCATCACTGCTAAATGAACAAATCTAAGCCTAATTTACACTCTGTAACCTTTGCTGGTATATTTGCTTCCTTTTTGCTCACAGTTACTCCACTGCACTTTGTGCTATATAGGTACACAGTTAAATTATTATTTAACTGAGATGCTAACAACTGCTTAAAAATTCTATAAAGGACCATTTTATGACTCAAGATCTGATTTTAAAAGGAGCTGATCTGAAAACGTTTAATAGTTTAATCAGACTATTTTTATCCTCATCCTCACATCTTATCCTTCCAGATGATAATCATGTAAAATGATTTTTGTTATTTGGTTTGCATCACAAACTGTGATTTTCATGCTACGTCTTACTTTACTTTGCACTGTTTCTATAATTATCAATACTCTAAAGATGATAGCAGTGAATGCAGATGTAGATTATATAATAAAAAAAAGGACTCCAGAGGACCTCTGACAAGTTTTACCACTTCAAATAGTGAAATGATTTTAACTGCTTCATCTTATTACTTATATTTCCTCCCAGAGAAGTTTGATTGGATTATCTAACTCTGTGGGTAACACTTTAGTCTAATCTGTTTATCTGACAAGGCTAATGTCCTTATTTACTCATAAACTGCAGCGCCTATTATGTAATAATCATTTCCTCTTTCCTTGCAGGGTTAGATGACTGTCAGTTAATAAACAGACAACCAGAACTTACATTTTTAGTTCATTATTGGCACAAGGAGGACAAGCGGAAATATCTCTAATAATAGCCGGACAACCTCAACCCTCATCAGGGGTTGCCTTCAGGATAGGAAACATGTCAGACACTGACTTCAAGAGACTTGAGCTCTTTAGCAGCATGCTGAATGGTTGCAGAGTGGGCCCACCCTGTAACAACTCCCACCTGTTCTTCTACAACACCAGCACTGATGGTGGGCTGGAGATTCTAGATGATGGAGCCCTTTGGCTAAGAATAGTCATCTCTGTGGTGTACTTTATCGTGGCTACAGCGGGAGTGTTGGGGAACTTGTTAGTGATGTTCCTACTGTATTCTACTCACACCATCACCACAGGCACCATCAATTTCTTTGTCTTTAACTTAGCTTTAGCCCACTTGCTCTTCTCCCTGGCCTTGCCGTTTTGGGCCGTAGACATTGCACTGGACTACAATTGGCCTTTTGGCTTGGCCGCATGTAAGGCCGTGTCCTTACTCACTGGGCTCAATGTCTTTGCTAGCTGTTTTTTCCTGACAGCTATGAGTTTGACCCGGTACTGCTATGTGGCCACTGCTCTCAAACCCAGGCCATCCCTCTGCAGTAGATTTTGCACCTCTCCGGTTGCCACAGCTTTCATCTGGGCTGCAGCGCTCATAGCAGCAACACCCCGAGCTGTGTTTGCTGACCTTAGACATGTGGGCAGTGGCAACGACACAGCATGCCTGCTCCGTTTCCCAGATGGTACAGCATGGCTTGGAATAAACCAGCTCCTGCGCATGGTGCTGGGATTTCTGCTGCCCTACGGCATCATCACCCTCTCTTACCTGCTTCTGCTGCGCTTCCTCTGTCGGCATAAACTGAGGGGCAGCAACTCTCGGCGAAAGGCTGATATTTCAAAGTCTGTGGCGGTGGTTGTGCTGTCATTCTGCGCCTGTTGGTTCCCATACAACATCCTCACACTTTGGAGTGTCCTGATCCAACTTGACATAGTTGATATCAGCCCCTCATTCTACTTGGCTCAAACATACTTTTTCCCTCTGGCCAACTGCTTGGCCTTCACCAGCAGCTGCTTCAACCCGGTCATCTACTGCCTGGTGAGGAAAGAATACCGTGTGGCTCTCCATAATGTGCTCTTCAAGTTGAGCCTGGCTATTATGTCCAAGATGCCCTATGCTATTAATTCTGAGGAGGGGTCGGGACAAGCTGTACAGCTGGCTGTTCCACTCAATACTGTGTTTAGTCAGACAAGCCACTCTGACACAAGGAAATATGCACCTCTGACAACACTTCCAACACTAGTGTCCACCCTGTGAAGCCACAACACAATTACTCAATTCTTTACACCTATCCTTTAGTTTTATGTCACAAGCATGCATTATTTTGAGAGTTCTGATTGTGTCTTTTGCTCTAAGGATACACAACATGTATACATCAGGTCTGTTGTTGAAGCTGCATCTTAAACACACCTAAGCTTTTGTGGGTCTTGTGTTTCACAGTCTTAGCTGTCTAAATGGGCTGCATGACTTGGGTCTTATTCAGTGAAGGCATAACTCAAAGTTTCAACTTAATTCTTTCACTTATTTACGACAAATTTGGTGTCCAAGATGTCCCTCCTTTCCTGTTTTATTATTCATGTTGTATTATGAAATGCTTTACAATAGTTCACTATTGTATAAAACTAATGTACAGATGTTTACCTCTGCAGTTTGGAACAATGTGGTTGTCTCGTCCAGGTGTGTGAACACATTTATGTCATTTGTTTGAATAGAAATTAATAAATAAAATAGTTCCTAACATGTTCTTTTTACTGACTGACTGTCTTTTTCCATGTCAACAAGTCCCATAAAAAGTTTGCTTCATAGTCTGCAGTGAACATGTAGCAGATTCTTAAACATAATCAATGAATCAATATTTGTCTGGGCTTTCTGTGTCTATATTGTCTGATAATGAAGACAGCAGCTGCAACAGGTAAATGTACTCTTAGGAATGCAACTATCTTTCTTTTTGTTTTTCTAAACATTGAAGCAAACAGTTTACAGGTGTAAGACAAAACTATGCTGTCAATAATGTCACTAATACATGTCAGTTTTTAACTCCAAACTTACATGTAGCACATTTAGTCTTGCTAGCTAGAAATGTCAAAATGTCAAATGTTGAAGACGAAAGCAAAGTCGGAAAAGCAGATAGAAGCTCAACACTGGAGGGCACATGTAGCTTAAAATAAAAATCTATATTCGGGTCCTGAAACATTGCATCACACTATAATTGTGAATCTTGGTAATATCTTGTGTTTGGCTTTCATTTTAACCTTACAACCAAATTGGTGGCCACAGGCTGAACAATTGTTATTTAAATGTTATATCGGGATAAACCCTTTAAGATGTACCATTCTGTCTTGAAAGGGATCAAATAACACAATATCAAAAGCAGAGGAAATAGCAAAGACTGATTAAAGACTTAATCTCTGAGATGTACAGAACTTTCTGTATATTTCTGCAGATTTAGAATTTCTACATAAAATCTGTTACAGATCTGTCTAAGATTCATCATTTAACATTAAAATTACTGCATGGAAAATTTTCATTGCTGCTCATTCAGCCTTCTTTAATCCCAAAACACCACGAGATGGCGATGTTGATCAACTTTAAAAACTGGATGAGGCTCACACTGATTAAACACACATTAACATGGCTACACATCCTTCAGTTCTCTTTCAATTCTTCTATAAATCAGTGCTCAATTATTGGATTTGATTGAGTCCCACAATATTCTTAGTTGTGTAGAGATTTAGCTTTGTTTAAAAACACTTTGAGTTTTATCTAAAATCTGTCTTAATCATAAAACGTTTCGGTAATTTTTCCAGTCACTGAAGTCATTCTAAAAATGGCCTTATTGGTATTATTTGTTCAGGATTCTCAAATGCTTTGAATTTTGGGAACATAACATGACATTACACATAACAGCTGACTAAGCAAACACACATTACAAGCATACATCACTCGTCAAAGCGGTGTGATAGTGGCTGAGAGAAAGCGATGGAGCTGTGAAAGTGATTCAGGCAGGTGGATGTCTGCAGTCCTCCGGCATCATGCAGATCTGTGATGGAGAGCAGCTGACATCCCTCTGATCACTCAGCCGTTCAAATGACACAAGAGCATGCTAAGCTATGAGAGGACAGGATAGAATAGAATATCTTTATTGGACTATGATTGGTTGGAGTAGCGTTTCTTTGGTGGTGTGTCTTGACTGGATTGGATCATCTTTTCATTATTTGTGAGAGAATGAGCTGTGGAGGCTTGCAGTAGTCAGTCATCACATTGAGAGTGTTAATATCAGCAGATTGTGCAGCCGGCAAACTGGGGAGAGTTTGACTGTGGTGATCACTGCTGGAAGTGATATGTAGCAAGCAGAGAGTGGGGTAGACAGACATGTGACAGATTGGGCCTGAGGTGAGGCCTACCTTGAGCTAGACAAGGTTGGTTTGCAGGGCATTGGGATGATTGTGTTGATTATTAAACTAAAGCCCACAAACAGTATTTTAGCATATAAAATCCACAGCCTTTAGGATAAAACTGAGGCACAGATCAGCCATAGCATTATGACCACCTACCTAATATTGCGTAGGTCCCCCTTTTGCTGCCAAAACAGCCCTGACCCATCGAGGATTAGACTACACTAGACCCCTGAAGGTGTGCTGTGGTATCTGGCACCAAGACGTTAGCAGCAGATCCTTTAAGTCCTGAATCGGACTTGTTTCTCCAGCACATCCAATAGACCGACAACACTTTGAACTCATTGTTGTGTTCCTCAAACCTGCCGAAAGAGGCCACTGCCAACAGGGAATACCATTTCCATGAAAGGGTGTACATGGTCTGCAACAATGCTTGGGTAGGTGGTACGTGTCAAAGTAACATCCACGTGAATGGCAGGACCCAAGGTTTCCCAGAAAAACATTGTCCAAAGCATCACACTGTGTCTGCTGGCTTGCCTTCTTCCCATAGTGCATCCTGGTACCATGTCTTCCTCAGGCACCCAGTCTATGTGATCTAAAAGAAAACATGATTCGTCAGACCAGGCCACCTTCCTCCATTGCTCCGTGGTCCAGTTTTAATGCTCATGTGCCCTTTGTTGGTGCTTTTGGCGGTGGACAGGGTTCAGCATACGAACACCCTGATTGGTCTACGGCCATGCAGCCCCATACGCATCAAACTGTCATGCATTGTTGTTCTGACACATTTCAACAGACGAGAACCACTTTTCTGTCACCTTTTTAGCAATTCAAGCTCCAGTAGCTCGTCTGTTGAGTCTGTTGTTGCAGTTTTGAAGATACTCTAACCCAGAAGTCTTGTCATCACAATTTGGCCCTTGTCTAAGTTGCTCAAATCCTTGAACTTGTCCATTTTCCTGCTTCTAACATCAACTTGGAGGACAAAATGTTCTCTTGCCGCCTAATATATCCCACCCACTGACAGGTGCCACGATAACGAGATAATCAGTGTTATTCACCTCACCTGTCAGTGGCCACAATGTTATATACTATGTATACTATGTATATAGTCAACTTCAACATTAGCAGATCTTATGCAACATTAAAAAGGTATTAATAGGTTTTTTTTTGGCTTTTTGGGGGCAGCAGAACAAGCTGTAAACACAACATCTGGTATTTAATCTTATTCTTATCTTCTAAAATTGATATGGTGAAGGTGCTGGCACAAACAGCTTCATGTTTACACTTAAGACTTTACACCTCCTCCATGATGATTGACAGACCGAGGGTTTCGTGAGGCTCTCTTAGATTCTTCATCACAAATTATGTAAATACCTCATGTGTACGTATGTAGTTATATAAATCTTCAATCCTGAGCCTTAAAATAAAAGATCTTCAGTTAGGGATTTATTAGTTTATTTAAATCACTCGGAAAAATCACCTGAAAAATGAATACATTCTCTTTGTTCAAACAAAACAAATCATATCAATCAAGTATACTTACACTAATAATAATAATTACAAGCGCAATCATACCTACAATAACTACCATTATAAATAAAACTACCAACGTTAAACATCCACCATACAACATCTGGATGGCTGGAGGGTATGGCTTATCCATGGGGCATGGCTTATTTCAAAAGAAATGTCAAGTAAATGAAGGTATTACATCCAGTAGGCCCAATTCAAGTCAGAAATCCCACCAACTATATATTTGTGACACAGTAGATCAATTGTGCAGAATAATAGCTGCCAAGAAAAATACTTTTTCATTCCAAAATGCTATACATCCATTTTTAGAAACATAAATATGTTGATAGATGTTAAATACCCTTATTCAAAATATACACGATATCTCATTTTATTTATTAGGTCCTGCTTTAGCTGCAGCAAAGCGGCAGTTACACTCTCTTGGGTCAACAGAGGTTAATACATCCTCTAAAATGTCGTGATTCTGTAAACATAAAACACTTCTTCAACACTAACTTCAATATTATATTATGTTATATCATATTATATACGTAATATTTCTCGCCAAGTTTTATTAGACTGGAGCATTTGTCACGTTTTTCATTTGGACCAACAAACGCAACTCTCGTTCCCTTTTTTTATGTAACAAATGATACAAGAGTAGGTGTAAATTGAACTATTTATATGGATGAGATGAGGGCCAGGAGCCTACCAAAATAAAAGCACAGTAGTTGTCTTAGCACAGACCCATCGTTTCATGTGCTTTTTGAGTTGTATTTAGCTTTAGTGGTCACTCGCCAAAGATTGTGTTTCAGTACTTTTGTGCATTTGGCATCGGAGATATCAAAAGTTCTTGAAAGCAATATCTCTGTGTTCCCTGTAACACCTGAGAGTCTGACGAATACCTGGAACACGATCAACCTCATCCTGTGATTAAAATATTTATGTCAATGTCATGGTAACGGCACTTAAATACAACAGGACAAACTTTAGAAATGGCCCTGTGATGGCAAAAGTTATATATAAGAAATCCTAAGATAGCAATGAACAAGCAACTCAAGATTAAGCCTGACTTTACATTTGGTTAGAAAGAAACTTTTTGTTAGCCGCATGGAATAAAGTATCCTCTCAGGTTGTAGTATGAAGCAGACTAAAGGATCCTCAATTCCAACAGAGAAGGGAGATGAGGGCACGATTTCAGAGGTAGCACACTGTACCACTGCAGCTAATACAGAAAGAGTTTCAAGAATACATGGGTATATCATATATTTGTATGTCGTTATAAACATTTTTTTTTCAGATTATGGATTGCAGCTTCTCATAAAATGAAAACAGAAGTGCAGTATAACATTTCAAAATACTGTATTGCAATGCAGGCCAAATAAATAAACGCATATTTCAAAAAAGAAGATTTACTTAAAACTGCAATCCAGTATTGTTGAAAGCACCACTGCTGTTTTGGTTACACAAACATAGGCGAGATGTTTTAGGAATTTTGTCTTATTATTTCACAGAACAGAAGTGTGCTATGCTGGGAAATTATACAGCTCTCATCCCATGAACGCAGTCACACCATAGCACTGTAGTTTCTGGATTGCAGCATTAAGAGTTAATAATATAAGAATCGTTTTTTTTTTACCACAAGTTCAACATGCCTGAAGGCCTACCCTTTATTTGAATACATTTTACATATAAGAATAAATATACATTAAGCTATTTTATACATTTCTGGTAACATAAACATATAACTTTGTATCATTGATATTTATCTTGAAGGAAAATGTCTTTTTAAAGGCAAGAGGTTAAGATAAATTATATCAACCATGAAATTTGTAATATAAATGATTCTGACTAACATACAGAGTTAACCAACACACTGCTTATTAATTCATCACCTGACTACAAAAAAAGGACATTTAATATACAAAGTTTACAAGTTGTTTTGTATTGGCATTGTTATTTTGGGCCCTGTGGCACAGACTGTAAGGCAGTCATATCCTATGCACATATACTACATATCCCTGCTTGGAAACTCTTTTATTGTTCTGTTGTTTTCACTGTCTCTCCTCTAAGTTGGTCTGCAAAATTCGCTTCATTTCTCTCAGTACTGTACTTTCATGTTGTATAATGCAAAAGGCTGAACGCCACCCTCTTCTGGAAAAAAGACACGGAAGAGTCAGCAGGTCGGGTAAAAAAAAAAAAGAAAAAGATGCCTTCCGATGAGAAAGCCCTGTCAAAGTTTTTTTTTTGTTCTGTTTTTTGTACATTAGAATAATATCTGACAACAAGTCCACTTACTCACCCTCGCAGTTAAAAAGCACATGCAGAACTATTGCACATCTATGCTTCAGAAACATTAAACACAACAGATGAGGAATTCACTACTTGCTATAATATGAGTTGTTTCCAGTTGCACATAATGTTTATAATCATAGTTATTAAAATTGATTCATACAGCACTTTTCAAACCAATGTTACAAAGTGCTGTCCAAAAAAACGTGAAAATGGGAAAAAAATGGTGCAGACCATGATTTTTTTTATTTTTCAGGCTGATTTCTTACTTTTGAGGCTCTTACTGTTTACTGTCTCTCAGATGTAACTGTCCATGAGACAAGCATTCATTAGAAACTGTCAACCTGACTATGAACTGGAGCCCTGTTGATGCTCACACTCTCTCTGAGAAGCTACACCTGTCAGTATCATATTTTAAAGATTTCTGATGATAAACTTTTTAGTAAAATAAATTTTAGTATTGCATTTCTGTTAATTCGGACATATCTGAACGCTTAGACCCCTTTTACACCTGAAATTAACGCCTAATCTGTCTCCAGATGTCCTATGTGGCTAAGAGAGAAACACATTGAGTGCGTTCCAATTGGCTAAACCACATCTGTAGGTTATCAGGTGTGGTTTAAAAATGAATGACACCCATCGATAGCACTGCTTCTCTTGGCATGGGATACAATTGTTTGTCCACCAGCCCCACCTGGCTAATTTGCATCTTGAGATCCAGAGATGAATAGCAGGTGTAAATGCAAAGGGCTCATGGGTCAGCTTGTCATTAACCACATAGAAATACCAGATGTAAATGAGGCCTTAGTTCTGGGCATGGGTCAAGTGCCATAATGCAAGCAATAGCATATTTTTGCCAGGCCCTCCCCCTTTGGAGTAATCAGGCCCAATCTGAGATATAATTTTCTCAGATATGACAAAGCTCCTCCAGAACCACAGAAGACATTATAAAATCAGTGAAATGCCCCTTTAAGTCCAATATTTTCTTATATTTTCATACCATTTTTCTTCCAAGTCAGGTCTTTATGATTTCTTTATGAAGCACTTTGTATCACTGTTTTGAAATGTCATATATTCGTTATTATGATTAATATTATTATTACAAAGTTAACAAAACACATTATAATCTGATTATTTTTGTAAAGTATTTCCATCGTTAAAAAGGTTCAGTAGCTTTAAGAAATCCTTCTATACACTGAAAGTTGTTCTGGCTTTACACTGTGTGCTGAAGGAAAACGTAACCAAAGGCAAGATTTCGATTGTATTTAAAGCAGTTAGTTGATTGTAGGATTTGTTTGGCATCTATTCAGATGGGATGGCTGTACTATAAAGGATGCAAAAAATCATAATGATAACTACCTTTGCAGTGAGAATATGTTACTAAATGATTTCATCAGAATCAAATAGCAATATAGGTCTTTGCTTGGCCCTGTATCCGAGGATCATAGATGGCAAATGATTGTTGTTTGTCACCATGACGGGATATTGTGCTTGTTAAAAAGCCTTTTCTACATTTTGTCTGCAGCAACTTGAAGCAAGTGAGAAGCGAGTGTGCTGCTTGTAGCGGGGAAAAATCATGAATCCGTCTCCATCCCCAGTGTGTACACACATCTCTTCTCACTTCTTCTGATTACATAAAGAAACTCATTAGGTTCAGTATTGCCATTGTGGTGGCATTGGCTTATATTTCAGTCAAAACGTGCAGATGATTCACTGCACACAATGGTCCTCACGCTAAACTGATTGTCAAGTTCTGGTTCAGGCAAAGTTTGAATATGTGCAAAGTTTTTTTGTTTTTAAGAACGTTGTGAGATGAAGCCTCCAGTGGTCCTGCTGGATCCACTGCAGAGCTTCTCTTCATGGGTGTTTTTGTAGGAGGATGTGAACTGGTCTTCTTACACTCGAGTGACCATCATGAGCTCTGGTCACTTGGGAATTGACAGTCAGGATCCTGGGTGGCCACCATAGCCCTGGCTGATAGACTGAAGGGAGAGAAAACAGGAGAAATTACAACGTATCTCCATTTACAGCTTCATGAGGGCACAGGTTTAAAGGAACAGTCAGACATTTTGAAAAATGTTTACTTTCTTGCCGAGAGTTGGATGAGAAGATCACTCTCTAAAAGACCAACAGCAAGTTGGCATAGCTTAGGATAAAGACTGGAAACAAAGGCTTATCTGCTCTGTCCAAAGGTGACAAAATCTGCCTAGCAGCACCTCTAAAGCTAATTAAATTAAACATTAAATAAAATTATAATAATATAAAAGAAGAGTAATAATGACAGTTTGCTGTTTTACAGGATGCTATGCACTGGAGTATTTCTTTCCAGAAGTGATTTTATACTACCTAACCTCTGCATCTACCTTTGGACTGAGCTAGGCTAGCTGTTTCCCCCTGCTTCCAGTGTTTGTGCTAAGCTATCTAGCCACAGCTACATATGTACCGTACAGGCCTTGTCATATAACTCTTGGCAAGAAAGTGGATACAGTGACATATTTTCCAAAAATGTCCATCTATTCCTTTAGATCTTCACTCTCTGTTTTCTGTCTTTGGGAAAGAACCGTTCACACTTGCACACAGTAATTAACAAAACTCTCCCAATCTGAAGGAATAGCACTTCTCAACACTTACTCAGACATCTTTAATTGGACGCCAATCACTGAAACATTCAATATCATAAGAGTGTTGTTTTTATAGCTATGATTACAGTCTGAGCCAAAAAGGACTGCTTGCAAACCAAACTCTGCAGCCCAATTTAGAGTCCAAAAAAACAGTTTCATGTTGGTAAAGCTTAGATTAGACATCTATTCTCATCACGCACTCTTATTTTGGTGAAGAAGTCTGGTCAATAATAGTCCTACAAGAGAGAGAGAACCAGTGGAGATGCACTGCTATATATGGCCTGACTTTCCAGAAGGCACTTTTGTCTTTTTTTGCTTTTGATGTTGAGGTGACAGAGTATTTCAAGGATGGCAAATGTTGTTTCTCCTGAGTTATTCTGGCGTAAACACGCAGCCTCTTCACCTGCGTCACACTCCAGCCCACATGGTGCATTCACAAAGCTGCAGAATTACTGTGATGCTGCCGGTGAGTCACAGTCAAGGTTTTCTAATGATGAATGCGTTTCTGTGGTATAATAATCTTCTTTTCGTGGTAAATGATATTCAGTTTCAGTGTTGACGACTTGCTATTCCTTCACAGAGCCAAACTAGATTAACCTCTGCACAGAAATTTAAGCTCTTGGGTTTTTACGACTGGCAACTGTTTTCACTCTCCCTTCAGGCGTGTGCAGTAAATGGTGAAATGTTATTTCAGATGTGACATAAACGTACTTTTGAAAGATGGGAATAGGTGAAGTGCATGACAGCCGCAAACTTTTCCCCTGCACTGGCTTTGGCAAATGCTTTGGATATGATGTAAGAATGATGCAAAGTGTTTTAGGACATGACTGGTTTAGCAAATAGGGATGATAAAAGACGTAGACACAGGCACAAACCTGGTCTGTGAGGATTCGAGGCTTAATATCAGGAATGGCACCCCCTCTCAGCTCATCTTCCACAGCCATGAGTCTGACAACAGGGAAATAGAAACAAACATACCGGTTGACAAAAATAGAATTATGAAGCCGGTGTTCTTCAAATTTACTGTAGGATTATGTGGCCATATGATGATATTAAGGTCTTGACATGTTTCTGGGTACATTCAGCTATCCTCAGAGCTTCCCGGAGCTGCATCCGAACTGCCTGCAGAACAGGTGAGGCAGTTCAAATTCAGCTCTTCAGATATACAGAACTTGTGAAATGAGTGTGTGCAGGATAGTTAGGTGTGCATCCATCTGCTGTATCTGTATTCAGAGGTGATGTTTAACTTCACTTAAGGTGACGTGAGCTCTGTGGACTTCGCTTCTACTTCCATTTCATTCGGAAGAAAAACAACTTTTTCTTTCTTCAAGTACAGCTAGCTACACTCAAAACGAGTCTGGAGACTGAACCTGCTGAAGTCTTCATATTAAGTATATATGAATTTAATGGTATGATTTTGGGTATTTGTCGTGATATTTGAATGAACTACCTTTAAAGCAATAGTTCAACATTTTGAGGAATACACTGATTTGCTTTTTTTCTGAGAGTTGCATGAGAAGATCAACACCACTCACCGCTGTATGTCTGCACGTTAAAGGTACTCTGTGGAGTTATTAACTATTACTGATGCAATGCATTGTTGAGTGGGTTCTGTTTTGTGTTCTACAACAGCCATGTTTCCATGAAGTTGGGCATATGGCATGGTGGCACTAATTCTTCAGTCAAGTGCCATGAAACCACTACAGAAGAAGTCTCATGCTTCTCATGACTTATTAGCTAATTCTGTTTCCATAAAACTTTGTTTTCGTATTTTGCTTTTATTTATTCTCCACCTTTTCCACCTGAGCCAAGTGTAAAAACTTTTTTATGATGGTTAATGTTCAAAATTTCTGCATCACTCAGCCTTTTATGTCCAAATTGAATGTGTGCATAAAGACAGGTGGTTGCACATAAACACGTCAATGCATGGACTATAAACTGTGTTTGTTAACAAAGAAAAACTCCACAGAGTACCTTCAGTATGGAGGCCAGGAGGTGACTAGCTTACCTTAGAATAAAGAGTAAGAGCCCCCGGCACACTTTCTGTGAACACCACATCTATAATGTGTTATGGGAATGTTCATAGTGAATTATAATGCATTCATAATTCTTTATGACTACATGCATAATGCTTTCTGGTGCCCTTTTTCAACCATCACAAAACATTACAGATGCTCTTGACTGATTATAAATTAGAGGTTGATTGATGGGGCTTATAACAAGGTTACAACTACCTCTACTCACTTATACACACATCTCAACAGCTGTTCTAAAAACTCGTGCTATAACAGTGCATGTGTCATAAGTTGTCATTATATGTGTTATGTGTAAGGTAAAGTGTGATGTATTTCATGCATTTACAAGAATTTATGCTGCATCATAAGTGATTATTATAGAAGAAGCTAAAAGGCAGACTTGTCTTTAGGAATGAAACCAAACCATGATGTATAAAATAAATGATAAAGTAAGAAAAAGACAAAATACATTTTGTGAAGCTGCATACAGTTAATGGTCCGTAAGAACAACTCATTGTTTTATTTCTTCCCACAGTGAAGAATAAAGCTTGACAAACAATATTTTGTCTTTTTCTTTTGAATATATCATTTAGGTATTGTTTTCTAAATATGACAGTGGTGTCCATCTCCTCATTGAACTCTCAGCAAGAAGGCAGATAAACATTTTGCCCAAAATGTTGAACTTTTTCTTTAAAAATGGATACACATGACATCATGCAAGTTGAATTGTTAATCATATTATATGAAGGTCTTATAGTTGAGGGAAACTAAGCACAGATATGTTCATCTGAGTACTTATACAACAGACCAAAACATTTCTAAAGTCAACACTTTAAACCACCTGAATGTTCCCTGTAGCTGTGATTGTTTACTTTTATGAATCATTCCATTATAGCACTCAAACATTTTTTTACATGAATGTGAGTAGCAGTAACAGACTGTGTTCATGGTAAATGCACCATTTCTGTTTCATCACTCTCCACTATACAGTGCAGCAAGTTTGTTTTATGATTATTATTTTATCATCTTGGTGGCAACTTTTGATTCAATAGAGAAAGCCAAGCAGTAACTGGCACAGCCTCGTTTCTGCCAGCTCAGGTTCAACCTGAACTCTAATCACCTGCTGATGATGCCTTTGATTTGAGAGTCCTTCTCCAATTGCTGCTGCTTCAGACGGCGCTCACTGTCCTCCAGGCGGTTCTGATACTGCTGTAGGATCTTGCTTGTCTGCTGTTCCTGCGACATAAGTCTCTGCTCGTATTCCTCAAGCTTGCGATGAGACATCTTCAGTCGCTCCTTCAGGGAGTGTATCTCTTCTTCGTACTCTTTTACCTGAATGGAAAATAAAGTCACAGATGCATGATTTTATCAATAGAGACACTGCTCTGTAGTACAGCTCTTTTTATGCAAGTGGAATAAATGTGCAAACAAAGCTTAAATGCAATCTTAAATTTAACTGCTGTGCAATACGCACTGCATAGAAGTGTGTATTGGAGTTATTCATCACAGCAAATGCACAACTCGAAATATCTGAAATATTTTATACATGTTGAATAAAGGCAGCTGAATTTGTGCATTTCTGATTAACCACTCAGAACAGTTTGCAGAAGTGAAGCAGGTTTAGCACATTATGTTGCCCTCAGTGTGTGCTTGTGATTAACATTACTAATTAACAAACTAACAACTCACAGGGCCAAGGATGATCAAGTGTGTGTCGTATTCTCTCTTACCAGGATACACTCCTGCGACTCATTTGATTTGATTGCTTATTTATAGCACGCCATGCACATTAATCAAGACTGACATTTAACAACATCGATGCAAATGTGTCTACAAGTTTATGTGTCTTTGCAAGTTTAAAGTACTATTTTTGGAACATGGAAAAAACCCCAAACATTTTTAATCAAATCAAAAAAAGACTTCAGATGAGCAACAAGTTTGAAGTCAGAGAGAAGAGATCTTCATACCAAACGGTATTGACAGAAAACTTAAAAACACCAAAATGAGTAAATCTGGCACTTGAACTTTCTGTTTACTGATCCAATGTCATGTGACTTCAAACTATTTCCTCTTGCAGCTGTTTGAAACTAACAACATACTGAACTTCTGAAAATAAACCAAATTGGATTTTTCTACCACGGTGGCACAGTGGTGCAGTGGTTAGCACTGTCGTCTCACAGCAAGAAGAACCTCGGCTGGGGCCTTTCTGTGCAGAGTTTGCATGATCTCCCCGTGTCTGCGTGGGTTCTCTCCATTTACTCCAGCTCCTTCCCGCAGGTCAAAGACAGGTTCATTGGTGACTCTATATTGCCCGTAGGTGTGAATGTGAGTGTGAATGGTTGTTTGTCTCTATGTGCCCTGCCATTAACTGGTGACTTGTCCAGGGTGTACCCCGCCTCTCGCCTAAAGTCAGCTGGGATAGGCTCCAGCCCACTGTGACCCTGATGAGGATAAGCGGTTACAGACAATGGATGGATGGATTTTTCTGCCAGAGTATCATGTAATGTGTGTGTAATTTTGTTATCATAATGTTATACACATTACCGTATTTGTATCTATATTTGATTCTTGGTATATTCTGCACACATGACTTCTGTTTGCATGTCTGTCCATCCTGGGAAAAGGATCCCACATCTGCTGCTCTTCCTGAGGTGTTTCTCTCTATTTGGAGGGACTTATCTGAATTGAGGGTCTGAGGATGGTGGGTGTCCTGTGCTGTACAGATTGTAAAGCCCCCTGAGACAAATGATGATACTGAGCTATACAATTGACTTGACAAGTACTACTCCATTGCTCAAGGTTTCTCACCTTCAGTCAATTCAAAGCAAATGACGAACACACAGACTGTTAATCCTCAGCCTGTAAGATCCAGTGACAGATGTTTTCATCATTCTTACTTTCTAAGGTGGATAATTCATGTTAATCTTCTTTTTTATCTCTGTCGTGGATAATTTGCCTGAAACTATTTTCACTTGCATGTTTCAATCTGCCCTTAAAAATTGAGCAAGCGATTTTACTTTTGAAAACGGTGGAGGAGAAAAAAAAAAACTACGGTGCTGACCCTTTCTAGTCGTGACTCATCCATGCTCTTGGAGTACTCTTTCAGCTGGCCCTCGCGGTCCGGTCGAAGGCTCTCGATGTCAGCAGAGAGATGAGGCATGTTGGACACCCAGGCGACCGTCCGCTCGTTGAGGGCCGGGGTGTTCAAGGTCGACTGAGAACCCTGAAACCACATCGCAGGTCAGTCATGCTTTCAATTCATGTCTTCATGTTAGAAATGTGTTGATATTTTGCTGAAGTGAACAAAAAACAACAGTTGAAATATTTTCTATAGTTTTAAACTCCATTTTAAACTAATGGATTGCAGTTGGACTGACCTGTTTATTGCCTGGTTTGAGCAGATGCTGCTGTGGCGGCTGCAGTTGTGACTGTTGAGACTTCTTGGTGTTTTTCGTGGGCGTGTCCGTTGAAGCCTCTGCGGCCGCTGACGGGCCCTGGTTCTCTTTGGCCGAGCTCGTCTGGTATGGGAGCCCTGGAGCCGGACTGTCCGTCACCGACAGCTGAGTGTCCTGTTGTTGCTGCTGCATCTGCTGTTGTTGTTGCTGCTGCTGCTGTTGTTGCTGCTGTTGCTGCGGCTGCTGAGTTTGGCGCTGTTTCGGCTGACTGCCACTGAAGCTCGTGTCGGAAGAGTCAAGGAGGAGGTTCCTGCTCTGTGGGCGAACTTTTGGAGGTGTGGCAGTGGCTGGAGTGTTAATGGACCGCTGTGACTTGAGATGTTGTGGAGGGGCGATGGATGACTGTCGGACTGGGTGAACTGTGGTAGGTGGCGTGGCCAAAGAGGCGGGTGTGCCTGTCCCAGTGGCTGTCTGTGAGGCGACTCCCATCATGTGCTGCTGCTGGAGAGATTCCTGAGAGGAAAGGAGGGAATAGAGTGACAGACAAAGAAGAAATTGTCAATAAAATGCCCCCCAGTGGTAAAATCCAATAAGACACAAAGGCAGACAGCAGTGCACACAAACCCCCACAGATTTGAGCCGAAGGCGCCAAGATAAATGGAAGAAACCCGTTCACCAAATTGGCATACATAATTTTAAAGATGTGCTAATTACAAAAAGACACACACAGTAATGTGTATGAAAGGACAGGAAGAGAAAGAGGAAACTGTTCAACGATGCAAAGTGCTTTACACGAGATATAAAAAGGTTATTTAAAACAGGCGATATGAAAAGATTTAGTAATATTTAAAACCAGTAAAATAAAATAATAAAAAAAATAAATAAATAAAAAAGCTAGAACTGAAAATGGATTATACTTGAGGAAAAAAATAGTCGTAGTTTTGAGCCTTGATTTAAAAGACTTGAGACTTGAAGGGGACCTCGGGCTTTCTGGGCTTGTTCCAGATATGCGCTGCATAAAAACTGAATGCTGAATGTTTTGTTTGGACTCTGGGGACAGAAAGCAGACCTGTCCCAGGCGATCTGAGAGGTCTGCATGGTTAGAAATGTGTTTTGGCCCTAAACCATTTAGTGAGGAAGGAAGAAAGAAAGAAAGGAAAGAAGGATGGATAGATGGATAGATAAAGCACTGTCCTGACACACCATCTGTATTAACAAACAGGAGGCTCGCGATGTTTGTTCCATTAAGGCCCACGCAGCAGGACAGAAATAGCTCAAGACTACATGACTGTATCATTAAACACTTTAATTTTACAGCGACACGCTGTAGTAAACTTATCAGTGTGATAGATCAGCACCATCAAGACATAGTTTCATTAAAAGTCGTTCCAAAGAACACAAGAATCCCACTGAAGTCCATCAAACAAGTGACAGTTTAATTAAAGTTTGTAACGTGGGTCCCCATGTGTCTTCAAATAAGTTTTATGCTAATTATACAAAGAATAATTATATATGTATAAAATATCTTTTCTCCAAGGCTGATCAACATTTACTGGAAATGTTAAAACTCAAAAGGCTTCAAGTACATATCATCCACATCCAGGAGATCTAAGTCTGATCTGATCTATGTATAATCTGATGATATGTGTAATATTAAGAGTTATGACACTCTTTTCTGGCCTGTTGAAACAAGGACACACAGTCTGATTGATGTCAAGCACCCTACACAGTTCAGCAGAGCAGACCGGCGAACGGCTTTGCTTCAGTGGGCTGTCTGCAGCGCAACAAGTGTTCCTCAACAGTGCCCTTGCATTACCGTATGATTTACATATTCTCCTGCACACGAGAGAGAGGCCATTTTTGGTAAATAACGCATATTTCGTCAGGATGCGAGCAAGCTTTGTTCTGCAGCCTGACAAACAGTCTGAACATGGTGAAAAAAAAAAAGAAAAAGACGAGCACGACGAAATGAACCGCAAGGGCTAATCTGACTCAGGACCTGAATTCATGCAGACATTTTGTGCTGTGCAATCGAGGTGTTAAAATAACACTAAGTAAATGACAAGGCTCTAAGTTTGTTGGGTAATTTGGCTTGAAATAGGTATAAAAAAAACAAAAAAACATTCCAGCTCTTTTTAAGAAAACTGAGAAAATGTATTCTTGGCTGTGACTGTCCTCATCACAACATTTGTAGATCCAGTAGTGACGATACTGTGTGTGTCCTGAATTTGAGTGATCGCTGTGGAAAAACTGGAGCACGCAGGCCATGAGATCCACTGATATGTACGAGATATTAAAAGAGGAGGTATACTTGCAGTTTCAAGCTTTGGGTTTGACTTTTTGCAAAAGTCTTGTTGCCATATAGAATCACCTGATGGTTATAAAGTAAAACCCAAAAACCTGAAACTGTCTTGCTATTCCATAATGAGGGATATAAATATTACTGAAATCAGGAAGTGCCATTTTTAACCTTATTTGTCCATTTTTGAAAATGTAAGTAGCTGGCCAGTATGTTTATGTGGTTTGTCCTGAACAGAAGTCTGTAAGTAGAGAATGTAAATTATGAACTCACATTAATATCTGACGTCTGATGGATACTGACGTGCATGGCAGTCACACTGTATGCCCATTAGTCATGCACACTCAGTGCGGACCACACTTGCCAGGTTATTAGGTACAGCTAACTTAATCTAATACAACAGTCCTGTCAATAAATCCACTGTTTGTTAAAACAGCGTTTCTATAATTTAGCACTCTCTCATAAGATAACACAAACACCTGTCAAATATAATTCAATACAATTAACTGGAAACTGAGTGTATACATGACAGATGTTCAACCAACAACGCCAGCAGCAGCGAGACACACACACAACAGGCGGCCCGGTTTGAAGATTCAGAGTGTGACGTGAATTATTTTAAAGATTGATCACTGCTACAGACACAAGTAAATAAAACAGAGTGAGCAACTGAAATGAACGGCCGCCTGTGAACGTGTTCTCCACCTGGTGGTGCTCTTTAAAATGCAATACCTTTTCTGGTTATTCAGCCACAGCTCAGTGTGAATATGGAGTCCAATTTCTACCCTGACAGAAGTGGTCTCTGACAGGTTCTACACTCATTAATAAGCAGTGAGATGTTCTGTGGTTACAAAATGAGGTTTCCAATTCATGATGACTGTGTCAGTCACCTCTTTGCCTATGAAATGACATCCAACTGAGCTGCCTGTTGCTTTGAACAAAACATTAAATTATAGATCTCACAGCAGAGTGGTGTTGCATGCATACATATAATTGTAGACACTAAACAGCCACGTGTATCAATAAAATGGTGGTGGGTTTCCTGTAATCACCACACATGTGCAGATATTTGTGAAAAATAAGGTGAAGTAGTGAAAATAATGCTGCATTTTCTTAGAAATGTCTAACTGTCTTTGTGCAATATTTAAAGGGTGAAGATGAGCGAGAGATTCTTACCTGCACCTGCAGTGACAGCTGGTGCCAGGCGTAGTCATTGCTCTGATTCTGCCGGGTGAAATCATCACTGTAGCTGTGTGAGTGGACAATGCTGGGCTGCACCAGACTGCTCTGTGACCGCAGGCCGGACAAGTCCTCGCTGCGGGAGAAGGCATTGTTGCCAAAGGCTGGCTGATAGTCGTGGTGACCGTTCTCGGGCTCGGGCGCAAGGAGGAGAGGAGGGGGGTGAGGCTGAGCCTGAGATTGTGACTGAGCCGGCGAGTTCTGGGCGGCCAGATGGAATAGCGGGTTCTGGAAGGACAGGGGGAAGTGCATAGCCGCTGCTGCCTGCTGCTGCTGTTGAGAGATGGATTCAGTGGGCCCCCCTATGTGGCCCATCTGGCTCAGCCTCAAACCAGAGCCGGATGAGCCCGCTGGCATGTGCCCTCCCATACGAAGAGGGCCGCAGAGGTTCCCGAAGCTGTGGCCCAGGCCGGCGATGGAGGCTTGAGAGGAGTTGAGCATGTCTCCCACGGAGTTCAGGTTGGAAATGCTGTTCATACGGGAGTCCTGAAGATCCATCATGGACACACTTTTATTCACACTGTGGACCTGAGAGAAATGACACAAACATTTATATTGTAGCTTTAATTTAAACATTAAACATTGTTTATGACAAAGGAAATACACGTCAGTAAATGTGATTTGTTTATTTAGCTGTCATGTGGTTAAACTGACGCCTTTAGACAGCAAAATGCATTTATATAGTATCAATGTTTTACTCCTGTGTGTGTTGTTTTCCATTTTAGCTCATCTTCTGTGATCTTTTTTTAAAAACCCTAATCATGTCTTTTTTTTATTGCCTTGTTTTTCCTTTATGTCTCGTCTCAATGCCTTTTTATGTCTTATGTAAAGAGCTGCACAAATAAATATATGTGTCATGTCTTGCCATACTGGATCTCTCAACTCCTTAAGTTGTAAATCAAAATTAGTGCACAATAATGCAACGTCATTTTTAGCCCTTGAGTGTAATTTTTTTTGCAAACTCTTACACTGCAGCTAACTTCCATATAATCCAATTGAAAGTCAGACTTTGATGATGAAATGATCTGATCTCTAGTTCAATCATAATCCACTCTTAAGGGGAAATCTTCTAAAGAATCAATGAATGATAGTCCTGAACTCAAGTGGATAATAGTCTAATGCCACCGTCATCAGTCTTACATTAGGTTGTATTATTTTCTAATATAAACATGCTAGACATTTGATTATGGTACTTATATGGTATGGTTACGGTACCTATAAAAATGTATGTGCATATACACACAGAGAAGGTTTAAAAAGATGCAGAATTGAGACAAAAATCAGCAAACAGAGCCAAATAAAAACTGCTACAGACTTCCATCGTATTACATTGATGTCACACCTTACCTTTGGATCAGGCTCAGTGATGTCCGAGCTGCTCGTGCAGTATGCGGGGCTGGATCGAGCCAGCGGCGGGCGGGTCACGTAGAACACCTCCCTCGACGAGCGGATGTCTCTTTCTGCGTGACGCCTCATGTTCAGGTTAGATGAGAGGGATTCTACAGCTGAGACGCCAGTCGTGGGGGACGGCAGGCGAGAGATGTCTATTGAACTGCAGATACACAACAGAAAGATGTGGTACAAATGTATGTAATGTACGTTGTATCACCTTGTAGAGATCCTGACTTTTGTTTGGAACCACTGCAACCAGGATGCCCATGTCCCATTTACTGTTTTATGTATTTTGATCAAAATATTGTAAGATCAGAAATTTATTCAGGTAAATTTTGATTTCCTGATAGATTTCCTGATGAAACATATGAATAAATCAAAGCATTTCACATGCTGTCAATCATTTTTTTTGACCCTGTGCACCTGTCTAGATTTCATGGTATGAAAGAACTACACACGTTCCGTTATGTAACTGTTGCATAATAAAAAACGGTGGAAAAGCAAGTGAGCGAGAAGGCGTGACTCCATTCTGTCAGTCACTCGTAGCCCGATACCTCTGGGATTCGAGCTACGCGGAGCGGCAGGTGTGCGGATCCTTGTGTTGGTTTGAATTTCCAGACGTTTGATCTCTGTTCTCTCACACCTGCCTGCAGCAGATTTAAGTCTTTCACATTCGATTGCATGTTTACAGACTAGTGCTTGGTAGGAGGGATTCATAATAGTATAAATACAAAATAAGATGTGGTGGAGTCTGTCCTCTGACATTACCCATGTTTTTCTCTTACTTAAAGAGTTCTTATTTAAACAGTTACACATTAATGAGAGCGACTGTCTCCTGACAGTAGCAGAGTCCTGAAATGAATTAAAACACAGAGGAAAGAGGTTTGGGTAAGAGAGTCTAGGACCAGATGGTGTTGACAATTACTGATTGATAAAATACTTAAAAAGCCTGAAGAGGTGCATTAGCATTATGGGCTTTTAGAAACACGACAGTGTTTTGTTTTAAGTGACTGGATTCACACTTCTTGTCTGTTCTTGGCCTCACATCCGTATCAAACTGTTTATGTGCAATATTTGCAGTTATGACCACGCACATTGTCATGATAAAGTTTCAAATGTGAAAGCATTAGTGTTACCCGTCACAGTCCTCGAAGACATGCAACGAAACAAAAAAAACATAAGATACCTGTTTAAGTCACGCATCATAAGGCTTTGGAAGTCAGAGGACATGAGACGATTGAAAGATGGCCGTGAAAAGAGTCTGTCCTTCGGTCGGTCTGGCTGGTGATTTGTTGGCATGTGGAGCTGCGGGTTCCTCAGGGCGACGCTGATGTCATTCAGCAGCCTCGGTAGGGGTCCAAGTTTGAGAATAGCATCCTGAAAAATGGAAAGGTTTTCAAAATAAAGAACATCCAAAGCCCACATGCCTTAAGGCAGAGGATCCTAACCTCTTTTGTTGCCTCAGGGACCATTTTATTGACAATGTTGTAGCAGTTCTGGCAACTCGGGGGAGGCAGAGACCGCAAAAAAAAAAAAAAAAAAGTTAAAATAGGAGGTGAAACTGATTACTTCATGTACTGATGACCTACTTTAGTTCAAAGTCATTTTCCTGTGGTTGTGGGCTTGACAGGGAGGCATCAGGAGGGATGAATCACAGGCAGACGGTGCCAAGTTCAAGGTAGTTACTGTAAAAATAGCCTATGATCTTAACTTATTATTTCATATTATCATTATTATGATAATATGAAATAGGGTTGCTCTGATTCAATCCACTGGATGGGCAACAGCACCAGTGTTGACCCCATTCAGGTGACTGGGTAGCCATCCAGATGACTAAATCCTTCAGCTTTCAATCATCAGTTACATTCATTCAATCAGCTATCAACTCAATAAATAAGTACAAAATAGAGCTGATAACTTATATAAGGGATAAACTAACGTTACCAATAATTAATTGAAGTAGTTTGTTGTTGTTACACATATTTCATGTTGGTCATGGTCCTGGATCGGTACTCAGCATCAGCAGCTTATTTTAGGTATCAGAATCTGAATCAGGAGAGGAAAAGTTGGATCGGCGCATCCAATAATAAAACTATTATTCAGCACATTCTGCAGCCCAGTAACAAATGAGCCAAGGTTTGTGCCCTGGGGGTTGGAAACCTCTGCTATACACACAGTATGATTCTCTTATTGATTCATAAAATGTCATTCAAAAAACACAGAACACGGCAATTAAAAAGCAGACGACGTTCCACATCTGTCCACCTACCGCATGAGACAATTTAGGGCAGTGCATAAAATATTGCTAACTTTCATTATGTTAAAGCTACAGAACAATGAATTACTTTGAACAATAGAGTCAAATATTAAAGCGTTAATTCCACCTCAGTTTTATGGAGTCGAAGTAATCATCGTCAGTCTGTGTGACAGAAAACTGCAGGACCTCATTTTCTAACTCTGTATATTCCTCGCTTAGAGAAAGAAAATCATATTAAATGTTTAATTTAATGTTCCAGCAGCTCATCATGTTATTCTACCTACCTTGCTGAGCTGGCCCATAACTTCCCACAGTAAGCTGTGGAGCATGGACAATTCTCTGCCGAGGTCAATGTAGCCCTCAAACCCCCCAGCGTTTCCACCGGTGTCCATGTTAGAAATCTCATAAAGAAACTGCTGCATGGAGTCCCACTCCATCTCCAGGAACTCATTCATGAAATACATGTATTCCTCCTTGGGTCCAAACCTGCAGAGGCAATAATGACAGCATACATGAAGGCAGAGAAGATGGAAACATACTGCACAGGGCACCGTGGGAGGCTCTAATGTTTACAATTCAGGAGTGTCATATACTGAGACTTCTGATGTCGTGCACATATTCATTCTGAGTGTCAAACAATATAAGAACAGCGCAAATGTTTACATGCCTATTTTGAGTACTGTCTTGGTTTAAGTCATAGTCGAGATATGATATTTAAAACCTGCTCATTAATTACCTGAATTTAGACCCTCTTCACACTGTTTACCATCATAATTTTACTTTTTTTGACTAACTACTATGCAACTTGCACCTACAAACCTGTTTTTTTTTTTTTTTTTCGTCAAAGAGCTACAGGTAGTAGATCCTGTTTTTTCTCAAAACCAGGACACAGGCTTATTTAGGTTTCTCAAAGATATTTTCATGCACAAAAATCAAATCATAACTGAGATATTAGTGAAATTCATGACTGAAGGAACAGTCGACCAAATAATGTTAACTCGAGGTCTGCTTACTAGCTTTCAACTGCATCAAACAGTCTTCATCAGACTCAGTTGCCATCACGTGACCTATATAAACAATTTCCCATGAAAAGAAGTGGGTGTGTAAGAGAGTGAGACAGCCTCTTTGACCTTTGACCAGCTCCTGACTCCTCACATATGCAGCTGACAAAGCTAGTTGATGGATTCTTTTCATGAATTCATCAGCTAGTTTTTTTAAAATATGTTTTTCAATTCATTATTTAGTCTATTAAACACCAGAAAATAAGTGAGAAACCATCATAACAAAGCCCAGTTCCCAAAGCCTGAGGTGATGATAATACTTGTTTTTCCTTTTACCTATTTGTGTTTTGAACAAAAGTCCAAAACACAAACATATTAAATTTGCTATGATATAAAAGAGAGAAAAGCAGCAAGTCCTCTAGCAGACATGGAAACATAAACCATGATTTGTTATTTGATACATGACAGATTATTGTAGATTATAACTAAAATAATGTGAAGCGTGAATTTCACTTTACAAATAACCTTCAATAAATTTGATTACATATATGTTATACATATGTTAAAATATCTATTTATTATACTATATAGCGAGTATTTTATCCAGTGTAATGAAAAGTAGAGTTTATTAAAGTGCCACTAAACGTATTTTTCTATTTAGGTCAGCGGAATTGTTTTAATATTCCACAAAATGTCCATGAAGAGCACAGAGTGGCGGTAGGAACAAATGTGTTGCAGCTGATAGCCTTGGAGCTCACTGTGGGTGAGTAACAGTTTATACCCTCACAGTCAAAACCGCAAGCCTCTATTTCCGGGATGTTACTCTGTGACATGAATCCCACCTCACACAAGCGTCAATGTCTACAAATCTAAAAATGAACTGAATCAATTAATGTGATGTCAAAGCTTGTGGCTGGAAGAGGACAGATGATGACTCACTTGCTGAAACTGGCCAGGTTCTGCATCACCTTGGCTATGAGAGTGAGTGTGCGGGAGGTGCGTTCAGCGGGGTATTCTTGCATTAGGTTGAACAGGGAGGGGGACATGATGGCTGGGCACATGAAGCGAAGAAACAGGGAGGAGCTGATGAGGCTGTCAGCGAGATCCTCTCTTCCACGCTCAGCACATCTGGCTCTCCATGAGGCAAAAACTTCCTTTAGCTCCCGGGGAAATATGCTGAAGCAAGAATATGATTTTATTACCTACTGTCAAGCAGAACAGCAAGAAAAACAACACAGCATCCCCTCAGGAATTCTGCAAGGTCACTAGACTAAAACATACGGAAAATTACAGGACCGTACCCTGCAGAATATGCTTATGAAAGCATTTCTGAAAAGGTCTTACATGATTTTGATGATTTTACTGATTATATTATGTGACTGGGACAAAAACATCTACAGTAAATAATAAATAATCATGTTGTAATTGATTTATTTATATTTTAATATCAGGAGTTTGCAGAAAGAAAGATATTATATTGTTATTACTTTGGAAAGAAAAGATGTTTTGTCACTTGGAAAGGTAAAATTCAGTTTGTTTTTCTCCTGGTACTGTACATTCTTCCTGTGTCAAATCTTATTTTTTCCCTTTCAGAAATGTCAGAAAGGTGAGACATTTTTGACACACTGTAATAAAGTGAGTGGAGTGGACCAAAATGGACGCCAAACAGAGAGTTGCATTTTAGACCCTACATGGCACCAATCAATACAGATCCAGAACACACATGCACACAGTTTTCTGAGGGTTATAAATAGGATAATAAAATATAAAAAAAACTGACCAGAGAGAGTTGATAATCTTGCAAAGTAACAGCTCACAACACATGCGAAGGTTGGCTTGATGGTCAGCGAGGACTGACGGCGGGACACGCATGGGATCCACCTCGCAGTTCTCCTCAGACTCGTATAAGGCTCGAATGAAGTCACCTGCAAGTGATCGATACATAAAAGGTTCAGCCAGATGCATCAGGAGGACACAATTTTACATATTTCCTCTCACAAGGGATAGAGTAAATGTCATCATGGTAACAGTGTAAGATGATTATGATGGAAATGACCAATTTGTTAACCAGTGGCTCTTTGGAGGAAGTCAATATTAAAACTTGTAAATATAAATGTAAAATCTACAGGATTTGCAATAAATGGGATATAACATGAAATGATGGCTGGTCTTTATTTATATTAGGTACAGTATTCTACAGGATTCTGTGCATTAACAAGACATTACATATGATAATCCAACTATTATATTTATTTCATTGTATGAGAAAATAAAAGCATACATTTGCATTACATGTTGTGACACAGAAACGTTATGAAAGCACAGTTTTCTGTTTGTTCATGTGACATTTAGAAAGTTCTTCTTTGACGTATTCTTAAAAACACTGCTACCACAATGAGAATAATTTGAGAAAATGTCACAAATAAATCACAAATGTAGATCAAACCATTGCAACATTAAACAATGCTGGAATTTAGCCTAGTCTGACACACTTCAGGCAGCCGTAGATACCACAGGGATGTGCGGTGGGGTCTATCTGCAGCAGCCTCACCTATAGCTTCCTTGAGGTATCTGTGACCTATCAGTTTGAGGTACTCTTCCACAGCCTTCGTAGCCAGCGTGTTCTCTCGAAAGATCAAGTGCTCACGGTCCATGAATCGATCCACCTCACACATGGCCATGTCAGACAGGAACTCCTGAGTAGATATTACATTTTCAGTTCAGATCAAGGAAATAATACTTCTTGTGATAAAACAAACCTACAGATCATAAAGGGAGCAGAGAGACATGAACAGCATTTGACCCCTTGTTTACTCGTTTACCTTTGTCTTCCCTGTGCTTTGAAGGATGTGCACCAGAGCAAAAGCCACCTCCTCTTTGCTTTTCACACTCAACAGCGGCTCCAGAACTGCACACAGTGTTCGGTAGTTGTTGGTAATGTACTCCGCAAACTCCTTGTACAGCTCCATCGGGAGGATGTTCATTGTCTGGTAGCGAGACTTGACACGTAGTGAGGCGTTGATCACTTTGGTACTTCCAACACCACCGCTTTTGGCCAAGACACTGGACTGTATCACTGGGTACCACTGCTCGACGAACTGCCGGCCCGTGATGCTGGAGATGGGGATGCTGACAAGGCCCAGATATGTGCTTTTCTCCTGGATTACCAAACAAAACAGCATTTTATTTTTAAAATTTGTAGCACAATAAAGTGTTTTTTCTGACCCAGATCAACGCAGGATATATTACCTTGCGTCTTTTTTTGTCAGTTTCCTTGTAAAGGTGCAAACGAAGGCTACGAATGGTAGGCAAATTGTTAAATTCAAAATGCTCGCCCCAGAAGACGGTGTCAGTCCGGGGTTTGCTGGTGGTGCGTGCGTACAGCATGTCATCCAGACACAGCTCACAATAGTAACGTTTCTTAGCCGGAAGGTCTCGAGCTTCAATGATCCACAACTTGAGCACATTGTCCACCCGTCTGCTGTTGTCCTGAAAGTGAAACGAGGAGTTCTATTACTGCATTATAACAGTCCTTATCTACATCAGTTCGTAATGGTGCACCCTGGGTCCTGTGATGAAACAGCAGGCAACCGTCAGATCATTCTGAGAAAATTCTATTGTATCTACCTTGTTCGGTTTGACAGCTCGTTGCAGATTTTCAATCCACTTATCTCTTTCTGAAGCTGATCTGCAGGCAAAACATTTTGTCCCTGAACTGGTGGTCACCTGCAAACAAAAATAAAGTATATTAAAATATTCCATATATGTCTGGAAGTAATTGATTCATAATTGAAAACAATTATTTTCATTTCAAACTGTTTTTTTTTTTTTCGTTTTGATTAATCGTTTCATCAAAAGCTCAAGATAACATCTTCAAAATTGCTTATTTTATCCACAACGCAAAGATAATTAATTGATTAATCAGATTAAAGACTCATAATTGATGAGATGGAACCAGGAAACAAGGACAGCTAATCAACTGTTGCCTATTAATGTTCTGTCATCTATCATTTGAGAGGAAATTCCTTAAACCACTCGGTTCATTCATCTCATTCGTAGAGAGCTAAGAAGTGGCTTTGTAGTGGCGCCCTCAGAACATTTTAACAAATTGAATTAAAATTTCAGCAGAAGTTCAGTTGAAGTCGGGTGAAAGCAGGGAGAATAAAACAGGTTATAAAACATAAAACACCTCAAAGCAGTACTCTTGTCCTAAAATGCTAGAGTGGACAGGTTTGATTATGGCCTCCTCATCCAAAACTAAGTCCAAAGCCTCCGCAGCACTGCTTGGAGAAAGTAGGGATTCATGGGAGTGGGATTCTTTGAAGCTCTGCATCAGTCGAGTCCTGGTGAGAGAAGAAGAAGAAGAAGAAGAAGAAGAAGAAGAAGAAGAAGAAGAGAAGAAGAAGAAGAAGAAGAGAAGAAGAAGAAGGGATGTATTTACTTCAGAATTCAGATAATCATTGCACTTTATATATTGATTATATTGATCTTTAGATAAACAATACAGAAATGTCTTCATACAATAAAAAATGAGTCACTCCAACTGCAATTTCTGTATGATTTTTGAGATCTGATCCTTTTATAATGAGTTTATAGGAAAGTTAAGACTACCAGATTTTCAGTTCTGGCGTTTGCAGTTTGGTCTGTTGACACATGTGACTCATACTGCATGTTAGGTAATTTCCCACAGTGTCTCAGCTTGTGGTGTTGGAAATACAATTCTTTAATTTCATATGACTACATATGAACTTAAATGAAATGTTGGCGGTGGCCACTATGTAAATGGAAGAAAATGTAAAGCAAGTGAAGTGGTACAGTGGGGCTAGTCTGCAGAGGTACTGTAACAAGTTATAAAAAGACACACAGGTTATGTCTGATCGAAGGGTAACCTTTAGAAGAGGCCAGCTCTATCAAGAAGAAGAGGTGGAAGTGGAAGCAAAAAGCAAAGAAGTGAGTCAAGGCTGTCTCCCAGGCGAGGTAAAGTCAGTACTCAGTCCAATTGAAAAAACAGTGAGGAAAACATTTTACTTGGACAGTTGGATAAGAAGACAGACTCATACTTTGTCTGTTAAACATGAAGCTACAACTAGCAGTCATTTAGTCTACAAGCATAGCTTAGCATAATGACTGGTTACAAAAGGGGAAGCAGTTAGCCTCTGTCCAAAGGCAACCAAATACCAGCTCCTCTAAAGCTTAACACATTCTCATTTGTTTAATCCACACAAAAACCTTCATGTAAAAATGAAAGTTGTGGTTTTTAGAGGCATTAACAAGTTAGAAGGTGGATTTTGCCAGGCTAGCTGTTCCTCTCTGTTTGTTAAACTAAGCAAACCAGCTACTGGTTGTAGCTTAATTCATACTTATTCAAGAGTTCTATCACTCTATAACCAACCAGGGGTCTGTGACTCCTAGGGGGTCCACAGAGGTACTGCACGGGGTCCACCAATTTTTGTCATAATAATTGACTATTTGAATGTGAGGGGGCAGATAATTGAGAAACTACAAACAATTCATCCAATTGGATGAATCAGTGGACATGTCCAAAGACGCACAGCTCTTGGCATTTAATAACCAACAATAATTATGCAGCTTTTTTTATCAATCATGAACACATATAGGCTAATAACCCAGTATATAAATAGGTTAATAAGGTGAAATAAAAGTTGAATAAAGTAAAAAGTATAAAGTAAAAATGTTACCCATTTTTAAAAAATGAAATACATGTGGGGTCCCTGTTCTGTTTGTCTCTTGTCCAAGGGGTCCTTGGGCTGAAAAAGGTTGAAGACCCCTGTTCTATAATATAGTTATATTCTATTACTGCATATTATATTCTGTGCCATATTATGCAAATAGAAACTGGACCATGAGGCTACAGCCAGGAAATGGTTAACACCAGAAGCTGGGGAGAAGAAAACACCACATTAATACTCATTAATTATCATATTATATATAGATATATAGATAGATGTTATTTTACAGGCTGGACTACCATGTTTTGAGCTATTGCTTTAGATTTTTCTCACTTTGGACAGAGCCAGGCTTTTCCCATGTTTCCAGTTTTATGCTAAATCAGCTAACTGTCTGTGTAACTTGAATTATTCCTTTAAGACTGAACTGAAATATGGAGTTCATCTGCAATGGAAAACTGGAGCTAGCTATCTGCATTATTAACACAGGCCGTGAACATGAGAGAGAAAATGAGGGAATAGGAAAACGCAGCAGCTTTGAAGAAACACCTGATAATTATGCAGCTGATGAGGAGCACTAATTTAAGGCCAGATTAAATGTCGATGAGAGGTGCGGTGAATCGTCTGGTTTGAGGAGCTGACAATGGCACTGCAGAATGAAGTACATGAAAAATGCTTTTGGTAAACCGACTTGGCAGCAGAGGTACAGCAGCTGCGTTGGAAAGCTAGAGTGTGAAGTTGGACACCGAGGGTTTATAGCAAAGTCAACTTAACACTACTGAGTGAATTAAGTGTGTGTGGGCTGAACTCAAAGCAGGCTGTGAAGGCAGCTGTCTGAGGCAGTGGTGGGAGCTGGAGAACAGCTGTGGTTAGAGGGTAGAGCACACTGACTGAGGCAGAAAGTCCCTTTAACCCTAACACCATTAAGCTACCCCATCACCTCCTTTCAGTGCTGCCTCCAGACAACCCCTTGGGTCAATATATAATTTATTTTAACATTAGAACTGGGTTTCTGCATTGGCACTCACCCTGCATTTTAAAACAAAGGACCCTTTGCAAAACAACACACTTCACATCTCCGAGCGTCAGACATCTACACCTGCCCTAAAAACGTCCATTAGGCATCTCCGGTGGCGGCAGGAAAGTGTTACCGTCAGCATTACATTTGTACTTTCTGCCCCTCTCTCTCTCTCTACTTCTTTACATTTCCCATATGTGCGTCATGACTGGATTGTGTGAGGGCTGCATAAAATTTTAATTACAATGCAAGCCAGAATCTTTCGGGATGCGACCTCAAGTCAGGATACCAAACAAGAAAAAAGCTGTTGAGAGCCTCTGGAGCTGCAAGCTATCGCGACTTGATGACAGAAAGCACACTAACATGATAAATGGGTGTAATGTAGGTATAATGTAATTCTAGTCGTTTTACCAGGACGTCCTGCAGACCTCTGAAAATAAGATCTTTTAACAAAATAAAATTCATGACAGATTTAGATAAGTTTACCGGCTGTGCACTGATGAAAACAGGAACACTCACATTGACTGCAAACTACTCATTTATTTAAATAGTCATGATTTTGGTCACATACCAATAGGCTGAGTGGCTTAATGATGATAGGTCTGGATGATAACCATCCAAAGGTGCTAAATATCTGTAAACAATAATTCAAGTAGTATACAATGAAAACTCAAAAATGATCTAATCCTAAAAGAAGTGGTATTTATTTAAATTAATTTGTGGTTTGAGTCAGAATGGCAGGCATTACTCTTTTCAACAATGTTGTTTCCCCAATAGCCTTGGACCCTAGTCCTAGTTCCTACTGTTTTTCTGATGTGTAAATATAAAATTAACTTAAGTAAGCAACATTTTTCTTTCATGTCACAATAATACAATCCTGAATAAACGAGTGGAGAAACATAACGGATGCAGATACTTCCGCACAGTTGGGGCATGGGTGACAGGAGCTTCAGTCACAACAACTGCTCAACTGGCTAGTGTTTCAATAGGAAGAGTGATTAAAGTGACCAGATCTCGTGCATTAGTGAGATATGTGCGCAAAACCAGAAAGGCAACTCTTTTTCAGTTGGCTGAGAATGTCAACTGCACGACGTGATCAGACTGTCAGCAAGAACAGTCCATCAACAATCACGTAGAGGTATGTTATAGTTGGGCTGCAGTGCATAAACCCCTCATTACAAAGATGAATGCGCATGAGAAATCATGCATTGGCACATTGGCACTGGTCGACTGAGATGTGGGAAAAAAACAAGAGGGAAGGGCCGAAACAAGTCAAAAGTTTTTCTTAGCGATCTCCTTCATCCTGTGATGAAACATTTCTATCTTTCAGGAGGACAATGCCCCCTGTCCATATGGCACAAGGGGTCACTGAATGGTTGATGAGTATGAACATGATGCGCTATGGCCTTCGCAGTCAGCATTTCTCAGCCCGATAGAACACCTATGGGAGCTTTTGGACGGAGGATGGGAGATTCTAACTTCTGTTTCACTGACATTAAAGACACCATCATTAGGTGACCGAGATGTAGAAACCAAAGGCAGCAAAGTTAATCTCAAGTTTCTTAGCATTAGCTAACATCAGCCACCATAGGTTTTTAGTCATAGCAGACCAAGTAAGGCTTTAACAGGAAAACATGAACATGCTGAAATCATTCAATCAAGCCTGGGGCGTTTATGGTCTGTAGAGAGAGTGGTATCAGAACTGTTTTAGATCTATATGGAGGATGGCCAAATCACATATTTTACTCAATTAAGGAATCCTCCAAATTAAATTTTTTTTTCAAGTCAGTTACTACATTAAGGAAAATTGGCCACATTTTAAGTTCACCCCTAGCACTCATCCTTTTCCTGAAAATCTCTTACTCTCTCCAGATTCGAAGCAGTTAGTGTCAAAGTGCCAGCGACTTGAATTCAATATCAGCAGAGTTCTGGGAAGAAGCAATGTCACAGGTGCATTGCTGTTCTATCAGCTAACGCTACAGGCTAATTCAGTACAAGGTGATGCATGGATAAACCTGACCAGTGTCTCCTGAATATGACAGTATTTGTGATCTTTAGCACATCTATTCTGGTTTTGCTCTACATTATACAGCTTTAGGACTGCAATTTTGAGCATGGATTGCTTTGCAACTAGGAATGGTGGTTGCTAAGAAACTTATTCTCCTGGAAGTCTACAACTCCACTCCGCTTTGCACATTGGCTCAAGGAAATCTGTCTTTTGTATAATGTCTATTATACAAATGGCAAAACTGCGTCTGAACAAACCCAGAATAGATTTGAGAGATCATGGGGTCCTTTCTTGGCAACAGTGTCACAACCATAGGAACTCTGACTTGCGTTCGGTGTTTGATTAGATTCATTTATTCATTTATTCCTTGCTCCTGAGACATTGATATTGCGACAACTTTGTTTGGACAGAATATCTTGTGAACTGTCTGGCAGCCGTTTTGTTCTGTTCTGTTTTGGTTCAGTGTCGTATTTTGTTTTTCTTTCTGATTTTTATGTTTGTCCTTTTAAATATAACCTGAAAACCTGCAAATTGCAAATAAAGTATTAAAATAAAACAGGAAAACATGGAAGAGGCTATTGAAGAGCAGAAGGTTGTGACTCACTACTTATGAATTCAGCTTTTTGAGAGGAAGAATTTGATATTTCTTTTTCAAAAGCTGAAATTGGCTTTCCTCGAGCCAAATGTGAGGCTAAAAATACATCACACAAACAGGACAAAAGGACAATTTCACACTTACAATAAGAATAAATCAATTGTCGTGAGCACTATCAGTACCTTCTGCAACATTCTGCCTTAATACAATGCACTATAATTACACAAGCTATACACTGCACTATAATTACAGCACACAATCAGCTTGTCCTGGAATAAGAGGCAACCTTGAAGCTAGGTATTGAGTTTAGCAATGTTCCTGCTGGCTGCAGCTCAAAAAGAGACGCAACCTTCAACGGCAAAAGTGAGAGCTTTCCACGCAGAAGTAATTCTTTGTGTAAGGTAGTCACAGCAAACCCACTAAAGTAACACTCACAAGCACAAAGCAGCACAGCAAGCACCCAAGCAAGAACCCACTTCATTGTTAATGCTTGAGTAGTGGCCAAAGCTCAAAGCTGCTCCCGATCTAAGTACATAAAAAGACTTATTTAAGTTACATGTACTCTGCTACTGCATGTCATCTTTGTGATGGTTGAGGGGCAGGACTGTGCAGGTCTGATGGGATTCCAGCTGGGAACATTTGTTGCCTCTTTCACCCTTTCTTTGCCTTCTTCTTGCCTCCGACTGTCAACAATCAAATAGAGACAAAATGCCAAAACAAAATGTTTATGGTCTCTGGTTCTTTGTGCATGGTGTTAGCGTATTCTCCTTGGGTTTGTGTGGGTTTCCACTGGGAATGCAGAATCCCCACTGTGATTATTTGTATGTTTTATTTTGTCTTGATCTCATAATTACTGCATGATCTTGCCACCACACGGACTGTAACATGCATGTAACAGGCATGCCTTATGTCTGCTAATCATGGATTACCACATGAGAAATCTACAAGACAAATTTAACAATCACAAGAAACACTCATAGTTAGGAATTATATTTCTGGCAACCTGTCCACAGTGTTTTGGTGGCTTTTGCCCGATACACGTTGGGACAGCCTCCAACCCCCACGTGAGTTAGAAAACAATTGTTAGTACCTTGAATTATTATATGAAGGCTTTATACGTTAAAGGTTACTTACCTTTCTTGGTCAGCACTACGGAACCGAGGCAAAATCATTTGTCTGAAGCTGCTGGTCCGGTCAAGTTTGGGTTGACTTTTGGCCCTCTTGATGGAGCCCTTCAGCCTTCGATTGAGAAAACTCTGAAGATTCAACAAGGGAATATAGAAAAAAAACATTATTAGAGAAGCGTAACACCACCCAACAGTTGGAATATAATACAATAAAAAATATCAATCATTTAGTTGCAGGCTTAGCCAGAAACTAATTATAAAAATGTATCTATGAAAGTGTAAACTCTCCATCAAGCATCACATTCCCTAATGGGAATTAACAATATCAGGCTGAGCCAAAAAAAAGTGAGTGAGTATGTGTTTTCTATGAGCTGAATGAGCTTATATGTGCCATATACTTGCATCAGGAGAGTGTGACAGACCTTTATTTTACTCACCGGCTGTCTGAAGGGCTGTGGGGTGGCATTGGGAGGGGTTTCCATGCTTGACTGTCTTACAGAGGCAAAACTTGCCCTGCGAGATTGGTCTATGAGAAAAGAGTGCAGACATGAAAGTCATTATAGCTCAGTGAATGAATGCAGCTGTTCAATTTACTAAATGTATTAAATTAATTCATATAAAATGTTTTTTTTTCTACATCTCAATCCAGATACAGCAGCACAATAAATATACAAAAGTCAGCATGATGAAAGAGCATGTTGACTTTTGGATTATACCAAAATGCTGTGAATATTAGGATTTTGTCTGAACTGTGCAAACTGGGCCAGAACTGTTGGTGAGTCAGGTTAACGGGCGGTTAAGTTATGGCCAAAACTGATCATGTTGCTGAAGGGGCTGTAATAAATTCCCATCAAATTTTGCAAGATTGCTCAGACTTCCTCTGTGTTTGTTCTCATCTAAAGTAGGTAGCAATTACGCAGTGTGTTCAACGATTATGCCAGTTTAATGTCAAATGGGTCACACCTACTTTAGGAAAATGGTATCAAATCAGACAACAAATGAATATGAAAGTTTTTGAGCTCATCCAGATACATTTTGTCTGTTGACAAGCAGCAGTCACATTAAATTGGATTGACAATTACCAGTGTTGGCTTACAAAGTGCTCTGACACTCTTGTGAGGTTTAAAAACAACATGAGGCCATAAACAATATTACAGATTTGATGATGTAATAACAAAATGTCCTTTGAAATAGGTCACAAAAGGAATGAAACACATTAGTACAATACTGCATTATTACTTCATAAAGGTTATAACAGCTTAATGGATCACGTAATTATAAATTATGAAAATCATTTGAACTTAAACAGTTATATATATTTAAGTCATACTTAAATAACCTAAAACTTAAATAACGTAAACCATGTTGAACCCTATATGAGATCATAACCCATAGTTAAGTTACTGCATTATTTTATTGTAGCAACCAATAATATAATAACGTCCAATAATGTAATAATTTTAGCCATTTTAAATGTGCTAAAGCCAATACTGTAATAACCTGCCAATAATGTAATAAAGTCTTCGAGCCAATAACGTAAAAACATTTTACCAATAATGTAATAAGTTATTACAGTATTGGCGGGTTATTATGTTATTAGCGTAGCATTAAAAAAAATACTTTTACTGAAAATGTAATAGGACTGAATTTCTTGGAAGTAAAAGATTATTTTGCAGGTTTTTATTGCAGTTTGCTCATCAAAAATAGATTTAGTGCATAGTCGTCATATTCATTAATCAAGGGTACGTACTATGCAGCACTCTCTCCTTAATTATGGTTGTAAGAGCCAATTTGAGAACTATTTGTTGTACAAAATCTTTATTTAGGATATTGTTTATTTGATTAAATATGTAAATTCATAACTTCATGTATGGAGGAATATTATTTAATCATTTACTGTGAAGTGTATATGGTACCGGTAGTTAGATCACTGAGTGGAATGTGCTAGGATACAGGAAGAGAACAGTGGTCATGTGATGTGGTAAGGTAATAATCAAGGTAATATCATTTATTTTATTTTATTTTCTATATAGAAAGTGTCACACAGGATTGCTGAGTTGGTTGGGTTTTATTTTCTCTGGAGAGACCATGGGTCAGGTCAAAGGATTTTTTTTAATGCTACGCCAGTAACGTAATAACCACACGATAATGTAATAACTTATTAGATTATTGACATGTTATTACATTATTGGCTTTATTACATTTAAAATGGCCAAATTGATTATGTTATTGGCAGGTATTACATTATTGGACTTGATTACATTATTGGTTGCTACACTTTTTATTCATCCTTTGCCATTACTTTGTAGCTGCTTTAGTCTCGGGATGCACAAATTTATCGGCCGAACATCGATATCTCTATTCGCCTTGTTGACTGACATCGGCCTATCAGCACAGATGACAGTGACTGATGACAGTGAATGTTTATCTGTCGTGTCGAATCAATTCTGCACTGGCTAAATGTTGTGTTGGTTGGTCCAACTTGGATACTGGAGAAATGATCACCTCTGTTTTCCAGCACTGGCACAAATACCAATGTGCTCCAGGCACCAGTACGGACAGTCACTGACTGTTCAGCTCTGCCTCACAGAAATAGACTGAGCTGCAACAAGGCAGAGACACTTATCTTTGTTGATTTCTTTTGTTTCCCCAGCACAAAAGGGTGAATAAGTAACAAGAAAAAGGACATCAGTATCTGTCAAATTGTTATTTTTAACATCAGTATCGGCACAGAATTTCCCCAGTCGGTGCATCCCTTCTTTAGTTCCCTTCCTTCATATAGAACGGGAAATAGGATTCAAACATGACAAACAAATAATAATCACAAACAAGCTATCAGCACATTAACAATGCAGAATATCAGGTGCAAGTGAAGCTCACCAACAAGGACAGACAACAGTGTGACAGTTTGAAAGACACTTAGACGCTATTCATCGTCCTCCCATGGGGAAACTGTTTGTAACAAGAGCCGGTGGGAATGACACAAAACCTGATGACCAAATATACTGGACCCCTATATAGTGGAAAAAGTACTATGCACAAATGAGTCATCATGAACCCTATGTGTTTGTCTGACATGTTCAAACTCTGGAACATGGTGGTGGATCTATAAAAGCATAGACAGCTGTCTGTAGGGAATCAGATCTGATGTTTTCTCTACATGACTGTGTGTTGGCTAAGAAAGATGCACAGGGGCTCCACACACTCTGAAAGCTTTATACCTCTATACAAACAAGAGAAATGCTAGAGGGGTTTTATGAGCAGCGGAAATAAGGCCCTGTATGACTCAATCACCAAATCTGTGAACTTTATATGTAAATTTCCTCCCTCTTTCCTTTCTCTTGAAAAATTTTCATATTTCCTAGCCTGGTTCCAGACCTGTGAATCACCGCCCACATGTCCAATTTGTTTAAATGCATCTGGTATCATCTGCTTTGATGGCTGTTTCCCCCCGGTTAGAGAAACAATCTCCTAATCAAGAGTTTAGTAGGCAGGATAAAGAATGGGGACATCATGGCTGGTTAGCTAGCTAACTACATTTGTTGTGAAAAATTGTGACAGAAAAGCGTGGACGAGATTGGTGTCGCTGTACAAGTTGATTTAGGTCAAGAAATACCAACTCTTTTGACACATAAAGTTGATCAATGTGAAAAACTGCTCTTGGTAACCACTACTGCAGCTTCTAAATCACTTTCTATAGATATATTGATTAGGGCAAAATATAAAATAACTTAACAAGAGATCAGATAACATGAACAGGATGAATTAAAAATAAACCATAATGGCAATTCAGTCTGATTATCAGACTGCAAATTTCCATTAAACATAGTTCAGTGTTGGGGAATGAAGCATGTCTAAAGGTAAAACGTGCCCATTACTTGAAGCCGAAGATGTTTGCTTTATCCTTGGTTGTAAAATAAAGCCACATTTTATCATATTCATAATTTGTTACACATTTTTAAGCAGGTTGCATCATCAAAATCACACATCATACATTTGATCATTTCAAGTGTGGCATAAAATGTCACTGATTCATCCATAGATCAGTCTCTTAAAGCCAAAAACGTGATATTTCCTGTTGATATTCACTCTGGTCATCTATTTTTGTCTGTGATTGATCTGTGGGAGCTATTTTTTTTTTTTTTAGAAATTACCCATTACCCAGAGGAGCTGTTTGCAACAGAGAATCAAGACACTCTGTCATCCTATGATTTCCTCGCTCCCAAAGCCTGTAAATAGGCTACTCTCCAGGTTCTATTCTGAATCCCAGCTAATTGTTTGGTATCCATGGAAACAACTCCAAGGGCTTCTACTTGAACTGTAGAAGATATTGGCACACAACTGCACAATAAAGATGATAAAAAACGCTAAGTTACATGCTGCACAACACTGTGGTTCTGGTACCAAACATGTGAGTGAACTGATCAGACCTATCGGCTGCCTGCGAGGAGAATCATCCTCAACTGAAGGAGAACATTTCTTCTGTGCCTCATGTGGGTCTGAAGCCTGACACTTCTTAAAGGCAGAGTTATGATTGAATGACCCTGTGGAGGAATATTTAGCATATTTCCAATTTTTAACATCACCGCCACTAAAACAGTCGCCTGCATCATGTGGTGCTTTAAGTAAACATAACATATTAAAACACATGGATGTGTTCACACGGGCTATTCTGAATGTAAATTGCTGTCAGGATGGAGTGTGTGGGTGGCAACAGCCTCTAGCTAACTGTGATACAGAGGGAGAGAAAGACAGAAAGAGGAAGACTGTGAGTGGGTGTTGGAGAAACATACTCAACCTTTAGCATATATCCCTCTATTAATACACATTTAGAAACTTTGGTCTTTTTTAAATAAACTGAATTAAATCATAATCTTTTTCTTAGGATAGACTTTTTATGTTATAGACAAAGACTAGATGAAGTATAAGGATACAATGTGCCATCTCTCAAACTAAGTCATCATGACATAAGCCCCCCCATCAAATACAAACTATAAATTGCTTTTTAATAACCATGAAATCTCACAGTAGCTTTTCATTTACTGAAAAGAATTCAACCCATGGCCCGTGATCATCAAACAATCATTAGCCTACGGAAACTAGAATTAGGGATGCACCAATCTGATTTGCAGGATCGGCATTAGCACCAATAATGACCATATTATTATTATGGCAAGACTGATCCACATTAAATACATTTACATCAACAGTTTCATGAAATAATTCAGTGGTTCTGCCAGCAGTTACATTCTTTCAGTCCTAGCAGGCCGCTAACTCGATTTTAGCACCGTGGCTAACCCCTGCTAACCCAAGACTTAACAAACACTGTTCCATAATGGGTTAGGGTTAGGTGTATGGCTAGTGTTAGTGTTATTATGTCATTAAGCGTGTATTTAAATTGACTGGCGCTTTGCACAGAATACTACGGTACTTTGCTGCGTCACGTAATTCCCGAGAGGCTGCCTTGTGGGCGGCTCTGCGACACACACACACAGAGGGAGCGGAGCACACAGCGGAGCAGCGTTGCACACAAAATGCCGAAGCGAAAGTGCAGCTTCACAGATGAACTGCAAAGTAAATTTATCACGTACCGTCCCGGTCGGGACAAGTGGGAGGCTGAATGCACCGTGTGCAAAGCTGGCACGTATGTTTCAGTGTCTAACCCTCTGAGGACGGATTGGGCGGATCCGCCCAAATAGTCTAAAGTTTTACATATCTGTGAATATCTCTGAGACGGTTTATGACAGAGAGATGTGGTTTTTTGCACTGTTTTCCTGAGATTCTGCTGAAAACGGAGATGTGCGGTTTGTCTCTGTCCGACACTTCCTTGTTGTTCTGTGCCACCGCGTAAAAGACCAATCGAAAAACAGATGTTCGGCAGACTCCATATGACAATTGGTAAAACGTTACTAGGCTGACTAGTTTCTTTTTCAACCAATCAGTGGAGGGTATCTATGACGTATTCTAGCCAATCAAAGGACTCTGGGGTCTTGTGGGGGAGGGACAACAGAGAGAGAGAGCTGTGTGCGTTGAACAGAGTGCAGGGGGCAGGGAGTATGGGGTGCCGTTTGTAAAGCAGCACACGCTGAAAATTAAAGGTACATTTTGTCACATTTAGCTTCAAACAATGTTTAAAAAACTGGTGTGAATTTTTGAGAGTCACTTTTTTGCACATTTACAACAATATTTGTCAACTTAGAGATATTTTAAATAGTTAAATCCAAATATTAAATGTTACACCTAAATGTTAAATGTTAAATCTAAATGCTAAATCTAAATCTAAATGTTAAATCTAAATGTTAAATCTAAATCTAAATATAAATATAAATGTTAAATATAAATATAAATATAAATGTTAAATCTAAATGTTTCGGGTGAAACTAAATATTTAGCTAATATGCAAATTCAAATGCCGGTAACCGGAAGTACCAAAATAAAAGCTCGAGGTCAGAGTGTGTTTATAGTGTCAAATAACGAATAAAAACCATCTCATCTGGGGAAATGGACTCTTGGACATGGATTATCGTGATAATAACTACCTAAAATAACAAACATGTTTGGAAAACTTTATTTGAAGAGTACTTTGAGTTTTTAGTGTCACTTTTATGAAGGGTGCGGGACTTATAAGCTGTAGCCGCTATAGCCAGCCACGAGGGGGCATGTTCGCTTGCGTAAAGGCCAGCAAGATCCTACCCCCGCCCGGCTCCCCCCAGTACACTCTACTGTCGGCCATGGTCGCGCTGCGAAAAAGTCGCGCTGCGAAAATAGGCGGCAATACAAAGTTATTCCACAGTCACGGCAACAGCGACAGCAACCGGCACAGGGCTACCACAGGCCAGAGCTACAGAAGCGAACATGACAGACCAGTCAGAGTGAGCCCCCTCGTGGCTGGCTATAGTGGCTACAGGTCATAAGTCCCGCACGCTTCATAAAAGTGACACTAAAAACTCAAACTACTCTTCAAATAAAGTTTTCCAAACGTGTTTGTTATTTTAGGTGGTTATTATCACGATAATCAATGTCCAAGAGTCCATTTCCCCGGATGAGATGGTTTTTATTCGTTATTTGACACTATAAACACACTCTGACCTCGAGCTTTTATTTTGGTACTTCCGGTTACCGGCATTTGAATTTGCATATTAGCTAAATATTTAGTTTCACCCGAAACATTTAGATTTAACATTTAGATTTATATTTAACATTTAGATTTATATTTAACATTTAGATTTAACATTTAGATTTAGATTTATATTCAACATTTAGATTTATATTTAACATTTAGATTTAACATTTAGATTTCGATTTATATTTAACATTTAGATTTAACATTTAGATTTCGATTTATATTTAACATTTAGATTTAGATTTAGATTTAACATTTAGATTTAGATTTATATTTAACATTTAGATTTAGATTTAACATTTAGATTTAGATTTATATTTAACATTTAGGTGTAACATTTAATATTTGGATTTAACTATTTAAAATATCTCTAAGTTGGCAAATATTGTTGTAAATGTGCAAAAAAGTGACTCTCAAAAATTCACACCAGTTTTTTAAACATTGTTTGAAGCTAAATGTGACAAAATGTTGCTTTAATTTTCAGCGTGTGCTGCTTTACAAACGGCACCCCATAAGGGAGCACACAGAGCAGAGTGACAGAGGGCCCAAAGTGACTGCAAAGTGACAGAATAACTTCATAAATACTATTTCTATTGAATGACAGGTTCCCCTCAACTTTCTGGAGGGTCTTTGCTTTGCTAAGTGGCATGCCTGAGGAAAATGAGGCAAAAACACATGGGACCTTTTTTATTGAAAGGGCATTATTTTATCAAAAACTCTTCACTAGTACTGTTTGAGGTGTAATTTTGAGGAAAAAATGACAAAAATCTACTTTTCGTTTTTGAAATTCCTCAGTGTATTGTAGATTTTTCACTCATACTTCCTTTATAAGCACATTACATGAATGCCTACAATATAGGTACCAAACACATGGTGTTCCATATATATTAAGTATTGTTTATAAGCCCAAATGTTAAAGAAGTAAAAACGAGCTGAAATGGCTTCCAGAGGGTTAATACAGGTGCTGGAAATCTCAAAGCTCACATGGACACAGAAAAACATAAAAAAGCTGTGCAAGGTGAGAATTCTTCTGCAAAGTTACATTGAAAAGGTATTAAGAGATATTTTGTTGAAGCTGGATTTTCTAACACAGAAGAGGTCATATTTAGAACATAATTTCATATTTTATATTTATTTATTTGAAAAAAGAGCTATCATTTTGTTACAGGTTGTAACAGCTTTTATTTTATTACAGAAGTTATTTTTGTACCATTGAGGCATAATAAAGCATGTTCATTAACCTCTGAGAAGCCTGTCTGAATTTCTGTCTCGAGGCCGAGAGTGTATCGAGTGTCCTCTTTTTTGAAAATCAAAATATGGTCACCCTAGTGTTAGGTATTATGGGTCACCAAGAAACCACAGCCATGCTAGTGGCTCTGCTAGGCTGCTGCTGTTAAGCACAACAGTGGTTAGAGCTAAATTAAAGTTTTAATCTTAAGAAAGACAAAATGCTTTCTGTTTGTGAAGTTAGCCTGGCAGTTTGATGCACATCTGATATTGCATGTTTTATGTCACTTCCTGTTAGTGCAAAAGGCATTAGGAAACTGTATACTTGGGGACGCAGTAAAAAAGCTAATGTTTACCATGGTCACCATCTTAGTTTAGCATGTTAGCATGCTGCTAGTTAACACTAAAGTCATTATCAATAGATTTCATAGTAACCCATCCAATGGACATGTCACTGAGAACCACAAATACCCACAAAATCCTCTAGTGCCATCTGACAGTGGGATTCATCCTCTGGGGACCAAGGGTGTCTTTACAAAATTTCATGGCAAATCTAACAGCTGTGGAGATACATTAAGAGGTGGAACAAATCCATCAACAGACAGAGCAGGATTGGAGCCATAGAGTCAATGTGCAAGTACAGCTAAATGTGATCCCAATGAGTTCCATGCAATGAACTTACAAATTTTAAACATGAGGAAAACAGAGCACTGAAAACAGATTTATACTCAGAGCTGAGGTATCTGGATTGGTATCTAAAGAGATAAAAAGTTGGTTTGTGCATCCCTAAGAACAAGACAATCCTAACTAGTGTTTGTTTGTTGGCTTGTTCTTTATCAAAAAAGAAAGGCTCAAGATTCAATGTGAACAAGTTTTCACACGTATTACAAAAACTGTTAACAGCCACACACAGATTTTGTTGGGAAAGTTATTTTAAAGTTTGACTGTGCCCTTATCAAGTGATGGCTGTGTCGTCTGGAGGACACAGCAATGACTGCACGGCCCGAATTCCCACAGAGAATACTGCTGGGACGGAGATGTCAGGGTAGTTTATATCGTATAATGACTTTTCAAACTGTGGCTAAATATAAACACACAGAAAATCATTATGCTTCTGTTACGTAATGGGTTTAAACAGCCGCTACAGGTAGAACTTTTTAGTATGGACATAAAAGTATAAATGTATTCAACAGCACAGTTTGAAATAAAAATGATGCTGATGGGTGGGTGCTTTTACTGATGCCACTGGGAAATAAAAGCATCTCTGGTTTCCATTTTCACTCATGATGAGAATCTGCATTGTTTACAGTACTTTTCAAGGCTCTCTCTCAGGTTGAGTCTCCTCAGTGCTATGAGGACTGCATGATTTACATCCCACGATTCATTCATCGAGGGTGGGAGAAAATTGAGTGAGTTAATTTCATAGTGACTGTCCGCAGTTGTGATGGTGCAGTCCAGTTTGTCTTGCAGTGACTGTTTCCAGTAACAGATCACATATACACACACACACACACACACACAGAAGATCTCGTTATGTCTGGTCTGGAGCATCTGACAACAAGGATCCTCTGGTGACTCACAGACGGGCCTGCTAGGGCAGATGTCGCATTCATGTCATATGGAAGTCTCCGTAATTGCCACATTCCGACTAGTAAATACCGTTCATGTCAACAACCAACTGGTAATTATGGCCTGGAATTTGCCATTTTACGACAGCTCCAATATGTCGATAACAAAAGTCAGCGTGTGAAGGTACACTTATTAAATCCTAATTTAAGGCTTGTGATCATGCACACCATTTACCTTTCTGTAAAATGATAAAACTCTGGTTAATCTGGGGGAAATATTATCAAATGAATGCAACTTTATTACATTTGGGCAAATAACTGACATCCATATATATGGATCCATATATTCTGCAACCAGTAACATGATGCTGAGGCAAAAGCTCATCTGTCCTTTACTTCAGAATTTTTAACTTTGACTCTGAGACTTATACTGTACTGTACATACATAGCTATATGCAACTTAACGAAAAGCAACCAAGTGGCACCCTCCATGGCTGTGAAGTGAACCCAATGTGGAAGTTCCTCAAAACGGCCAATTGATGCTGGCTCCAGAACAAGTCAGTCTCCATAAGTCCTCATGTTAAAATGTCCAAATGTTGGATGTCGTTTAGCTCAGTTGGTAGAGCAACCACCCCATGTACAAAGGCTTAGTCTTTGCCGCGGCAGCCCAGGGTTCGAATCCAACCTGTGGTTCTTTCCCGCATGTCATTCCCCATCTCTCTCTCCCCATATTCCTGTCACTCTTCAAGCTGTCTCTGTCAAATAAAGCTCAAAAAGGCCAAAAAAATATCTTAAAAAAAAAAAAAAGTCCAAATATTAAAGTTGTGCATGATTAAGAGCATGGTTGCTTTGAAAGGTAGGTGCCATTATAGATGGTTTGTTTGAGCACCTAGGCATTATTCAGTCTGCCTTTGTTCAACCGATTAGCCACATGTTTGCCGATTTTTAGATAAGCAGGGAGGCGGAGGAGGCAGGACTGCCAAGATGGCAGTAAGAAAAGCTACGGGTGACGTCAAAGGTAAGACCATTCTTTATATTGTCAATGGAAGCAACTTGATATATGAGCAACATATGATCCTCACTGTAAACCTTCCACCTTATTTTTTATTTTTGTACTTTTTCCTTCTGCAACTGCTACAAACATTTTCCTCGGGCTGAATAAAGTTAGTGAAGTTCTGCTTTCTGACAGTTCATAATTTCTGCTGTATGTATCGCTTCAAAAGGGTCAAACTTAGTGCCCTTTGTATTAAATTGTTTAATTTCTATTGGCATTTTATTACTTCAGTTACTTCAATTACATACTGCAGGTCATTATTTTTCCATCAGTATTACATCCTGGCCAATAAATTGTCTGGCTGATATTATCAGGTAATAACAGCTTATCCCAAATGTGTCTGCATCAACGTACAGTATATGATGACCCAATCTCAGATCCCATCTGCTATCATATGATGATGATTTAGCCTCTGGGGTCTTCCAGAGTTGCCAGTGGATATCCAGAAAATGGATAGCAGATATCCGGGCCAAGACTTCCTCTGCAGTTCACCTTGATATGTGAGAATGATGAGAAAGATGCATTTCTGCTAACCACTATGAACAGATATCTGCTTATGAGAGCAGATAACTTTTTAAAAAAGTGAATAAAAGCTAAATCATCTTTAGATTGCATTTTGGCCAATGTGTCCTGCCTCTTTTGCTCTCCACATGGACTGCTGCAACCACTGACAGTATAAAGAATGGACAGCGTATGCGTGATGTCACCCATTGGTTTCTAAAGAGCCGATTTGAAGCTCAAAATCTTGGTGGGCTGAATGACGCCTGGTTGCTCAAACAAGCCATCTGTTACAGCACCCACATGTCAATCAAAGCGTCCACACTCTAAATTCTGCGTAACTTTAAGCCTTAATATAATTTTAACAGGTGAGTTCTATAAAAATTCACCCTCAGTACAGTTAAATTAGCTATACAGACCAAAACTATTCTACATTCTCAAGTAGATAGAGATTAAAGATGACCAATAGGCAGCAAGATATACAAAAAATATGTAACACTAAGAATGCATTTATTAGAAACAATGTCTCAAGTTTATTTTTTAACTACAAAATGTCCTGCTCAGGATAAATGCAGATAAATGTCATCTTTAAAAAAAAAGAAAAGAAATGTTTTTTTATGTTATGTGTGCACTTAAACACATACTGTTACATCGTTATTGTTCTGGACTTTGTTGTATTATCCCTGACAATGTCTTTTTTAATTTTACTTTTTTCCCTTTACTACTGCATTTTAACTTTGTCAAATAAACTAAACTAAACTAGAAATCGGGGTGCAGACTGCGTTAGTCGAATATTGATTTCTGCCTCTGGGCTATAATCACTACTGTATGTGAACATTTTTAAATTTTATTTCACAGTCAGCACTAAATCTTGGTGTAATATTACCACACCAGGCTCAATTTACCCAAATTACATCAAGATTTTTTTTTTATTATTACTTCTAATAGTACGTAGCCACAAAAAGTTTTGATTTTATGTCCCCAGGTTTTTAGGATATGCTCACACATTTCTTCTGCTCATCAGTGTATAAAGGTGAATTTTTGTTTTTGTTTAAAGAGTAAGTAAATGTCGAGTTACTTTATTATTCCATCAATTGATCCTTGTGTACTTTTGTACTTGCAGTTCTTGCATAAAAAAATCTTGTCATTTATATCAAAGTACAAAGCAAATAGATATGTACTGTGACCACTGCATGCTGGTAAATACACCTTCTAATATGGAGGGTGCGTGTTCAAGCTAAAACAGGGTGTCCAGTTGCTCTTTAAATCATGAAGAACTGTGAGAAAAGTACACTAAGTCAAGGATGGTTTACCTGCGATCATAAATTCATCAGAGCATCACAGCTGTTGAAAAACCACTGACGGTGCAACTGTGTGTAGAAAGTTAAGGCCATTCATTAACAGCGAGCTGTCCAAACAATCAGCCTGCATGACTGACAAGCAAAAACTCGCCGGATCAACCTCGTGGCTCTTTGACAAGCCGGCAGCATCGCCCCAGGAGGTTTGACACGGTTTAAGTGTGAGCAGTGATTTACAAAATGCAGAATGACATCGGAGATGCCGAGCACACAGAGTCACACAGCTGGAATATAGAGAATCAGCTGCTCTATGGAATGAACTCTTGTCTTGCAATGTTTTTAAATGCAGGGTGAATAATACAGTTAAGTCCCTTTAGAGTGAGGATGCAAACTTGGAGGATCATCTAAAGTCGTTCCACGGTGAGCCCTACACATACACTCAAACATAAAGCCGCTAAACAGATGTTTAAATAGAAAAGTTGAGATAAGTGACACTTCTGACTGTGTTCAGAGCCACTCTATGTTCTATGTTTAGCAGCAGCGCTGTAATCAAGTAAACGTCAAATGTACAGAAGAGGAAGAGCTGCAGGATTTGAAAGGAGGTTGGGAGGAGGAGCTGAGGAAGCAGGGGCAGTGTGGGGGTGGAGGGAGCCACGGGGAAAGAACCATGTGAATACCTCTCATGTGAAGGAAGGCATGAGGACAGGAACCTAAATAAACAATCTCAAGTTGCTCTCTATCACATGTGATTTCCAGTATTCCCGTCTCTCTCCTGCCTGTCCCTCTGCTGTGTGTGTGTGTGTGTGTGAGCTAGCCAAGGGGAGTGTGGCCTAGTTACCATAGGAACATGTTTGCAGCCTGTGCACTGCTCTCCATCAAACTACCTTCATTTTTACTAATGTATTTAGAAGCATTATTGTGCACTGTGCTTGTAAATGAGCACATCCAAATTAAACAGCTGGAAATTGTAACAGAGAAACCAGAGAGCAGGCAGCAATTTGAGGCTCTTAACACTGGGAAACTTCTGTATTATCTCACCGCATGTAACACAGTTCAAAATGAGGTGAGTTGCACCTCAGAATTCCCCTGCAATATGAATATGAACCGCCTTCTTGTTTGTTTAAACGCTTAAAAAAAACGACTCTGTAGGTCTTACTGTTTGAAATGAAACAACAGCTTTACACATGGCGCTAACTAACAGAAAATTATTTCTCTTCCTGTCCCTGGAGGGAGAAGAAATGGCTGCTTTTCATCTGGGGGAAGTGCATATCGAGAAGGAAGACTCAGAGTGAATCAAAGCCAGAGTAAAAGGCAAATGGCACTATCAAACCCAGAGGATGTCAAAATAAAACTCCGGGAGCGTGACAAAGCAGGGCTCAGAGGGTGAGTGATGCTCCGGTGTAGGATTGAGTGGTAAAAAAAATCCTCAATATATTGAGGTACTTTTGTAAAGCCTCATAGTGCTGTAAGGGGCTGGAAAGGCACGGGAGGGGAAAAAGAGCAGAATGGTGCAGCTGAGGCTGGAGCGTATGTTAAACCTTCTGTTAAATTTGCAACAACGGTGTCGATGGGATTCAGAGAAAAACAGGGAAACATATAAAAACATATATAACAGAGAAAAATCTTATTGGACCACGACAGACTGGAGAAGAGGCGGTAAGAGTTAGGTACAGTTGACAGAAGTGAAGAGTAGACTTCCACCAGTGTAGGGCTAAAAACTGACTCACTTGGGGTTAAAACTCCAGGTCCGCCACAGCAAACCTCCGCTTGACCAACCAACCCAAACTGACTCTGATGCGGCAGCCACGTCTTTGAAGATGTGTCCATGCAGCTATATGGCACAGACACAAGTTTGTTTTGTTTCCTTTACTTTTTTAAGATCGACGGACCAAAAGTCACTCACAACAACAATATACAACACAGGAAAAATAAACATTATTGTGCCTGTAATTAAAAAATAAAGGAGCATTAATAAGACCAAAGATGAAAACAAAACTGTAATTATGATTCACATATCAAACAAGGAGAAATGTAACTTCAAGCCACAATTTTGCTTTGTAATAGAGTTGCAACTTGGGAAATACGTTAAAATATATTTTTAATCTTGCAGCTGATGGAATATTTCTTTCATCTAAATGGTCTGAGGAGTTACTCTCTCCTGGAAACACACTTCATAAGTGTTGTTGAATGACCCTCTGTGGTAAAGATCATCAAGGATTTGGAGAAAAACCGAGGGCACTTGTATTAGGAGCAACGTTCAACTTCTCATCGCTGCCCTTTATAGCCTTAATGTCATGATGCTGCTTAACCACAAGCTGTTACTATGATTAATTGATAAGCATTCCCACTGACACATCAGTGTTTGATTTCCATGTTTTCTTTTCTGTGTTCTGTAGTTGGAAAAGCCAAAAAAACATTCAAAACATTTGATTATTCTCTTGTGAGAGGACATGGCTGCTTCAATAGAGCCCGTCCAGGTCGTGACATCCATTCACCTTAACGGTACTGTTGGTCACAGCTGTATGAGATGCTAACTAGTTGGGCAGCCCACTTCAGAGAGAGATCTGAGGTGGCTAACTCTAGTGTAGGAACAGATTAAGAGGAGGAGGATATGAGAAGGCAGTTCTGCGAGAGAAAACAGATGAGTGTTATGAGAGAGAATGTTGTTAGACTGTGTTAAATGAGAACAGAGGCTTAAGGTAGGGAAGATCTACCAAAGAGTAAAAATATCTTGTGTTTTCTCTGATGGGCTGCTGATAAAAAATGAGGATGGCAGAGAAATTCACGGCCCGAGGCAAAAGAAAACAATTTGAGAAGATTGCAGGACAGGAGCTCGCTGACGGGAGTTCCTGCTTTTTTTTTTTTTTTTTTTTTTTTTTTTTGTTAGAGAACATTCAAACAGACTGTCAAAGCCTTTCTGTCCTTGGCAGTGAGAGAAAGCCCCCTCCACGCGGTGCACTGAAGATGGCTGAAGAGCAGCAGAATTATGATGGAAACTTGGTGTTGGAGTAGAATCAACTCTTTGCCGGCTGTCAGGCTCCCCGGCTGACAACTGTGACAGAGAGGCAATGAGTCCAGATTGTCAACAGTTCATGAGGAACCAAGAAAGATTAATAGACATCCACGACTCTCCGTTTGAACTAAACTAAAGCGATTCCATGACGAGATGCATGAGATAGTTCATATCTTTACAGGCGCTTCATATGGAGGAGGACGAGGAAATCCTGCGAGGGGCAATGAGTCATAGTGAGCCGGACTTATCTTGTTCTATCAAGCATAGAGCCTCAGACATTTCATTAAATGAAGCTCCTCTCTCTCCACTGCTTTTTGCTAAGATGGGGAACTGTATGCGAGAGCCCAGTGCAGTACAACAAGCTGTAAAGATAGTGGCCTCGTCATACCTGTGCTACATTACAAAAACAACAAAGAGAAAATGTCAACACATCAAATACATCTTATTGTTTTTACCAGCTGAGAAGGAGGAAAACTGTCACAACAGAAAATCCACACAAGCGTACCTTGATTTGTCATCTACTCATCCAAAATAAACACACAGAACTAAAGTCCAGTGAAAGTGGGACACTTTTCAGCGAATGTTATTTCACAGTAATTCTGTTCCAGTATGTCAAATTAAAGAATAAGCTCTTAATATGTATCTAACCTCCCGTGGCCGGGGGTTAGAGAGATAGCCAGGGGTCTGGCCGATGGAAGCTGAGTGCCAATCAAGCAGGTCCTTACCCTCACTTCACCTTTTGGGGCCTAATTTAAATTTCTATTGAAATTAAATAATATGAATAAATAATATTCCACTCACTGCAGGTCACCAAGTGTCGACTTTTGTGCCATAATTTTATATAAGTAATGTGATGTTGTACAAAATGCAGCATCATGCATCATGCATGTGGGACAAAATGAACTATTGTGACACCTGGCAGCTTTTGAAAGCAGCTTTGTGCCAGTTAGCAGTCACTTCATGCAAAAATGCTAATAAAAATGCAAGTTTTTAATGCAAATGCACGGCACTAGTGAGAAAAATGCATTCATGCAAATTTGAAACATACATTTACTGGTAGAAAATGCAAATTCAGTATGTGATACTTAAGGCCTTGTAGCATATCCTACAAAAAACAGGGTGCAGAATAAATCTTGGAAAGCCTCCATAAATTGTCTTATCAAATATCCATCAGGCCAATGCTGGAAGAGGAGGGGGGGCTTCCGGTACAGCAAGCAAATCCCAACAGTGGCTCATCTTGCTTTTGTGCCAAACTCCCAAACAGCCTACACATTTAGAGAGGATGTCTCCAAAATAAACTGTTCCTCCAACACATTAAAGGTACGTTTCATCGGCACCATATAGCTATTAAGATAAAATCATTAGGCAAATCTACCTGTGTGCTTATATCCCACTTCCACTGAACTCATCACTGTGTTGCAGATGATCCGGCCTGCAATGCATCACCTTAAAAACTCTGCAAGATGCTGAACCTGGACACCTGAGCAACAGTGGTGAGTTTCACAGTTGTATTAACATCTGGTACAGACCTGCGCTGAATTTAAAGGTGGACAACCAGCTTTAACATCTCAATTAGTGATCCACCTGTCACCTACACCTCACTGTGAGATGGGCTAGATATTCAAAACATTACAAGTTTTTGCAAAGAGTAGGTCATTTCACTTAGTGCCCACACGTGTGTTAACACTTACCCAAAAAAACAGGACTTCCTGGTGATGAAATCTTGATATCTTAGTTACATCTGAGGATGCAGACTGAATCCGGTGGGTTTCCAGGGCACTTGGGAAGGTGCTGAGGTTCCAGGTTTACTTGCTTTTGTTTTTTGGGACAAAGGTAGAATCAGTTTGTGCAGACCTGAGAGACGGTTTCCAAATAAAAAGGCCAGTGTTGTTCCCCTTTGAGAGATAGTTGTATTTTAATCATCAGGGCCAAATTGTTGTGTTCAACGTGAGCAGCTCCTCCTCTTCTCACCTACGCTGCAACTGTGTCCATACATGCCTTCTTTGTCAGGTTGTGAAAGCTTTTGTGAAGCTGGCTGTCAAACAAGGGGGGTGTCCCGTCGTTGCCTTCAGCTGCTCAGTCCATCACTGAAGCCAGAGCTTCCCTCTCAGCAGTGGCTCTGTTGTGCAGCTCAGCAGCTCTCCTCTGCTTCTTCTTCTCCTCCCTCTCTTCTTCCTCTGCTCCCTGTCCTCCAACTCTATTGCAATCCAGGAACTGAGATGTGATCCCAATGCAGCTTCCTCGGTAATAAAGAGAATCTCTTCTGAGGATGGTTTTTGTCATCTTAATTGTTTGTCCTGGGCACATGTGACTCCAAACAGCCCCTGCGTCGCTTTATTATTATGTGAGAATAATATGAACTCCTGTTAGCGCGTTTTTGGTGAAACGATGCACAGAGCCAATTAGTTCATCATTTGTCACTTGTATTTACATTTAAAACAGTCTGCAGGGATGAACGACACAGCACGGATTCTGTATGGTTACAACTACTGCACATGAATCATGCCGATTACTGATATTAAAATGGGGATAATTATGAAGGTGATGTCTGAGGGCTATGCCAACTCTGAGCAGCACAGAGAGCCACTGCACACTGCGCGCACACACAAAAGCATAGAAATAAACATCCCAAAGGTATTTACAGGCGAAATCCCGAAGACGTGCAGCAGCGTCTGACCAATATCTGATTCGTGCACATTTTTTTCTCGCTCCTAGCTCGGGTGATTTAATCTTGGAGAGCGTCTGTAGTTCACCCTGCGTGCCATAACGACGTCCACATAATCCAGAAATTCATAACGAGGAAGAGGAGGCGGAGGAGGAGGGGGTGATGGTGTTGAGTAGTGGTGGGGGGGCTGTCCGGTGCCAAATTGATGCTGATTCCTTCTCTTCTGCGCTCTTCTCGCAGTCCGTCACACCTAATTTTGATTTAACGGCAGCGTGTGAGAAAAAGGTGCTCGGTAAAAAAAAAACGGTGAAGTCTCTCCCTCGAGGGCGGAGATAGTGCGTAAGATAGACAGAAACAGAAACCAACGCCTCCAAAGGCAGGCGAGTCCGCCCCGCGCTGCGCTGTGCCGCGCTGCGCTGCGCTCCACCATCTCTGGAGTTTGGAACATCCGAAAATAAAACGAAGCGATGACGGCCGGCCGCCCACTGCGCCGAATAATTACGACGGGAATGAGGCTGGAGAGTGTAGCAAAGTTCATTGAAGTTACTTCATGAATATGTAGAGTCACTTTCACAGACTGGGGCTTTAAAAGTAAGGATGCTGCACTTTTAATAAGGCACAAGTTTGAACACCTGAAAAATTTCCATAAACTTATTTTTAGCCGACATTAAGAGGGAGAGTGAAGCTTTTTAGGGAAGAGTCAGAACGTGCCCCAGGTAATATTTCATGCAAATAACAGTTTTAATAAGACAGTACTCTCAGCATCTGCAAGGTGTACTGCAAACATATGGACAACAACAGCTTCTTCTGTCTGAGCTGGTCGTTGGCACACTGCAGAAATCTGGTAACAAGATCCCCAGAGGGCCCCCCAAAAAACCCAGACTCACTGTGGAAACATTGGTTGTAACTTTGTTTTGGAATATAATATTCACCACCAAAGCACATCAGGACATGATAGGAGAGCCTGCCAACTGTAAGCATGTAACAGCATCAAAATCTATTTTAGGATCTTTATTACTCTGTGTTTATACACCTAAATTAATTTGTAATATTTCACCTTGGATGCCCCTCAGAGAATAATCTGGCCACACACAGAGGCACATTAAAGGACAGCTTCAGATTTCCACACCGGCCATAAAGAATGACCAGAATCCAAGCAGAAGGGGCACAGATAGAAATACAACATTCATGTTACAAGCTAATCCACCAGGAACGTGCTTTTGCATGTATTCCATTAGCCAATGCACACACACCTTGGCGGATGACGGCCATTTTTTTTCTTGCCAGATGCCGATATTTTTACGTTAGCACTCCTGCTGTGCCGTAGCATTTGTGAATGAATGAGGAGGCTGTTTTCATGCAGAGCTAAAGACGCAGCTTTAATCCCCAGTAGGCACCCTAAGATCCAAAAACACTAGATCCTACGATTCCCATAATGCAACTGAATACCACCGTCACCTTTCTGCTAAATGTCAATGTCTTTCAAACGCCGTGTCAGTTTGTAACGCACGATTTCAGTTACAAACAAAGCAATCAACAAGCCCAAACTGAGATAACCCTGATGACATCACTATGACATCACTCTCAAACTATGGAAAGCTCCCACAGAGCCACAGAGGAAATCATTCAACCTGATCTTAATGTATAAAAGCAGTGGGGCATCCCTTTAAGTTCAGCCGAAAAAATGAAGTGGGTATTTTCCAAAGTTACAGAAGTCTTCCCTCTTTTCTTCTTTTGTACTAAAAAAATGTAATTTTAGAAGACACACACTGGAAATGACTCAGACTGCTGAACCTTCATATAGCTCCGGCTGAAGTTTAGAATAGATTTTTGCACAGGATGAGGACATTGGAATCACTGCACAGCAAACATGGAGGAGGAATAATAAGAACAACTCTTTTTTGATGTACATATGTGTTATTTTAAGACAGAGAAATGTGAACCTGTCCTATAAAGTGCTCATTGATGTGTATTCCAAAGAAACCCAGTAGCCCATCAGGATGAATTAAAGTCCGTGGGTGACTCATTTATATTTTAACAGTCTAATCAGTCTTTTTCTGGTCACTGAAAAAACGGCAGACAGTCCAGCAAACAACGTCCATATAGGTACAGACGTTTGTGGAGGCACTAGCAATTGTTCAGCCTCAAAGCATTCTTTTTTTTTATTTGGGTATGTGCTACGTAAACATGTTACATAAATCTCTACTGCTAATTGTTAAATCCTGAATGTGTCATAGATCATTTCGTGGGCATATATAAAGAAGGCGTTACATAAATCCCAGATAAAGAATGTGTAACCCGGTTATTTTTCTGTCTCTGTAGCACAAACATGAGGCTGGTGGTAAAGTGTGGATAAGAAATTGTCAGGAAAGTGAGACGTGGGTAATGATAACCTGTTTATCTAAATGGTAATAATCCTCTGAATGAATCATTAAGGGCTGGATGTGTTAAAAATACACAGACAAAGAGGACAAACCCAGTGCATTAAAACAGAAAACAGATTAGCATTTGTTTGTTGACAGTCGTGTTTATAGACTGTGACATGGTGGCACTTTATACTTGGAAAATGTTGGTTACACAGGAGTCAACACTCAAATGATTTTTCATTTTGCATTTTCTTCTATCTTCACGGAATAAATTGGTGTTTGCTCAGGTTTTAATACAATCATCTTACTGGGATTTAAAGTGGATACAGCTGCATCGAACAAGAGCAAAAAAGGAAAGTGAGAAAAGTTTTGATCAAACCGGATGAAGTGAAGTAAACATCAGTGACGGTACTGAATGTCAAACTAACTCGGGACACTGGACGGCACATGCAATCTTCAAAATGACATTAAAAAAAAACATACAAACTGGAAATGACACTTCTCCACTCACTCTCAACCCTCACTCACACTCACACACACACACACACACACACAGAAACATACACACATCTCCATGGAAACTGATAAAAGAATAGCTGGTCTGCAAAAATAAACGATTGACAAAGCATGTACAAGAACTTGGATGGTCAGCAAGAAACAAATCTCTGGGATAAATCGAAATCCAGGGCGAGATCTAAGCAGAACAGAGAAGGCTGTCAGTCATGAAGTATGAAGTAATAACCATGTTATAATGTCAGAAATAAACATGACGACTAAGATTTTTGTGTAAACCTTTTGGATCCACAAAGAGCAGAGCCTAAAATGTTCTCTACACAATTTAACTTTCCATCATTTTGTTGCCTTTACCAGGCTGTGCACGTAATACAAACGTGCCGTTCAAACTGAAAGAAAATTGCTCGATGCGACAACATAAATCTGGCAGAATTCGAAAAAAAAGAAAAAAAAAGCGAGCAGGAAGATTTGAGCAAATATGCAGGAATGAAAGTTACGCGGATGTTGCAGATAGCAGAACAGAGAGAGAGAGGGTGGGCAACAGAAGAGGGGAGAGGACAAGGGAAGGAGTACAGCACAGAGTACAGCACAGTACACCACCTACACTCGTCGCCATGGCAACTACCACACTAGAACGAGTGATAATGCATTTCCCCTCTCTTCCTATTCTGAAAACTGTTCAATTGGTACCATATGCACTGTGCAGTATGTGGGAGACAAAGCCTTCAGTATTGTGTTGTTGCAGATGATATGAGAAATATAATGTCGTCTAAAAACACTACGGGCTAAATATTTGGACCGCATACGTTACATCCACCAGAGACGTTGGCTTAGCCTGACACTGAATTCATCATCATTGCTTTAAGGGATAACTTGTTATTTTTGAATTAATGTGTTGTTGTTTTTTCTTTGCCAAACCAAGTGGCACACTGTGTGGGCAGCAGTTGCTTTCAAAGAACAAGTATTGAGGTTGATAGAATTAAAAAGGCATGATAAAATAAACGCCTTTTCCTTAATCTAGTTCCTGCTGCTGCTGCTGGTGTGTATGTGACACCAGAACAGCTCAAAACCTTTATCCATGGCTTTGTGCAGCATGTTCTTTGTAAATCTGTATCCTCAAAAGTGAAGCTACAAGCCTGCTGAATACTGTGGAAGAATGTGCCAACACTGTACTGTTGACGCGGCACAAAGTGCGTATATAATGTGTGCCAAATTGCATATCTTAACCACAAAAAGGCTAGTGAAATTAGCTGAGACAATGCATCTTTGCTACACCCACCACTACTTTTTTTTAGCCATCCTTCCACCGGCCTTTCATCCCGTTCTCGACTCATTTCTCCAACCTGCTTGTTTAAATGCCAAAGCTGCACAGTATGCTGCTGTTAGCATAACTAATACTCGTTCATTCTGCCACCCAAAAAAAAAAAAAAAAAGAATCAATTTGTGATGTTTGTTCACGTCAGTCTGAGGAGATTTTCTTTGTCTGGTCTTCTCAATGTAGATTCATTAGCCAGACTGTTGTGATTAATACAAAGTACAATCAGTCTGTCGCCGTCAACTCAGCATATGACAAATACAGAGCAAGTAAGACCGGCCGCCGGACCGGCCCACCAGGGGGAACTACCAGATGGCCGCTCCGCCTCTGCTCTTCACTTTGCCACTATAGTTTGTATCATGACAGAGAGCATCTGACTGAAGACTGAAGTGCATTTGATCTCTATCCATTTGAGCAGCCCGGTTTGTTACAGGAACTCTGGCCTCACAGCTAGAGCGCCTCGATTTGAATGTGATATTTTGGTCTTAATTTATTACTGAACGATCAATGTTCATGTCTGTGTGAATGGCTGTTATATAATGAATCACTAAATTGCTCCTTTCAGTGTCCTAGTTAAGAGCGCTTATTGTTTATCTACACCAGCATTTTAAAAGGCCCTCATTGTGTTGGTTTAACACATCCACAAAGCTTAAGATGATTTTGGCCCCTAATCATATAAGACATAAATCTTACTGACTGCAAGTTAGAATTATTCTCATTATTGATTGATATGTGTTTGGTTTAATGAAATAGAATTATCTTTTCAGTTGGTACAGAAAATGCCACAAAATAACAAAAAAAGATCACTTCCATGACGTCTTCAAATATTTGTTCAGGCAACAGTCAGAAAAGAAAAAAACGATGTTCAGTTTACAATGAAACAAATGTCCCTAGAATTGTTGCCTCTTACATTTCTGCCAATAAACTAATCGATCAATTTAATCATTTCACCTCTAAATCTAACCATGTCTTGGTTACTTCATCCTGGATGCTATGGATCTACGTCACATTGTAAACAATCCATATTCTTTTTATAAACCACCAGAACAGTCTGGGTTTACAGGGTATTGCAAGCCAGAGCATGGCATATTGCTGATATATTGCATATCCCTGAATGTTAAATGACATCATGCAAAAAGCATTTCCTTCTTTTTTTAATCAAAGACCAGCTGACAGGTAAACAACTTCAAATGAAGCTCGAGCTTCTTCTTTGCATCATCTGTCTTGTTATTTACGACGCAGGACAAAGACGTGGTTGACTGCTTAGCGAGACGCTCTGCTCAACATCATCGGGACATTGCAGGAACAGCAGGAGGAAATCCGCTTCAGTGCCACATGACGCTTTTGGCAGCGACGTCAAAACAGAATTTTGTGAGCTTTCATGCAAAGGTAAAATTTCTGCCTGAACCATCTGCTGACGGCTAAACTCGCAACTGAAACTCCAAAAAGGGATTCAAGGTCAGCTTCATCAGTCGGCCATGACGCCGTCATCCTCATCGATCACGTTCCCGGCTGAAGTGTGAAAGTGAAAACGCCAGCTGAAAAACAAACTCCTATTTTTGCTAATAATAGAAATAATGTGAAAGGTACTGGCTGTGTTTCAGTGGCACTATTTTCGGCAAAATAAATCTAGGTGACTAAACGTTTGTTACTTTTATTCCTCTGTGGGCTTTTATGTAACAGGCTGGTCAAATGGCCAAAAGGTACGGGACGCTGTGCAGGGGAGTGATTTTTGTTCAATATGTGAGGGGTCAAAGGTGTCTACGCTAGTCAAACACTCTGTGGTGTTCAGGGTGACTCTGTTGTTCTGTTATTGTGCCCTCAGGGAATAAATATAGAAAACCTCATTTAATGTCCTTGAGGGATCAACATAGCAGCATTGTTCACTGCGACACTCGAGGTTGGAGTTCAAACAATTTTCTGTTATTAACCATGAACAGAAATAACATCCTTTATAAAAGCTTCACGACCAGCTCAAACATATTCAGAATGGTCTGTCTGGCTTATTTAGATACTGTAATGTGCTTTAATGACTGATGTTATTCAGACATCTCGTCTCACTGGTTGTCTACACAGTGACGCGGAGCAGTTAGTGAAATCTAAATTAAAATCTAGTATCAGAGTAAACATTAGGAAGGAGTAAGGGCACAAAAAGGGGAATAAACAGATGTCTGCTGACAATAACAAACCAAAGTCTGTCTGATTTTATAATGTATGTAATATAATATATATATATAATGTAATGTATGTAGCAATGATGCTGGCGAGGAGGATTAATAGCTGTGAATGCTTTATAAATTAAAACTTGACATACAGGCAGGACATTAAACACATTCAGTAAAGGGGTTGGGCTGAATGTGAAAGAAATGTTTTTACATATGAAATTTAGTCATTTGTTTTTCAAGTGAATCAAGGTTGAGCTAGTAATGGGTGGATCTGAAATTGTGAAGGGCATTACAGATTAAATTCATTTGAATATGATGAGGATGGGGTGATACAGGCTCATGACTACAGGTGAAAAACAATAAACTTCAGATTATATGAACAAAACCCTCAAAAGACAGACTGGTGCTCGTGTGCCATCCCACAGTAGTCCTTTCAGTGTAGCTTTTGTATCAGTGTTTCATGTTTGTGAAATGTGCTATAAAGCAGAGTTCATAGAAATAGTAAATATGAATTATTCCATATTTGAAATATTTATTTTTGTTGAGAAATATGTACATTTGTAGAAACCAAATATCTTGACAGTAAAAAAGACATTTCGTTAAAGAAAAACACAAATAAAAAAGCTGTCAGTGTGCAGATGGAAAACTTCTTCGCTTCAAAGCCAATCTGTAGTTTTCAACCACTCACCCTGTATTTGTTAGGATATTAATGTACAAAATGAATTTCTGTTTCTGTTCTCTAATTTTATGTTGTGCAGTCAACAGTAGCACTCAAAATATTTGCATTTGCATCTAACTGCTTCAACAAGTGTAACGAATTAATTACAGTGACTGCAAATTCTCAAAATGTCTGCAACGAACCACAGCCTTCTGGTGCGGAGGGATACTTTGTATGCAGGGACATGAAACTAGATACAGACATTTATTTGAAGAAATGTATTTACCCCATGGTGGTGGACAGTGACTGGTTGCGGTTTTTACTCATGACACTCAATGAAGTCATTCTACCTGCTCGAATAAATCTAAAAAAAAAGAAGCACAGACCCATTTCCTAAAATGTTTTTTGAAATAGTCTATGTTCCCACAGCGCTCTGCTTGACAACCATTTTCTGTCGGGCACCCTTTGTTGCTGAGGAGTCAAGTCCTGTCACCCCCCCTGAAGTGTTTGGAAATCCATGAGCAGCCACGTATTTACGGTACGCCTCTCGGATGATGCGGAAGGCTCGTGTGTTAGCATACGGTATGTCAGTGACTGGGTCTCTGTACAGTGCGGCCTTGTGGGTGACAGGACAAACCTCCTGGATGGGCAGCGGAGGACTTGACTGGGCGATGTGTGGAAAGGCCGCCTCGAACGCTTCGTCATCACTGAACGTTATATAAGTACGGGAGCACAGGCCTCCGGCAGGCTGCTGGGAGGGTGTGCTGGGATTTTGTGGTGCGGTCTGAGGCACGTCCTGATCCAACCTGTGGAAAATGACAAAATGACAAAAAAAAAAGTTCAGTTTCTGACTTCAATTTTGACTGTATGCCGTTTGTCCTTGTATGGTTTGCGCTATTGCAGCATTTTTTTCATCAAAGTTTAGACAGGCATAACTACTATTCATGAACATGGAATGTTTTGATAAAAAGGATGAAATAGTTAAGGTTAGTGCAGTTTACTTCAAGAAGGTGGTTCAGCATTCTATGTGCTGAATTATTTCTGAAGTTAATTAAGTGTAAAGTAGATCATACGTACCCTTCAACATCCACGTTTTCTTCTTTCAGGACTGAGTGAGAGACTAGTGGCATCAGGACTGAATGGTAACGGATTGTTGGTCCTTCAAAACGCCGCTTCTTGTGGACTTGTTTCTTCTTGTCTGCCTCCAGACGCTCATAGTTCTCTACACACAGAAAGTAAAACGTGTACTGTAAATTCATATTTATTACTAATATACAGTGACAACAATCACAATACAATATTTACTTTATCATTTAGTCTCTTTGCCAAACAGACAGGCTACATCGATTCACATATATCCCGATTAAAGCGAGTGACATCTGTTCCAACACAAAATCAACCTATTTTCTATTTATCACAAAATGCACCACTTGTTTTATGGAGTCATGATGTAGTTTGATGACACTTTCACAGTTTTTAAGAAAGGTTATGATCTTTACACAGCTTACTGTAATTTTAAGGATCCTTCAGGTTATTAAATTGATACACAGTATATTTATACTGTGTGTATACTTAGTATATTTATTTTCTGTCTGTGCATTCATATGCGACATTCTTAACATGACTCATGTGGCCAACATTTTCTTACCTAAAGATCGAATGTTGATCTCAGCTGTTATTTTGGCCTCAGCCAGCAGCTCCTCCTGGGTGAGAGGTCGGTCACGATGAGCGCCTCTCCGTCTCCGAGGGGCATCCTGACGCTCCTGCAAGCGCAGGTTGGTCTTTCTGGTATGTTCACTGGTGGACTGTCGCACAGACTTCCGAGCTAAAGAAGGATGAAGAAATGTTTTTTATATGATCATCTGTTACCTGTTAAATTCAAGTCAAGTGTTGTAATCTATGGCGAGGTATCTAATAGTATTTGATGGATGTTTGTAGAAATCTTACTCTCTGCAAAATCTTGGAATTCTTGTGGAATTCTCCTTTTGAGCTCCACTTTAGTTTTCTCAGTCTTCTTCTGTTCCTCAGAGGGTCTTTTGGGTTTGGGCTTTGCCACCTTTATGGGTTCCTTGGAATGAATAAACACAAAAACGTAACAGCACATATATTTCACTCATGTATGATGAATCAGCTCAATGGAAGTTGCAACAAACTCCACTGTCATTATTTATGAAAGTAAACAAGGCTTATGTTGCATGTGCATACATACTTCAAGGTACTGACACTACTGATGCAGAAGCTTGATTCAAAGTCTAACAGCTCCTGGCTGTAGTTACCTTATAAGCTTTAGTAACAACCCGGCTTTTCCTCCGAGGTGCATCCTCCTCCTGGTCACTGTCTGGCTCGTCACCCTCATCGATGTCAAAGTCGCTGTCCACCTCGTCCTCTGTGTCTGAATGTTCTCCGTGATACTCGTCATCTCCTGATTCCTGAAAGGAAACAAAATGAAATATATCACTTGTGAATGCAACGACCTTCAGAATTCACCCTGGAGTCAGAGTCAGATTTCCAAATTTTCTGCAAAGTGTTTTATACATTATATATTTAGATTCTGAAAGTTTATACAGGTGACTCAGCATTTTAAAGGTAATCAGACAGGTGTAGGGTTGTGCAGCTGAGTTCTGTTAAATTATTCTTTTTTGAGGGAGAATCTCTCCTGTACAACAAGCAGATTTATTTTTAATTCAGGTTCTGGATATCCACACTGACTCAATCCCAGATCGACAACACAAACATACAGAGAGGCAGCTCTCTGTGTGAGGCAGCTCTCTCTATGCATTTATTTTGACACCAAGCTAATCTCACGCTGACTCAGCAATCGGCCTCACGGAGTGTATTTACAAGAGGTGGTCAAATTAATATCAATGCTTCATGTACAAGAACATAACTCTGTTTGATATGACTTTTCAAAGAAGCACACCACAATTATCAGAGCTCTAAGGAAGAAAGTAAATCTGGTTTTAAATACTAAATGCACTGATAAGACAAAGATCAACATCGGTCACAAGCTGAAAATACTTAACAGACATTATTAATCAGACTAGCCCATGAATGTAAGTATGTGCACAGGCACAGTCACACAGTTTTATCAAAGTTCCAGCAGAGATGACTGAGGCGTCATAGGATTTGTTTGTGATTTTTGTATCTATTTACTCTCGTCAACCCCGTCAAGCTGAGACTAACTTCAGAACTGCCAGAGCGGCCACCGCCAAATCCCCCTACACGAGTGGACCCTTGAACCAGCAGCTGTTTGAAGAAAACTAACTAGACTGCAAATGTAAGCCTTAACTTAAGCTCCTGCGATATCAAATAATAGCTTTTGACGATCTAATACAAAACACACATTGAAGCATGAAGATTCTTCCCTCTTTGAGTGTGAAGCAGGAAAGGCTGGCACTCCAATCCGGCTTTCACAAATTTCGTTAGCTGCTAAGATGGACTGGGACAGGATATTTTGGAGCTGTGGTCACAGTTTCAGACATTGGCATGGAGGTTTAGATGACCAGAGCTGCTGCAGGAACAATGAGCAGAGTGAAAGCGACATGTCTTCTCACACTGCAGAGACTTTGAGATGGACATGAACACCCGCTCAGTTATTTAACTGTTTTAGAGAGGCATTGATTGATTCATTTTAGATATGAGACACCATTAAAAACAAATAAACCACTTTAACTACGACCTTTGAAAAATGACCCGTTTAGTCATAAATGATTGATGACATTTGGCCTGTGATGTCAAGTGTATGTTTCTTCTTGTGACTGGTGCCATGCAAGCAGTTGTTGCTTTAGTTAACTGATCTGTCTATCAACAAAAAACGAAATATTTGCAATACTGATACTTATTGATTGATAATTTAAATAATTTCAGATGCTGGGTACTTTTATGATTCATTGCATAAACATTCAGCTTTCTGGCTGCCTGTCAGTACACTGTTCTTGTTCTTGTTCATTTAGGAACAAACCTATCATATACCAAACACACACCTCAGGAATATGTTTCAGGTGCAAAATAATCCTGTATGTAATGACAGTAATGAGACTTGGCTTGGGAACTGGAGGGTGGCCGGTTTAAGTCCAGGATGGAACAAAGTATGGTGGTGGACTGGTAGCTGGAGAGATGCCAGTTCACCTCCTGGGCACTGCCGAGGTACCCTTGACCAGGTCACCGAACCCCCCTCAACTGCTCGCAGGGCGCTGCCCAACACTCCACTATCTCTTTCTCCACATTTGCATGTAAACCATGTGTACATAAACATGTGTGTGTGTGTGTGTGTGTCTGTGTGTCTGTGTGTATGTATTTCCCCTCGAGGGATTAATGAAAACTATCTCTTCTTCTTGCTGGGTTTCATTCTAGCCTCTGATAACTTGTGATGAACCACGTCTGTCATTTGTATTAATAATTAACACAATGAAACATAATTAAGTGCTTAATTGCGGTAGGTTAACATCATAGCCTAATATTTTTCAGTTTGACAGCGTGTCCCTTTTGAGTAATAATAAAAACTGTTTAATTAAATCAGAGATTTGGTCTCGGTGCTCACAAGAGCAACTCCAGCTAGCTGCGTGCTAATGCTAACTTGTTAGCTCCCTCTTTAGGTCACTCACGTCGTTGAAGCCTCCATACGTGGTCTTGTAGAACTCGTCCTCTTCTTCAGCGTCCAGTAGTTTAGACATGCGGTTCCCCGCAGTCTTTCTGGGTTCGCGGCCGACTACCAGAGTCATGCTCAGGCTGTGATATAAACAATGCCTGCCCGGTTAACGTTTGGGTAGCGAGCTAATGTTGTGCTAACTTCACCGCTATGGGCTGCTTTGGGGGGCACCTCTGCGTCGTCGTTACTAGCTGGGTCTACTACTCGATTATCTGTTCGTATTCATATTTATCCAACTTATGAATATGATATAAATTCACGGTAACGTGCTACAAAGTGTTCCTTATTAGTAAGATAAGCTAACCGCTAACACTAGCCGCTGCCTTCTGTTAGCTAACCAATACATCCGGGGCAGTCGATGTATTTCCGGGCTACGATACAAAATAAAAGCGTTCTTAATTTAATGTTTATACAATTTAACTTGATATAGCTTTATTTTCCTTGCCGTGGCTGTATTCTATTCACATCCACATGTTAAATTCGGAATAATTTCTCAGGTAAATTTAGAAATGGAGGCCACAAAGTGGTTGATACCGTTGTCATAGAAACAGTGACAAACCGTGGATTTGTTGCTTGGCACTTTATACTGTCCATGCCTGGCACCAGAGAGCTAATGTATTACCATGGCAACAACAAATTGGATGAACCTCCTTGTGGCAGTTTGGATGAACATTTCGTTTTGTCTTGGTCATCATCTTTTTTTTATTTATTTATATCATAAATTAACAGATGCAAAGTAATATGATTACCCTCTGCTTTTATTTAAAGTTTATAGATTGTGGTAGTTATTATGAACTTATTTGGTGTTAAAATATTTCATATATTCAACCTGTTTATCAGATAATAACGACAAAACATTTAGTGGTCGAGGTCTTTGAGTATTGCTTCAGATTTACCCAAAAGTTTACATTCAGACTTGACTTGAAGGATGAGGTATTGCCAACTGAAGCTCACCTCAGGAATCTGCACAGTGAAAACATTCATAAAGCAGACACAATGCTTACTGTTTGTCATTTTGTATTTATTTGTTTATCTTTTTTGGATCAAGAACCAGTGAATAAGCACACAAAATATATAAATGACATTTTTGAAAGCACATTAATATGATTTTATTCTGCTTTCATAAAGCAAACATCGGAAGAGCTTTATTAGGGCATTCACACATGAATACAGCAGTAATGTGACAATATTAGGCAAAACATATACAATCAAATTAGGCAGAAATCACATGCTAGTGTTGTGTACATTAACCTTAATATAAGGTTTACAGTCATATTACATTCTATTTAATTATCTTATGGCTACTATTTGAGGCCTATAATAAATATTAGTGAGTCTAATATTTCATCTGTTCTTAAGAAACCAAATGAACAAAACCAACTAATAAACGATTATTCAGCCAGGTGAACCACAAACTAATTACCTGTGCATTCTCTCTGCTTATTTCTTAAATTGTCTCTATGTAAACATCAACAATATAAGCAGCAAGTATACATAGCTACATATTGCATGCATTAGGCTCATTAAATATTGCTTACTTTGGTTGATTTACATTCAGGCTTGGTTCTAGTGCAGTTTCTGTCTCATACATGAAAAAGAAAGCTAATAAGTGATGTGCATCTATTAGTTAGATAATCCTAAACTGTAACTTTAAACCTTCTGAATGTCCAGAAGGGCTAAAAGCACAATGTACTTATATTACGACATAGACTATAGCTAACATGCTCACATTTTGAATTTCCCTTAGGATCAATAAAGTATCTATTTATCTATTTACATTGATTAATCAACAGTCAGCTTCTATTAGACACGTTAACATGCTCTAAAATTCAATTACTTCTGACTAGACAGTTTTACATTTGGCTTTTTACTTCTTGGGTCATATCAGTTTCATGGTGAACCTGCTTGTCTCCATATAGCCTGTTCCTCCTTTGTTACTTGACATGGCGCTTCGTGGCACGTATGCGATTGTGGCTGTGTGCTTTATTTGCCCCCTGCTCTTACTCCAGAAGAACATGAAAATGAAGCACACGCTCACAGAGCTGAAAAATGAGAGGAACCCAATGGTCGCTGCTATCAGCAACGTCTTGACATCAAATGGGAGTTTCTGACTTCCATCCACACCTGGTGAGGCAGACGGAAAGGCAAACCAACCTTTAAGACGAAGGGAGTTTTTAGAAGATGATGGAAAGGCTCGAACATGCAGGCTGACAGGAAGGCTGTTATTTCCTGCCGCATTAGATGCCACACAGAGATAAGTACCACTGTCTTGTGGTTGAGCATAGCGAACCTCCAACGAGCCATTAGACAGAGTCCGTATTCTACCAATGGGTGATAAAGGTTTTAGCAGTGGGTTCAGCCAAGTGACAGATGGCTGAGGGTCACCTTCTGCATTGCAGTGAAACACCACCGTGTGTCCTTGATCTACTCTCACTTCTTGAGGTTTTCGGTTCAGAATACGTGGCCGTCGACATGTGAGCAGACCTGGGACCTCAGCTTCAGAAAAGTCTAGAAAATTCCAGCCCTGCAATTGGACTGAGGTAGTGCAAGTTGGTGGATTTCCACCAAAGTTCAGATATAGTTGTCTTCGCACCACCCACAGCAAACGGCAGTCGCATGCTAGTGGGTTGTTATCAAGTCCCAGAGTTTTTAGGGTGTCCACTGAATGAAAAGCTCCCATCTCCAGTGTGGTGAGAAGGTTTCTAGACACATTCAGCAATCTGAAATGTGTCAAACCCCCGAATGCTCCAATTTCAATGTGCAGCAATGATCCCCCCACCAGATGGAGCTCTTGGAGCCGGAGCAAGTCTCCAAGCAGGTTCCCTTGAATGTAGGTGATTGGATTAAAAGAAAGGTCAAGGTATACCAGATATACAAGATGATGCAAAGGGATGTATGGGACAGCACTGAGTTTAGAGTGTGTAATGGCGATGGATGTAAGATTTAGGCCAAAGAGGCTGTTTCCTGACAGGGTCTCCAGCCAAGGACAATGAGAAATGACAAGTTCTTTGAGACGCTGTAGATGATGGAAAGAATAGTTTGGCAGCGTGGTGAGGCCCAGTTGGTGAAAATGAAGTGTTCTCAGGCTACCGAGCTGCATGAGCGCCTCTGTTGGCATAGCAGTGAGGTTGCAGCCGTCGAGGTGCAGCTCTTGCAGACTGGTTAAACCTGTGAAAGCTTGATTAGAGATGAAAACTAAGTCATTACCTGCTGCTTTAATAAACTGCAAGGCAGCTAGGTCACGGAAAGTAAAATCTAGAAAAACAAGGATCTCATTGCTGCTTATGTCCAGCAATGTCAGTTTTGGCAAACCGGCAAACACTCCTACAGGAATTATCTTCAGACGGTTGCGAGCAAGACGCAGAGTTGTCAGACTTTGCAAGCCAAGAAAGGCTTCCACCTCAATTATCACCATAATATTGTCACTCAGATCTAAGTCTAAAAGTTGTGTCATGGTCTGGAACTGCTGTTGCACCAGAGTCTTGATCGTATTATGTGTCAGGTTTAGTAGTTTTGTGTCTTTCGGGAGACCGTCGGGCACTGTGGTAAATTGGCCAACAGAGCAGTTCACCTCCAGCAGCGTGGTGTTGCAGCGGCAGGGCTGTGGACAGAGCCGTCGTGTTTCAGATGATAATACCACCCCCGCCGCTAACAGGTAGAGAGCTCCCCAGCACAGCCATTGGTGGACGGCAATCCCCTCAAACATCTGGTGGCCTGCCTGCATATGACAGAGAGAGACAGCTGTGAAAAGACTGAGAGGGTGATGATATTTACTGACTCACATCAGTGGAAATGGGGCAAACCTCACTTTCTGCAACACACGAATGCAAGAAGTGTTGAAAGTGCGAAAACTAGAAGGAACCGGAAGTAGATTTTCATAAGCAGACAGCTGCTGATGGAAGGCCCTGTCTTTGTAAACTTGCAAACAGCGAAGAAACAATATGATAGAAAGCCAAGGACGACGGCGCCAAATGTTGTCAGATGGTGATGCTGAATCATCTCTGTCAAACTGTGAATGTCATGATTTCAGTTTATATTTATGTTGTTTACAGTGCTGCAATAGTCCAAGATGATAAGCGACAGAGGTAATAGCTGCGTCATCCATCCTGGAACAAGCTCCTGCAAAGTCTCAGACAAGCCAACTCATCTTTAAAAAGCAGCCAATTTGTCTTCTCTGACTTTTGACTATTTTACGGGTTGTAGCTGCACTTAATTCTCCTTGTTTTTCATCTCTTTGAGTTTTGAGTCTTTGAGTTTTGTTTCAAAAGTATTACATACATAAATCATTGCTTGCTTCCTTTTTTGTCTTCTTTCCCCTCATTTACAAATCAGGCTGTGTTCACACTTAACCGTTTCTTGTGGTTCAAACTGCAGGAAATCACAGGGAATCAAATTGTTGTCATCCACCTGACACATACTAAAGACGTTAGCCACCCCCATTCACTGACCACCAGCAGAGACAGTTGAAGGCTCCCTAGAGCTAGTAAGTGGGCCTTTGAGCTTCGATTAGATTACATCCTAAAGGTCGAGAATGATGCAAATTTGAAAAGATTTCAAGATCGCGGTTTTGTTTTTGAAGCTGTTTATCAAGAATTTAAATGAGGGAAGTGGTTTGGCTCTGATGTAAGCACTGTAAACCTCCAAACTGTACTTTTAAACCACTATTAATTAAACCTCTGGCCTCTATAAGACCATAAGAAATTGCAGTTCAATCCGCAGAGCTTATCTTCTCCTATACGACTTTGTAGATCAGCCCTCAATCCTTTTAACCGTTGAGCTTCAACCTACAAAAAAGCATCTTCACAACACAGATTGACCGAAATGCTGCTTCCTGCTGCCTGTGCAGATCAGGATTTAATATATATATAAAAAAAACATGTTCTGTTGTAATGTAAATGTAAACCCGCAGAACATGAGGCATCACATGGAGGACTCAGCCGCTTAATTATCTGTTGGTCCTCAATTATTGTAAACATCATCTCTCTTTAGGCAAATTATAATGTCAGAGGAATACATATTCTTTGGCATTTATTCATTCAGTGTTTTACATTTTGTTTGTTTGGATACCACCATTATTATAGAAGCAGACTGCAGCTGATTTAAAAGAACATTTTTGGCTATGTTTTGTAACTTGTAAGATTTAACAGTCTATTTAACAGGATAATAATGTGCAAAAATGTTGAAACAACATTTTGTAAAAGAAGCCTGGTGGACCTTAAGGATCAATATCATTCAGAGCTGATGTAGATTTGTCTTGGGACAAAACACTTCGACTTTGTTGCATTATTTTTTTTATTTGTTGTAGAGTAATAAAGTGTTCAGTCTCAGCGAGGCAGAGGTTATATTGCTTTTCTCTTGTTCTGTTTTTTTCATTTAGCATCATTTCCTGTCAGATGCAACATGTGAGATGAATGAAACTTTGTGGTTTAAATTCAGAAGATGAAGATCAATACAAATGTGCTAATATCTGTGCTCGTCCTAAAATATGCCCCCCCACTTTTTTTTTAGATCTTTGCATTTATTTATTTTCTGTTTTTCAAGCATCAACTGTGTTTGGGGGTTAGGGTTAGGGTTAGGGTTAAAACTCAGAACAAGGTTGAAACATTTAAGTTTGCATTATGAGTACTATGAGTACATTCTTGATGCTCATATCCAAAACAACAGTGAATGAAACTGCAAAATGAATCTACACCCATATTAAAACCAGTGGCACAATCGTTGTGCAAGGGTCAAGAGGTTAATTATGTGTCATGGCTGTATGTGAATATGGGGATTTGTGAATTTGCTAAATCCACCACGAGGGGGTGACAAAAGCAAAAATATTACTGTGTACAGTTTGTCTGAGTCCAATGGTTTTATAACACTGTAACTAGAAAAAGAAATGATCAGTCACAGTCAAATTGCTATAAGTAATCACATAATAGCTTATAACTCTGAACAGATGTTATGCAACAGTTCAAACTAACATGTCATATGAACGTGGAAACAAGAATATGAAGTAGCAAAAGGGGTGAAGTCATCAGAAAAAGTGTGACTTGCTGAAACACACTATTTAAATTGCCAAGAAAGTGTTGAAAAAAAAAAGTTAAAAAAAATCATCATCAAGTGTGATGCCACCCGCAGTTCAGCCAGCTCTCCTCCCATGTTGGGCAGAAAGACGCAACACTATTGAACATGTGAGAAGAGAAAAACTATGGTTCTTTGATATTTGTGACGCTTTTGCAGAAAGAGCTGCATTTCCAAACATAAAATATAAAAGTTAACATACTCACTAACCCTTTGCTTGTATTTCTAATAGTTCCTAATTGATTTGCACTTAAATAAGTAGATTCTTTAAACTTCTGTCACATAAAAAACTCCACCTAGAAAGTCTAATATTCATCATTTCAACATGAACATTGTTGATTGAGTGGAAGAGTGAACCCAGGTTGTCTTACTGTATTTAAGATCATATTTTTAAGGAGGCAATTTGGTCTCCACACAGTTATGGGTATGGAGCTGGGGAATAGTCTGACTGCTGGTAATCACAGGAGCTCCCCTGTGCAGTGAATGATGGAGGCTGACTTCTCCTGAACTCCTCTGGGAGCACATATGCTACAGAGTGAAAATAGCGTACAAAGGTGAAATCGCAGTTATTTACTGTGGACTGACAACTTCAAGAGCCTTAAATACAATAGACTTTGCTAGAAAAGGCTCAGAATTATAGTAATCTTGTGGTAGTAAATCAAGTACTGTAACTCACCGTCTCTTCAGTCTGGAGGGCTTGTCATGGTGATAGCTCCATTTTCACAATTTTGTTGTTAAAGAAAAACAAAACAAGAGTGCATTTGCAAGTGGTTTTGTTTGAAATAGTCTCTGGATAAATTGTTGATACAAGCAAAGAGAATTCAAAGAGCAGAGTACATCTTTTGGTCTGTCAGGTCCACTTCAAAAATACATCCAAATGAAACCTGCAATGTGAGAGAAACAGACAGACATATCAGAGCAAGAAAGCTTCATCCTCTCATTCTGAAATATTCAACCTCCGGAGGAAGCGCGTTGCTGCGGCTCGGTTCCCCTGTTGCTTCGCTGTCCTCATGGCAACAACAACCTGGCTCTGGACGTGAGGGTGCTCGGTGCATGCTGGGGGATTATATGCACTAGCTCCTGGACTCTGTCCAACACACTGCACTGGATGACAGGAGGGAGACACGGGTCAGCCAAATGTAGAGATTTAGGAGCAACAGCAGATGGGAATGTATTGAAGTGCTGATACTTGGAAATAAAGGAATATCTTTGCTGTTCTCAGGTCTGTCAGAGCCATCTTAAAGTTTGATGAAGACTAAGACACATTAACTGTTATCAAACATTAGCCTGTAAGGTATTTGCATCTTGTTAGTATTCAGATTTTTAGTATTATGCTGCTAAAGTAGGGAGGGATGCCCCTGCTCTAGTAAGAACTGGTAGTGCTTTCCACCAACGGGAACAACAGATGAGAAAAGTCTGTGTAAGTACAGCAAAAAATGACCTTGATACTTTCTGTGACCCCAAACTAATCTGTTGTGCTGACATCTAAACTAATTTAAACCATGTCAAACCTGCAGACTTCACATTCACAGACTTAATTTACTTGACTTACATTGTATAAGGCAGAAACAAGTCATGAGACATAAAATTGGGATTAAAAAATTGCAAAGATCAGTCAAAAAAGGTTACAGCACAACTTCATTACAGGCAAGATATGCTTGAATCGTCCCAAATTTAATTTACTTGCAAAGCTACATAAAACATGATAAATGAGTGAGATGATCTACAGTAAGGTTATACAGTATGAATGGTTAAAAAAACTTATCATGCTATCTGTCAGTACAGAAACTGAAATACTGGTCTGGAGCAGACAGAGGAACATACATACATAAATAGAAGGAGCTACAATGTTAGGAAGTAAATGAAGTCTGTGAATGTGTTTCTGCAGGTCTGACATCAGTTCAGACGTCAGCAGAACACGTTAAAACCTAGTTTGAGGTCACGGGTCATTTTAACCAGAATTTTATTACAACATACACTGTAAAAAAAGATGACTGCTAAAACTGCTAAACCATGACAGTAAAAGACTGTAAAATATGCCATTAAATATTACAGTGTTTTACTGTTCAATTAACAGTCTCTAATATAAAATACGACTTTATTCTGTATAAATTCTCTTAAAATGTTGCATAAATAAAGGTTTTGAAATGTGACTGTTTTACTGTATAGGGTAAAACACACTCATATTTTCTATGCATATTTTACAGTCTTTGACTGTCAGTTTTTCTATTCTATCTACAGACAGACATCTACAGACATTTTTTACAGTGTTTATTCACCATAAAATCTACAGACATTTTAAAATATAGAATAAAATGCAGATCTTAAGATCTTAAATGTGAAATCAACAGTACTAATATCGTACTACCGTAATATTAAAAAAGGTCATATTGTATTTATTACGGTAAAATTCTGGCAACCACAGCTGCCAGTTTTTTACCATTTTTTCCACATATTTACCATCAATAATGGTATCAATATATAATCAGACTACAGTCCATGTAAATACATCCTTGTGTTTGTCAGTGTTCCCATGTGCTGTGATCCCATTCTCTCACAGTTACATAACAGGTGTTTTTGAACACATCAGCTGATTCAGTTCATAATTAGCATCACAATTCATCTATGTCAAGTCTCAATAATAAGAGGTGGGCAGGAATATCTTCTCTAATCTCAAATTTGCTGTGTCTTTGACAAGAAAAATGGATTGACTTTGTTTCCTTTGTCCCTCTGTGATTTAGTGACCTGTCATCTCATCCCACGTCTCCAAAAAAAACCTCAAGAATTGATTTTAGGCCTCATAAATGAAACGAGTGTCAGTTCATTCAGGCATTTATACATTCGTGATTTAGCTGCTCATTACACCCACACTGCTCCCCTTTGTTAATTATATTTTTCAAACAACTTGTTTAATTAGCAAACACTCGCTTCAGATCCAATGAGAGTAGAAAAGCAACAACAAAACAATCAGGTGCTCCAGAAGAACTGCCCGCCTCTCCGCTCAGCTGCAGGATTAGGAGGTGAGCTGATACAAAAGGTGCGTGATCACCACAGAAGAAGAGCCTGCGCTGAGTCAGGACCTTACCATCTGGTACCTCAGGGAACCTGCGTTCATCAGCGAATCTCTGTCCAAACCCGGATTCAGGGAGAGAAAATTAGTGAAGAGTGCCAATTTCAGCCACGGCCAAATCCTAATTGCATAATATCCTCCTGTCTTTTTAGCATCATTGTGTTTCGTCATTGCTGCTCCCTGCAGTGGAGACTGCTGTGAGGTTTCCTGGTAATTCTCTCTAAGTATTTTTGGGACATTTTATTGCCTTTATTAGACAGAGGCCCGGAAAAAGAAGGGAGGGGAGATGATTTGCAAGCCAAATTTTAACCAATATTAGGCAATCACATGGTCAGCATCTTAACATGATAGTTCTATAACCGCTTATCCTCATCGGGGTTTATCATAGTTCTGCTTTTCTGGAAATATACTTTGCTTTCTTGCAAAGAGTTAGTCTACAAGATTGACACCACACCACGAAGCTACGGCCAGCAGCCAGTTAGCTTAGCATAAAGGCAGGAAATGGGGTGAAATAGCTGACATGGCTCTGTTGGGTAATACAATTAGCCTACCAGCAGCCTACAGCTCACTAATTAACATGTTATAACAAGGACCACACCAATATGGTTATAGATTTATACTGGTTTATTATATATGGTGGATGAAGGCGAGCCAAGATGTACTGTAGGAGGAATGAAGGGATGAGGGATGAGGAATGGAGGGGTAGAGGATGAGAGGGGGAAACCAGGGTCATAGATGGATGGAGGGGTTCAGAGGTGGACAAGTGCTTCATCTCTTTATCGCTCTACAGGATTAGAGCCCCAGTGGTTCCTGTATTTGAATGTACATAAGGATGAATTCAAGGTGTGGTTCCTGAACCTAGTTATAAAACTTCATTTGTTTAGCCTGTACAAAAACCAACGTATAAAAGATCAACATGTTTTTGACGGGTTTCATGGTAGATTATTTCATGGCTGGGTGCAGTAACTTCCTGGAGTCTCTGCTGGTTACCAGGGCAACCAAGTGATGACAGGACACTGCCATGGGCCAAGAAATAGTCCAACACATACAGTGGATAGATCTTGTTACCGGACAGAGCCAGTCAAGCTGTTTTCCCAGGTTTTATGCTAAGCTAACAAACATAAGTAGTTTCATATTAACCATACAGACATGAGAGTAGTGTCAATCTTTGCATCCGACTCTCATTAATAAAGTACAATTCCTAGTCTATAATAGTCAATAGTACATTTTTTGTTTTGTGTTTTGTATGTGTGAACATATGCACACACAGAAACAACTGTAAACATGAAGCACAGAGGAGGAGGTTCACACTTAAAGCTTCGCACCCAACCTGCTACAAGAACAGGAACTTTTGAGCAAGAATTTGCAACACTCACAGAACACATAACCGAAAACCAGAACTCCAACCTCTCATCAAAACACTGTTTTTCAACCCAGTAGGTCTGAATGTCAAGAGCCTTGATGGTGTGATGGTTCAAACTAGCCGCAGCTTTGGCACTCTTCTAAATTAGCATCATTAGCAGGAAATGTGGTTTTCTTGTTTTCGCCTGATAAAGCTTAACCCATGTGTCAGTGTCAAACATAAGTGATGAAGTGACTGAAGTGATTAATACTGAAATAGAAAATGGGGATACATTGTTAAAATGTTTTCATTTCCATCAGTTTTATGAGCGCAAATCATCTTTGGATTTGACAAATCATTTCACAATTAATCACTAGTTTTTTACATCCAGAGTTTCTCATCTTCACTTGTGTTTTCTTCCACGAGCACTTTCATGTACATGTAAATCTATCATGCAACTTTTGTCACTTCCACCTCTGGTACTTGAAGGGTATTTGGAGTCACTGCAGCTGGTTATAAATTAGATTCACATGACGAGCCAGAGAGCAGATGCACTGAGAAACGAGTAAAACAAGTTTTTTACGAGAGCAAAAAAAGCGACAGGGTACAGCACATATGAGGAAACTCTATACTTCCTCTTATGTGGGTGTGAAGCTTCTCTAGTCCGTTAAAAGTGGGTGCACTTTCTCGCCGGGGCAAAATAATCCTGCTGATCATTTAACAACGAGGTAATGCAAAATATTTCTTCTCATCTGTAGTGATGCATTTAGACTGTTTGGCTGATATGTGTGGAGATCAAAAGCTTGTCAAAGCTAATGGGTGTATGGTTTGGATTAACATGTCATAGAAGATAGAAGATAGATAAACAGAAGTTAGAAAAGGTTTACTGAGAAAGAGGCTCAGAGATTACAGTGAAACAGGTTTGAATTCCTTTACTGAGGTGAAGCATCTTAAGAAAGAAACTCTAGAAAAGAGCCTGACATATTCAGATTCTTATTTTACTTTCACATTGAGGTTTTGCATGCTTGCTCTCTGCAGCTGTGTACGAGTGATGATGAATGTGTTTAATCTTAAACACAGGATGTTATGTTGTGGTTTTAGACTAGACTAAACAAGCACTGTGCACATAATAAACATTAACATTCTTTAATGTTGGTTAAACTGTATATATGAATGTATTTTACACGGAGGCTGCAGCTTGTTGATGTTTGTTTTTGCTGATGCTACGGGGCGTCAGCGAAATTTACATTCCACAATTAAGTCGAAAAACATTCTCTCCACATGTTTCTTAATTAATTGATTAATGGTGCACGGGGCTGAGGGCACTGAGGTCTTGTCTTTTACAGTGTAGAATGTAAAAGTTGCAACACTTGCAAAGAAACACTCTGTGGATAATTTTCTGGTGTATATTTTTTCAATATGTTTAAATCTGACCACTTTAGGGCAAATGGATATAGATTCAGCATTTTCCTGACCAGTTTTAGAGAAAGGGAAATAGAAATCAAGACTTAATTGAATAAAAGAAACAAAAATGCAAAGAAAAGTTGAGACTGTGTTTTTGGTATCTGGACAAAAATCTATACAAGGTAAAGGTGGAACTACAAATGACAGTTAAAAACAACTATCCTTAACAGATTATTTGTGCCATTAGTGAGAATCTAATAAGGGTCATATCTCCTCACATAACGTGACTGGTTTTATTTCGCAGGATGCATATTTTGTGTGGCCTGTTGCTTTCGGCCTCTCTGGTCCTCGGCCACTCTTCACTCGCCTTAAACAGAGTGTGGGACGAGTGGACAACCCAACATCGCAAGGTTTATGACAATCAGGTAGGTTTATGAAAGCCTTCATTCATTTCTCTTTGCCAGCACACGCACAGTATCAATACATAAATTCATACGATCAGATCACTCAGTCAGTGTTTGTGTTTCAGACTGAGATCGCTTTCAGGAGAGCAGTATGGGAGAAGAACATGCGGTTGGTGTTGAGACACAACCAGGAAGCCTCAGCAGGGAAACACAGCTTCACAATGGGACTCAATCATCTGGCTGACATGGTAGGAAACAAACAGTTTATGATTTCAGTCTCTGTCAGAAAACAGGTTCTCTGAACGTTCCAGTGTTGGATCCTGAACAAGACAGACATGTCTTTATTAATTCATCAGTAACATTTAAATGGCTTTAATGCACATCGGAAAAAAACAGAAATGTATCAAATATAGATTTACACACGCAGATAATTTGCTTTTTGTGTTGACTGAGATAAATCCAAAGCAATAATTCCACAAATTAGCAAAAAATATGCAGACGACTCATCAAAAGCTTATTAGCTTGCATCACATTACAGATGATTAATCATAACCCAGGAAGGTTTTAATGAGAAAAACAGAATACAGACAATAAACTGATGCTTAGCTGCGTTTAGAGCAGGTGACCTCAAACCAGAGCAGCCATGTCAGAAAGAAAACAAGGAATAAACATGAACCCAGTCTGCAGTTTACCGCCTCTGCTTCCACTAAGTTACACATTACATCTGATTGTGGATAAACTCTTACAACATGTTCTTTGTCACCTTTTGATAAACTTTGACCTCCATTATCCCTGAGCCACAAAGTGGATAACTGTCTTTATCTGGCTCTATGAATCTTCTACTCGTTTCGTGACTAGCTGTATGACAGCTGTATTGGACACATCCCATGACTCATAATTCACTTAAGTAGCCTTATTCTGATAATAAAAGACTCCTTTGTAGTATAACAGAGGAAAAATAAACATGCAAGATTGAAAATAGTCATGATCTTGGAATGTGCTGTCAAAGAGGGGAGTCCTTGGGAACTGACCATGCTACTGTTATGGACAGAAATGTATCAGAGAGCCCTCTGGTGGATACAAACTGCATGACAAACATTTTAGCACTGAACACCTCCTCCTTATGTCACATAACTGGTTTCACACCCTCCCAGGACCTGTGGAGACATACGCTTGGCATTATAACCTGTGTACGATCCAAAGTGCATTCACAATCACTGATCTCTGTTGGTGAAAGACGGATGTCACTGACCAACACTGTTAATCTGCATTTAAAGCGGCGCCCTCCGTGGCTTGATTTAAACCCTAACCTATAGATCAGCTCTAATCGTCCTTTATACAATCTGATTATTTTAATCCAGTATGGCTGGGTAAATATGGATAATCAGGACTATCAAGGAAGGCAAATTAAGTTACATAGGGTATCATGTAAGTACATGCAAACAACATATAAAAAGGGAAAGAAGAGAAATGTGGCATCATAATAATACAATAAAGAGCACTTCATCATAAAAGCAGAAGTTTAAACTTGATAAGAATTAGAGGAAGTCGTGGTTAATTTCATGATTGATTTCTGGTGTCACTGAGGCTGAGAGACACCGTGTGCAAAATAAAAGCTTCTTCTAAATAGGGCCATAGTTTGTCGGGGAAACTAGGAGGGAGGAGAAACCAGCATCCTGTGTGATCATGAGCTCATTTGGTTCTCAGATTAGAGCTCTTTCAGCGCAAATGCCAACATGTATTTCATACCGCTTTAAATACAAAATATCCCAATATGAAATATATGTTTAGTCAGAGCATTTCTTATATTAACCAGCCTTCTTTAACAGACAGCTGAGGAAGTCAATGAGATGCTGAATGGCCTGAAACTGGAGGAGCCAGTTCATTTCAGCAATGGCACTTTTAAGGAAGCGAGCGGCTCATCGATACCTCAGAGCGTGGACTGGAGGAAAAACGGACTGGTCAGTCCAGTCCAGAACCAGGTAGGTGATGATTTGAGATCATTTATTTGAAACTGATCTAATGAATTGTGTGAATAACCAGTGACAATAAAGATTTTTTTTTTAAGGGATTATGTGGCTCCTGCTGGGCCTTCAGCTCTGTGGGGGCTCTTGAGGGTCAGATGAAGAAGCGAGCAGGTGTCCTTGTTCCTCTGAGCCCACAGAACCTGGTGGACTGCAGCACCATGGATGGAAACCTCGGCTGTAGGGGAGGCTACATCTCTAAAGCCTACAGCTACATCATCCGCAATGGAGGCATTGACTCAGAGAACTTTTACCCCTATGAACACAGGGTCAGCTCAAGTGAACACAGCATTATTAATATTAAATTAACTGTTGGGGTTACTATAGAAAGATTGAGTCTTCATACAAATGTGCAACTACGATCTTTGCTTCCCTTTACTCCCTTACTTCCTTCTCACTTCAATCCTCTTACGTTCTTTCTCTCTTCACTTCCTTCTCTACTTCCTTACTCACTTCCATTACTTTACCTTAGATATATCTTAAAATGTGTCCTGACAGATGTGTCAGTTTTGTTTTTAGCTTATGTGATTTTAATTTGCACATTAATCTGTGCTGTACATAGAAGTATGCACTGTGATTGTATGAATAATGTACATAATATACTGTATAATCTTGTGATTTTATATATAGTGACTTATATAACAAATAACTTCCATGAAATGTGTTTAAAGACCAAAAAAAAATCAAATATATATCATAAATCTCTTTTGTAGAATGGGAAATGTCGGTATTCCGTCAAGGGAAAGGCCGGCCACTGCTCTGATTTCCACATCCTCCCACAAGGAGATGAGAGGACTCTGCAGGAAGTAGTGGCTTCAGTGGGACCGGTCTCAGTTGCAGTGAACGCCAGGCTGCCATCTTTTCATTTCTACAAAGGAGGTGAGGCTGAAGGCGTCTCAGTGTGAGGACTTAATGCAAAGAGAGGTCAGCAGATGAGTGATGGGTTCATGCTGTAGCTATGTACCCTGTTTTAACCTGAATGGATAACGTGACATGTGCTGTATGTTATATTCTAAAATTTGGTTTCCAAAAATGGTTCAGGCTTTTGCAGACATTTACTGTTCAATTTATCTTCAAAAACTCATTAATTCATTCACTTAAATCAATTGATTCATTAAACATATGATGGCTATTTAGGGAAATACCATGCTTAATGTTCTTTTGCTTCAATTCTTCTATAAAACATTACATTTGTCTCTGAACTTGTATTAAAGGCCACTACTCTGCAGTTAAACATGGTTTGTTCAGCTGAAATATTGTCTCTTCAGTACAATGCCAAGATCCCTGGCTCCTCCAGTATGCATGTTGAAGTGTCCTTGGGCAAGATACTGAGCCCCAAATTGCTCCTGAATGCTGCGCCATCAGTGGCAGCTAATGCCATCAGTGTATGAATGTGTGTGAATGGGTGAATGAGATATAGTGTAAAAGCGCTTTGAGTGGTACAGTCCATTTACCATTTTACTAAAACGTTTGACTAAAACTTTCTAGAATCAAAACAGATTTCAGATTTACCTACTGTGAGGGTGAATTGGTTTATTCGGCGTGCACAAACACCATTTGCATTTTGAGCTAAGATGAGTAAAAGGATTTCTACAAATTACCTTGATTTCTATAAATTTTTGATTCCATTTTAAATCCAGTTGGATTAGACTTTTGGAGGGGCACGATGGCAGTTTCTCAGCCATTCTTATTAACCATCTTTCAGGTTTATACAACGCACCCGACTGCAACCCAAGGTTCATAAATCACGCTGTCCTTGTTGTGGGCTACGGCACAGACAGAGGACAAGACTTCTGGCTCGTGAAAAACAGGTCAATTTTGTCCTTTGGCTACAAAGTTTTCTGCTGTAAAAGGCGTTACCCCACATGTGAAAAGAAGTGCATGACTCCACGTGTGTGACCGATATTAAATATTAAATGTGTTTGTGTGATTCCAGTTGGGGAACTGCGTGGGGAGAACAAGGCTTCATTCGAATTGCCAGAAACAAGAAGAATCTCTGCGGCATTGCCAGCTTTGCAGTCTATCCTACTGTGTGAAAATGAGACCGGTCACCTGCATCATCTTGATCGAATTTTCATTTATTTATTTAATATCAGACACCAGATGTTTGTTGTTTTAATAATTAATAACAAAACTGCAGACATTGTCCTGAAAGTCAAAAATACTGTCCAAAAAATCCATTCATTTTTCACAAACCTGCTCAGAAAGCCTCTCTCACTGACGTTTTGATTCAGTTTCACTCACTTCAAAGCTCTCATTTTTATTCTGTGATGAGAAAATGACTAAAAAAAGCTGTCTGTAATTTTATATGTCATATAGCTTGTACACTGTACTTTATATATTGATATGTTTATTTAGATATTAATATCTGAATATTGGCTCAGCTTTCAAACTGTTTACATCTCAGCAATAATGGAAGTATATGAAATGTCAATTATATGCCAACCAAGGGGTGACATGAGAATTAAATATCATCAAATATCATCATTTAGTAAAAGGTATTTTATTATGAAATAAAGTGATCTAATAAATCTCAATAGTAACGATAGGTGAGAATAATAAATACTTTCTATATTCATTTTCATCTTGGTGGCCAGTATAAAGGTTTGTCAGTCTCATATACTCAGGTGTACAAGAGTACAGATAATGTTTCACTGGTTGACTCACAATGAAAGATGGAGTTTAAACATTTCACTTAGAAAATGTGATGCATTGCACTAATGGGTGCCCTTAAAATGGACGCATTTTAGTTTATTCACCCCTGCCCCTCAGACAGTCCACCACTGCAAAGGTTGCACTGTTCATAAAATGATTTGTCACCATCATTTCTGGTCATTTATTGAGCTTATTTTGAGAATTTTGGATGATGTTTATGCTTTATTGAAAATATTTTCAGTTTGAGAGAAAATATTTAAAGGTTGAGGACTAAGTGGTTGGTTTCATACAGTGCCCAGCCATTTTCCAGAACGTTTCTATGGGACCTTGACTGTCTGGGCTAGGCTTAACAGAACTGTATAGTGTGTTTAATCTTATTGTTTAGATCTCCAGTCACATCTTTTCTATTTTGGTTCACTCTCACCACTTTTCACAATAGCTGTTACGTGGTCCAGCAAACAAAACCAGGAACAGGAACACAGGGACGAACACTGAGGGAACGCCAAGAAACTGGGAAAACAAACAATCATCAGACAGACAAGGAAACAAAGGAAACACAGGAACTAAATAGACAGGAAAGACTAATTAGAGACAGGTGAAACAAATCAGGGGAAGGTGCCAAATCAAAAAAGGCGGGAAACAAAACAGGAAGTAGAATAAGATAAGACAGACAGGGTGGAACTACAAAATAAAACAGGTGGAACTACAAAATAAAACAGGAAGTACAGAAACAAACTCAAAACAGTGACAATAGCAACAGTCAGCAGAAAGCCCATATCAATGATTTAAAAAAGCTGGTGAAATGTTTGGCTCTTGGTAGAAACCAAAAACAGTCTGACTAATGGATTTATATTCCTCAGGTGGCCAGAAACTCCATAATTGCTGGTTGTGTAAATAAGCAAGTGTTTGCTAACAAGTTTACCATATCAACTTAAAAAGTGATGGTATGTCAATGTTGTGCTTGTTTCTGCTGCCCCCAAGAGGGCAAAAAAAATGTTGCTATTGCAGGTTTAATCATCTGCAGGTGTGCAGTGAGCATGGCAATAAATAAAAACTTTCAGATTGAGCCTGGATTTTCCCCTGGTGGTGGTGGTCCCCTCAGGTAGGTCATATCTGCGATCATATTTCTCTCTCTAATAATGCCAAATGGCCCCCAGGTAGTACATCCTCTAGCACACATGAAATCTATTGGAAATGGTCTATATATAATCCAATGTGTACATGCATTTCTTCATCTATCAGTTTTTGTCTTAACATGAAGACCACAACATGCCTACACTGATACATATTTTAATAAAATATTTTAACCTACACTTAACTAATGTCTTGAGTCAGGTTTGCTCTCCACTCCTTCTCGGTGTTAATGGCGATCAGCTGGTGGTGTTTGAATGAAAGCCACAGCTGTTCAAATCAGATCCTATTGCAGGCCTTTGGCGTAGACATTTAGTTTCCGCTGATTCCTCCTTAATGACAACTTCTTTTTAAATGCAGAGATGTTTCGGAGCCTGCTTTTCACCATCATTTGTGGATTGGCAGTGGCCGTCATCAATTCAGAACTGGACCGACACTGGGAGCTATGGAAGAAGATGCACAATAAAAACTATTCCTACCAGGTGAGACTACAAGTTTGTTTTGAATGGCCTGACCTTGTATAAATTTCTTTATGCATCCAGTGAATATGATTTAGACATAGTAACAGGAACCTGTTCTTTTAACATGCAATATACTTATAAATCATATTTTAATTCTTCACCTCTTATCTGTGCAGTGTGAATAAATCGCAGGTGGTTAATGTTGTTTCCAGATTGAGGAGTTAGGTCGCAGGCGGATATGGGAATCAAACCTGGAAATGATTAATGTCCATAACCTGGAAACTTCCATGGGCTTACACACCTATGAGCTGGCAATGAACCACCTGGGAGACCTGGTGAGTGACTAGTCAAACTTTGTAACTACTCAAACATGCCATCTAACAAATGCATGTAGATGTCTGTTTTGGTTTTTTTTATTTAACAAAGGCTACCTGGGTTATTATCCATTGTTTTGGGTTTTTAAGTTGTCTCAGTGACTGAAAAGCAAATACAACCACACATTGACCCATTGATGTGGAATACAGAACCTACTGTTAATATCTGTTTTTCACTTGTAGACCACAGAGGAGATCACGAGCATGTTGACTGGCACCGTTGTACCCTCTGATCTGGAGAGGAGTCCTTCCAACTTTGACAGGATCAACGTCTCTCTACCACCAACGCTGGACTGGAGGGATGAAGGTCTGGTAACTGACGTCAAAATGCAGGTGAGGCCCCAGCAGGTCATACTTCAAAGTATCTCCAGATTAGCATAGAACATGAGCACTAGTTATAAGAAGTTCCCGTCTACATTTATTTCATGTTTTGATCTTCCAGGGTTCTTGTGGCTCTTGTTGGGCCTTCAGTGCAGTTGGTGCTCTGGAAGGGCAACTTAAGAAGTCCACAGGTGTCCTGATGTCTCTCAGTCCTCAGAACTTGGTGGATTGCTCCATAAAATATGGAAATCATGCGTGCAATGGTGGTTTCATGACAAACGCCTTCCGATACGTCATGAAAAACAAAGGCATAGCTTCGGATGCAGCCTACCCCTACACGGGCAGGGTGAGCTTCTGAGACGATTTCAGGTGTACTGTTAAAAGTTGACAAACTATCTGGAACACTTATACGCATCACTTTCTTTTCAGCGTGGTCAATGCAAGTATAAACCAGAGTATCGGGCTGCCAACTGCAAAAGCTATACCATGTTACCGAAGGGTGACGAATCTGCACTGAAAAAAGCTGTAGCCAAAATCGGCCCTATCTCTGTAGCAGTCGATGCCTCCAGGCCCAATTTTGCCTTCTACCGTCATGGTGAGTTGTGGTAGCTTAATGCATCTTAAAATACAAATGTAACCTGCAAGGAAGTGAGTTCTTTACCTTTTTGGATCTGCATTGAATGCAGTTTTGCTTTCTAAACCGGTTTTGTGGCTCCACAGGTGTGTACAAGGACCACACATGCACCCACTATGTGAACCATGGAGTGCTGGTTGTGGGCTATGGCAGAGAGAGGGGACACGACTACTGGCTGGTCAAAAACAGGTGAAATAACTTTTGTATTTTAGGAATAACTGTATTTTCATTGTCCAGGTTTCCTTGCCTTAACTTATTGATGGTTTTTATGATATAAATATTTAATTGTAGTTGGGGTGTAAACTACGGAGATGAAGGCTACATCAAGATGGCACGGAACAGACACAACCAGTGTGGCATCGCTCTCTATGCTAGTTACCCCATCATGTGATCAGCAGATGGCTCAGTTTTGGCTGTGAATTTCAAAAACAGTTGGCACATTTTAATAAACAGATCCTTAATTTGTGAATTTTTATGTTATGTATGTAAATATAATAAATCAAGAAGTGGAATATTTCTGAAGCTTATGTATTCATTGGCAGAATTTCTGCACAAAGGCCTTTTACCCAAACAAATAACTGCAGCTGTTAAACACTATCATGCCTGTAAAGATGTTTTCAGTTGGTTGGTGTGTATTGTATTTGTCCTTATTGGCCCATAAAATGTTAGCTATTTTAGCTGGGTTCTTATTTATGAGTGACACATTTGAAGGCCATATACAATGAAGGAATTGGCCCACACAACCATATGAAAAGTGAACTGACACACAGAAAATCATCCCTGCTTGCTGCTTGGATGCATTTCCTTACTGAGCTGCAGTGGCAGGACAGTACTGTGAAGAGAGAATTTCCAAATATACTTTATGCCTTTGTCTAGGTCGGACAGTTGAAGCCTCATCAGCTTATGGTAAACTTTTGAATGCATTTTATGCAGAATGATGACTGGATTTTGTCCTGTCGCATAGGAAGTGTGTTACAGAGGATCTTCTAAAAAATCTTGTTACAAAAGTGCACTGTTGCCATGGCAATCAAACCTAACTTTCCTTTCCAATTTAAACTTGACACCCTGTGGACAAGACTAGCACACATCAGAGCAAGGCAGCAAACTAACTGCATTTTTGCAGTCAGTGGGTTGATGTCGAAGACACTGTTGCAAAGTAAAACCTCCTCCTGAAATTTTGAATGGAACATAAATTGACTTCATGCTGTTTCATGCAAACCATGACATTGGTTTTCTTTTAATTTTTATTTTTCCATTATGACTCATCATTTTCTTCATAGAACTGGATAAATGGCACAAAAGTGCAAATCCCAGCATAATGAACAACTCTCACATAAAATTAATACAGCACCTTTTCAGCATCACTAAAATATTCTCAATATCCAGAAGTAATAAATACTGAATTTACCAAGATTTTCAGTCTGCATTTACAAAACACAAAGACAACACACAATAGATTTGTGTCATATTGAACTTTTTTTTTTTTTTTTTTTTTGGAATTGTTTCCTTGATCTTTTGTTCCACAAAGTCCAAACTTGCACGTACAAACATCTACAGTTTCTACACACAGTACACTGATTCTGAATTGAACTCACATTTAGAGTAGAACTTTTATCATTTAATTAACAGGTCAGAGTCAAACTAAAGAAAACGCAAACATAAAGTCCTTCAGTCCAAACTACAGCGAAGGATTCTTTGCAGCTCTTTGCAGATGAAGGAGTTGTTTTCTGGCATGGGTCGGTCCTTTTGTTTCAGGATCCATTTTCAGGATTGATCCGTGTGCTCTTAAGAGTTGAGAAGACGGGAACCATGCCATAAAAAAATCCTCCATCCCTTAATCAGACCGCCATCATTAAGGGAAGTCTTCAGACTGGTGTTCGCTTTATTTTGACAACATCCCATATCAATGACGTCATCATAGATAAAACTCAAACCAGTGACCTTTTGATAGTTTATACATATATATATTTATATATATATAGAATGAAAATTCTACACATAGTAACATTAATAGTAAAATTTTACATTTTGGACAGGAGCTTCAATTTGACCGAGGGGGCTCTTTTGATGAGTTGATAAATCGTGGTCTTTTTGGATTTAACTCTGACTTCCTGTTTTCCGAATCTGGGAAAGCCTCAACTTTATTCCTTGTGCTTCCCCCTTTTAAACAGAAATTTATGCACTTTTTCAGCTCCCTTTGCCTAAGCGTATTGGCCTTTTCCGGCCGTATCTTGTACCTCTCTGACAAGATGAATTGCACGATTACAAGCGTCCTCCTCAGAAATTCAGGCATATATATATAAAAAAAAGAGTTACCTGGGTCCAAGGTAAACAAGGAGCACAGTCACCACTAACTTACTTTCAGAACACATACTCAAGTTTCACCAATTTTAACCCCACTTTGATTAAGAACAATCACTGCAAGCAACAAATCTATGTCATCATACAACAATGAAAACACTAGTTCTTGCTTTAGACAAAAACAGCTGGCATACAGGACGTCCAAGAAGTCAGACAATACGATACAAACATGCGTCACGATCGGTTGAATACAGAAGGATTAGGGGATGAAGTCGTCTTTGTGAATTTAAGATGTTTTCCATATTTCTAAGCAGAGAACAGACCGCACATTATCTCTGAGACTGGCTATCTTAGATGGGATTCGTTTTAAAGACTGAACTGTGTCAGCAAAAGAGCACCCGAGTCTATTATGAAGAACAAAACATTATACTCTATACTGCATATATTGCATTAGGTTGTTTGTTTGTTTTTTTTCTTCTCGTAGCGTAAATATATTTCCGTGGTCCCCAACTGAGCTGTATTCATCACAGGGATGAAAACACCGCAACAGAAAAAAGTAGAAAAATATGTGACAGACGATTTAGAGTCAGCTTATACACACACACACACACACACGCATACGTCCGCACGTGAACACACATCCAGTCTCTCCAACATAACAAGACAGGACATGTTGGTTCATTAAATACGCACAAGACTTGAAGACAAACAACAAGAGACTTGATCCTTGATCTAAATTTGACAGCAGTAGTCCGATATTTTGGGAAATGCTCTTATTTGCTTTCTTGTTAAGAGTTAAATGAAAAGATTGGTACTGCTCTTATGCCTGTGCATTAAATATGAAGCCAGAAGGCTGATAGCTTAGCATAGCACAATGACTTGAGGCAGGAGGTGATTAGCGTAGCTTAGCATAAATACTTGAAATAGGGGGACACAGCTAGCCTGGCTCCGTCCAACCACCTACCAACACATCTAAAGCTCAATGATTTGTACAAGGAGCAAATAAGTTGTGGTTTTATTGGTTGTTATGATTTTGATTTTGTTAAACGGAGCCAGGCTAGCTGTTTCCCCCTGTTTCCAGTATGTATGCTAAGCTAAGCTTATCACCTCCTTGCTCCAATTCCATACTTAACACACAGACATGAGAGTGGTATCAATCTTTTCGTCTGTCTCTTGGCAATAAAGTGAATAATAGTGATCATAGTGTCTAATTATTCTTTTAAAGTCTCTCTCACATGTACACACACACACACACACACAGATACACTCACATACAAACTCCTACAGCAGAGATGATCCGTTATCTTCTGAAGTGTGTGTTTTTTGAGTTACATTGTCAGTCTACTCTCAAAGGAGAGGCTCACCCACAGACAACGCCAAAGCCTCTAACACCCTGAACACACACACACACACATACGCACACGCACACGCACACGCACACACGCACATGCATACACACACACACACACAATCCAGAGGACGTCTTTAGGTCAAATAACATACTCTACCGGGCAGCAGCAACACCCATGTACTCACTCACTGATTGTCAGCACACATATTGATGTACACCTTTGGAGAAATTATACCGAAGTAGTGATATGTATAAATAATAGTACTCAATTTACAATCCACTCTAGAGTGATTGTGTCCAATTTAGGTCAAAGTCTTATTTCTGTGTACTTGAGTTATCCTTACAGGCTATGTTAAGAGGTATCATACAGGAACACAGTGGATGCAGTATAGGAATGACAGGAACAGGAGCCCTTCAAATGAAATTATAAAAGTGATTTCTCAGATTTCCTTTTGTGCCGCACTGCCTGATCAATAGGACTCTTTTCTTACTGATTCTTCTTTTGGTCCTGTTTAATTTGTGCTTATGAGTATAATGAAGTCATATAATGACTTTTAAGAAGCATTAACACAAATTTAAGACTAGGATACTGCATTGATTGTATGCTTTGAGCCTGACAAACCAAAAAAGAAGTTAATTTGAGCTTTCGTTCTCTATGAACACTGAGGCAAACTGCTAAGAAATACAGTGAATGTGGTTCAAATCTCTGCAAAAACTAGTTGTTGTACTTGTTTTGTGTCTTGTTTTCATATTAAGGCTAATAACTGCAGCTATGCACATGGGATGGAGATGGAAATATCAGAAAATTAACCTACATGTACAATGATTTGGTGTTCAGTGGAGCTAAAACATAACACCAGCTGTAAACGTGGTCCAAACATTTCACCACACCTGAGCTACTGCATGAGTTCTAATAGAATTATTTCTAAATAAGCCTAAAATAATCTGCTCAGTAAAATGTGGTCCACGTGGCTGCACTGATTCGCATGAAATGACGGAGTTTAAACAAATAAATCAGACACTTTCTCTCGTCTCATATAACAAAGATACAAACATGCAATCCCACTCGCACGACTAATTTAGGCAAATGTTACACCAACATATCTACTCTCACATTTAGCACTTGACCAAAATCCGTCCCACAGATGTTCCTGTGTCGCAACATGAACATCATCACACTGCCGCAGCTGTATGGTTCAACAACAGGGAGGGAAAAACATTAGTGTAACACTGAACACTGAGGAGCTGGATCAAACTAGTCCCATTTAGAGCAGAGAATCCTGTGAAATGCATCTTCACCTGTCTGTGTTTTGAGGCTGTAATTAGAGGAGCAGACTGGATTTATGCAGGGACAAGGGAACATTTTATTCTCTGCTTCTGAATAAATCAAGCCTCACTGGAATGTCTTCATATTATTTGGTAGAAAAAGGGAGCTCTCAGCAGGTCTGGCTTCAGTCATAGGCAGTGATCAAGGGTCATGGGTGTTTTTAGAGGAAAATGTATTCACCCTGAACTTTTCAAAGAATATAACTTATCAAGCAGAAGAATCAGTCGGAGTGGAAACGTGAAGTGAACTGTAGCACAGAAGAAAATTAAAAAGCAGCAGAAGCCAGTCACTGAGGTCGAGGACAGACGAGAAAGAACAACACTGCAATCATATTTAAAAAATCAACCATACACACACAGATTAAACCTTCTAATGTCCCCCCATAAATGGCTTTTTTCAGTGTGATCTCTTCATTTGACTTCTCTGTCTTCTCTATTGATATTGTAAATCTGTGGGCCAGAAATGAACATTTTATCCTGACTGCACACCACATTTTATACTGCGTCACCCACTTTTAAAAAAGATCTGATGTTTTTTAGTACCTGACAGTGCAGCTGAAAGTGTTATCGTCCAGATGTAGTTAGAATAACACAGGTGTTTGTTTCTGCATCTGTGTGCTTTTCTCTTAATCACTGTGACTTTGAATGATGCTATCCATGTTTCAAAGGATTCTGGGCTTACAATGGGGATGGCAGTCTGTTTTGTTGGTGTGTGACGGGCAGTGCTGAAGCTCTCAGGGATGTTCGGGCTCTAGTTGTCAAACACACACTCCAGCTGTACTCTTCTGCCCACTGCTGGTCATTGGGTTTTACTGCAACACTTGGCCTCGTGTTTCAGGCAACTTTGTTGCAAGGAAACTACCTGCAGCGAGTGCGCCAGCAGCGAATAAGATGGGGACGGCCTTGGTGATGCCGACAAAGGACTGGAAGATGCTGATGCCAAGGACGGCCGCGAGCTTACAGAGGGCGTTCAGGAAGCCAAACGCTGTGGTCCTGAACACAAGACAAGAAGGACAAACACAATCACTTTTTTATAATACTGATCACTGCTACTACTTTAATTGTTTTCTGTAGTTTGGACTTGTTTACGTGTTATGTACATACAAGTGTCCATCCTACAAAGACACTAAGATGTTGTTGTGGTGATTAAACAACATGTCAGACAAGAAAACTTCTTATACAAACATTACTTTAAAAAAGGACTTTTTTCCTCTATACAAATAAAATTTTCCCCAAATAAGGTTCATGCACTGAAACACAACTCAACCTTTCATAATAATCCCTAAAAAGGGGTCATTAAATGATATTTCTTTTGATGAGTCTCTAATCATCAATAAAATATGAATTGGACCTTCAGTCTCAAGTAAATAATATTGCTAATAAAGCTTTTCTTTGTTATTAAGCCTACATTTTTCTAAAACTAATGATTGAACATAAATGTGCACACACACATCTATGATTTATTATTGTTATTTTTTTTATCTGACAATATAGTCATAACGTTGTACCAAACATCAACAGACCAATTTGTGCTGAGTATCATGAATATTACTTATAACATATGTTCTGAAACACAGAATAAGATATTAAATATAAAATATAAAAGTATATAGGTATAATAAAATATATTCCATATTTTCCAGGGTGTATTCAGCCTCTCGCTCAATGTCAGCTGGGATTGGACCAGCCCGCCCACAAGCAACCCTGATAAGGATAAGTGGTTATGGAAAATGGATGGATGGATATGTACAAAGATTATTAGAAGTTAAGTTAAGTTTTCAAACCATATTTGAAAGGACACATCATGTGATCACAAATCAACAGAAACAACTGCACCTGTACGGATCTGCAGGATCATCCTCCACAAAGAAAATCAACAACAGGCATGAGCCGGTGCATCTAGTTACCTTTTATCTGAGGGGTAGAGCTCCACTGTTATCACATCCAGGGCGTTCCACGAGGCAATGCTGATGCCACCAAACAGGCACAAGAGGGCGATCATCCCTGACTCACTGTTGCCGAACATCAGGAAAAAACAGCTGACACAAGATATGACACTGGACCCCGCTGGAGAGACGGATGAGAATTACATTAACCTAAACAGCGTCTGTGTTCATTAGTGAAGCATCTGCATTGATTAGATTTACCTACCCAGCATCCTTAAACGCCCAATTTTGTCCATTAATAGAGCCGACACGATGTTGCCGGGCAGCACTGCCAATGTGCCGAGGAAGTTAACAAAGTATATCATGTAGGCATTGTTGAAGTCGTCGCTGAAGTCGAGTATGCAGCCCTCCTTGTTGTGGAGGAACGTGCTGTTGACCAGTTTACAGTCAACAAACCGGTATTTGAACAAATCTGATGGAAGACAGAGAAGACAGTGTTACTGCTCTGAGATACTAGAATAAAAAATAAAAAGTCATGATAGTTGACGTGTTCGTTGATAGAAAATTATAATAACTTTTTCAAATCTCAGTGTTTTCTGACAAAATGCAGAGCAGAGAGGAGAGCAGCTGATGGTACTCTCATCCTCAACCTTTTTTTTGCCCTGGGTTTCGCCTCAGGCACAGCAGGTCTGTTTACAGAGGTTGTTAGAGCTGTGTGCAGCCTGCGGGGAGGACCGGAGACATTCCTCAGGGCTGAAAACTGTAATATCAGTAATTAAATAATTAAATCTAGGTTTTTATTTACAGTAGAGATTCTGAAAGTGAAGCCCAGTGCTCTCCAAGCAAAGACTGTAGTACAGATACATAATTCAGATGACTATAAGTAGGGTTAGAGATGAAAAATACAAAGATTTATATGGCATTTAAGTTTTTTGAGTTTTTGCTTGAAGAACATCTGAATTCATTTTGTCCTCCCCCTTGTGAAACCAAAGCTTCAGCACACATTTGCATAAATGATTTGTTTTCCTAAAACACAGAGAGAGGGGACTGAATGATCTCTTAACAAAAGGAAATGGGACATTTGCACAGCCACCACACAACCAATCCTGTCAGTAGCTGTTTTGAATCAAAATTCCTTCCAGGCACACACTAGACATAAAAACAATATCCATCACTGTGGACTTTTAAAAAATAAATAACAGAAAAAACATAGAAAAGGTCAGAAGAGGTTGCATTGTCTATCAAAACCGCTTTTCCTTGAGGTCACCAGCTCTCTTACTTCATCCTTTTTTTATACTTTGCTGCCTGAAGCCGCACAAACAACATGATTAGATTTTCTGATGACACTGGTGAAATTGCTTCCATACCAATAATAGCTTTGTTAAAGGGAGTCGGGCATGAAAGTGCTGAATGATCATAAAATTTTAGATGCACAAATGACATAAACATAAAAGAATGTATCGTTGGCTTTCAGAGATGAGAACTTAGTGCCGCTGTAAAAAGCTGCTCTGGAAGTGAAGATGTTGAGATTTAAGGCTTATGTCAGCAGAGTTATGGCTTCTGCACGTATTTTGTCAGGCAGGCGCTGACATGTTTATTGAAAGCACAAGAGGAAATCCAAACCATGCAGCAAAAAGCCCACCAAGGACTACAGCTTCCACATAAACAAATAAATGAAATTTGTGCATTGTTTCGGGCATGGTTACACATTATTATATGAAGCATTTACACACGGATGAGCTATAGACCATATTAGATAAGCTGTAGTTTACATAGGCTTCAGCAGCTGATATTCAAGAACAAAATAAAGCTAACAGGACATGATATAAATGATGAGTTTGTCCTGTGTGGAGTCTAAGAAGAGCTTAAGTTGTGATTATCCTGTTGACACATTAATGCATCTGTTTTTCTCAATAATGAAGCTCTGTTTTTGCAGCCATCTGCTCTCTGCTGTCAAAAAAGCCTGAGCTGGATTTGTTTATGTTGCTATGGTAACACTTCTGCATCAGCGTAACCCTGGGATACTAGCAACAGATTGTTTCTATGGTTGCAGTGCTGCAGAACTACTGTGTTTTATCTTTTCTCTATTTTTACTTTGGGTTGCGATAGAACTAATAAAAATTCATGTTTAATCTAAAATCCATGTTTTTGCTCAGCAGCAGTGTAGTGATCATTACAACAAGTAAATCTACAGTGTTATTAAAGTGTTTTTTTCTGTTTTATATCACTTTAAAGCTGCAATAATCAATATTTCTATACTTACAATGAATGAACTATGTTGGAGACACTCAAATATGATTATCACCAGACTCTATGGGGCGTTTTAATGTTTTTTAATGCATTGCTTTGGTTTCAAGGCCTGACTTTACTGCTTTGGCTCACTGCTCTCACCAGGGTTCTTTCCAGATGCAGCAAGCAGCTGTTTTCAACAGAAAAAAACTCTGACAAAACCACTCTATGCTCCCTTACTCAGCACCAAGAGGAAGACAGACAAAGTTTAACAACTAGCTGGTAAACACAGTGCAGCATTTAGACAGATATCCCCTCAGGAGGTGGTGGAGACCAAAACAGAGCTAAAAGGAGGGATGAGGTGGACGGAAACGTACAGCTAAGAATTCATATTAATGTTGCGCCATGTCTGCTGGATGTGTGTGCCAACACGTTCACAATAATAATCTTTTGTGGTGATAATATGTCATTGTTGTGTCTTCAGCTTGTTGTGCTTCCCCTAAGTGGCCAAAAAATGAATTATTGCAGGTTTAGATTTAATATCTTTGAGTTTTGTGCTGGGACAAAACAAGCAACATTTTTTGATATTTTATAGATTAAATAATAAATTCTGGTGAATTTTCATTCATATTTACCTGTGTTATAGAACAAACTTGCAATGAAGGTGCAGTTTCTGAAGAAGGTGTGTGTGGAGGTGATGTCCTCGAAGTAGCACTCCTCGAACACAGAGTCTTCAAACACCATGGACTTCATCTTCAGGTTGAGGAACCTGGTGAACAGATTACAAGTTCATAGTTTTAGCTTTGTATATCTGCCAAATGTTCTGTTCTTGTGCTTTATTGTTGAGTCGAGTTGTTCAGTTGTTCATGAGGGATGAGTGGAATGACTAATCCACATCTGTTTAACTACAATAAAAAAACTGCAGCTTACAAAACACCTACTTGTCATTGAAGTAGTGTCCTTCGCGATGCACTTGGTTTTCCAGGGTAAAGTTAAAAGTGACATGCTCCACTTGTTCCTTAGTGAAGGTCTTTGTGCGTGACTCATATTCCTGCTTCTGGATGTACTTGATCATGTCAGGGAACCACACTGTCAGACCGTAGTAGCTGCAAAGTTTTTAGAGTTAGAACAAATGAAAGAAGCCTAAGAAGTGAACGTTTTTCACCATATCGCAAAGGAGTCTCTAGTTTACCTGAAAGACATGGTGAACCAAACAGCCATGAGCATGAAAGTCGTCCGTTTATACTCTGGGCTGAAGCAGGCGAGAATGTTATTCCGTATCTGCAACAGGTGGACAAGAAAACATACAGCTTTTGATAAAGAAAGCTTGGCAGACCACATGAAACTACATCTTTACACTTTCAACTTTAAGACTGAGATTTTTCAGTAGCCATTAAGCAGGTGGTGGAGTAGCAGATTCATAAAATGGAGGGTGTAGGTGTGAAGCAGAACGTAGGCTGATTACAAATTAAAATCAGGCACGAGGCTGGTAAAGTTTTAGCCTGCAGCAGTTTAAACACAAGAAAGTCAAATGCTAACACAAGAAGCAAGAACTAAAACTAAACATTTGTGTGAGTTTGTTTCACAAAATTCAATTTTAGGAGACAAAAAGCAACAGCAATTTTCCCTTTAATTCCCTCATAACATCAGATGAAGGTCAAGAAGTCAGAATTATTAACAACAAATGTGGCATTTTAAACCTATTAGCTACTCCTGTACTTGCTGCACCCAAGCCTCCATCCACACTGTTTGTTTCCAGCTCCACCAATGCCTTTTAAAGGCTTGCCCCAAATTGTAAAAGGCCACAGCCTCATACTCTGCTGCAATAACTATGAATTTTTAAAGAAGCACTGATCTCAGAAAGAATCTGTGAGAGTGTTTTATATCATGCTTTTAGTTTGATTCAGGACTAATGCACAACAACAAATCTGGTTGTTCAAACAAAACGCAGATTAAAGAAATGATACGTGCTGATATAGTTTTAACCATGGAGTTTTGTTCACTCACCTGTTGGGAGAGGCTCATAATCTTCAGTCTGTAGCGCTGCCAGACTGGAGTATCGGTGCCAATGTCGACTAACTCATCCATCTGCTTCACCGTTTTAATTGTGGTGACCTTGGATGAAAGACACATTCATAGCCATGCCTTTAGCCAGATGTCAGGGAATGAAATTCCATGGTAACCACTGAGTTTTCTAACTACCACATGTGGCATTTCTGAAAAGGCTTCCTGAAACTCTTCCACTTGTTTTAATAATATATATAACTTTTGCAAAATGCTAAGAGTTCTACCTTCAACCACATGTGTGAGGGAATTTTCTACTCTAGCATGCCTCATATGGGGTTTACACAGGGTCAAGCATGTCCTCAGGTCACTGTGGGGAAAGTGTTAAATCTTAGATTGTTAGGGACACACTGACTTCTTCTCCTCAAGAAAGCAGGCACCATTCTTTCTTTCTCCATGAGGATAGGACTCATTCCCTTGACACAACAGATAGGTACATACCATGGAAACCTTTATTTCTTTGGAGCTCATTACTTATTCAGATTTTATTCATGTATCAAATAGCAGCTAATTTCTTTATGTGATGTACCTGCTAGAATATAGTGTATATTGGAAAGGTCACACGGCCGTGATCCCACGTGAAAACGATTCAGCTAAGCTTCCACTAAAAACAGCCAGTGACCTTTGATTCTTGTCGTTTCCAATCTCTCTGTCCTCCTTACCTGTCATCGCTGTCAGCTGTCTCATGAAGCCATAAAAAGCCCAAAAACCTGATTTAAAAAACTATGTTTGGACTGCCTGCTGTGAGGATGTGGTATGAAGTATTGGTTCTGAGCTTAATGTGAGAACATTATGTCAGAAATACTCACAGAAAACACCCTCTCTGGGTATCCCTTTGCTCTCATGTTAGTGTCGTGAACTTGCTTCAGAATCATCCAGCCTTCATCATGTTTGCCGTTCTGTTGGAAAGAAATGTAAATGTCACATTGTGTATGTATATGTACTAAAGTTTTTTCGATGTATCTTTAAACATACAGAAGAAGAAATCAGCTTTGCTCAAAACATTTCACATTTGACTGTGCATGTTCATTAAAACCAGGGTCGTTTCTAACTGTTTGGGGCACCGATGTAAGATGCTACTTGGGGGCCCCTATTTTGTCAAAGTCTGAGGGAGAGATTCCTAACCTTTTCAGATGATCTGTGGCGATACAACAGTCTGTTACATTTTAAGAGGAAAACAGGCTGGAGTACATTAATAAATGCAACAGATGCAGCATGTTCCTGAAAAATGTTCAGGAACATAATACTGATGTTTCAGGTAGTAAGAAACATTTACATGTAACACTGCAACCCCTTCAGTACCATTTAAATCTGTTTCTGTGATTGTGGTATGTATAACCACAAGTCTGATGTTTTAGGCCAAGATCAACAAGATCAACAGTAATCAGCAAAAGCTATTATCTATTATTATTTTGACGTCATGATGCAGTTATTAATGGTGCCTACCGTTATTCTCCTCACTTCAGTGAATGGTGGGCGGCTGTCCTTCATCCTGTTATACCTGTCAGCAGACGTCACTCACTGCGTGACAGCCCAGCCCAAAGATGATCTTGACTTGATTACCCCACAAACGCAGTCACAGCTTCCCTATCATAGCAGTTTAGTTTGGCTTATAACCTTTAAAAAAGCTTATATGTTTTTAAGCACATAAGTGCTTGGCTGGCGCCAAATAAAGACAGGTACTTTTAATTCTCCCAAAATATATTGAGGCTGAACTTGCAGCTTGGGGGCCCCCTGGTGGCTGCAGGGCCCTATGCATTTGCATAGTCCGCATATAGCAAGAAACAGCTCTGATTAAAACTCATGTATGAGCAAACCTAGCTAATACTGTCAAACAAGAACATCTGCTAACCTCCAGGTAGAAGCGTGGGCTCTCAGGCATGGCACTGAGGGCAGCAATGGCAGCAACACATGGAAATGCGCACACTAACACAAATACACGCCAGCTGTGGAACTGATATGCAGAGCCCATCTGGAAACTCCATCCTGCAAAGACAAAAACACACACAAACACAAAGAACTGAGCTCACACCTTACACTATGACTTTGTCTTACAAATGTGAGTCAGGTCAACCGATAAGGTTAGATCTTTATAAAAAGACAGGGTGATATACATTTAACTAGCTGTGACACAGTATGAACTGTGTTCTTGTTTTTCCTCCCTCGGGGGAAGTCAGAGGTCACTGCACTGCAGTGCCTCTGGAAAGATGCTTGGTAGCAAACAATCTTAAGGCTCGATGGTTTCACCAATCCTGCTCATCCTGCCGCCAAAGCTGAAGCTCAAAATGTTGTATTAACATTTTGTTTGCTGCAAAAATATCTAAAGTTAAAGGGACGGGGGGGGGGGAATTTGCTTATTCGCTTTCTGGCAGAGAGTTAGATGAGAAGATTGATACCACACTTATGTTTTTCTGTGTGGGTTCTCTCTGGGTACTCCGGCTTCCTCCCACAGTCCAAAGACATGACCTTAATAGGTTAATTGGTGACTCTAAATTGTCTGTAGGTGTAAATGTGAGTGTGAATTTGTCTCTATGTGCCCTGTGATGAACTGGTGACTTGTCCAGGGTGTACCCCGCCTCTCACCCAGAGTCAGCTGGGATAGGCTCCAGCCCCACCGTGAACCTGATAGGATAAGCAGTTACAGATAATGGATGGATGTTTTGCAATGGGGATATTTCTTGGCTGGGTATGGAGCCTGGAAACTGTTCCAAATATAGCATGTTATTTAGTGAGCTTTAGTGAGCCAGGCTATCTCTTTCCTCCTGTTTCCGGTCTTTATGATGAGCTAAGTAAGATAATTGGCTATAGCCTTATGAATAATGCACAAATATATGACTGGTATCGATCTTCTCATCTAACTCTTAGGAAGCCTTAAGGCATTTCTCATAAATGCCATTACCTCATAAATTCAGGTTACTGGTTACTGTACTTACCATAATGTGGGATTATGGCCCAGGCCATGGCAGAGGCGTATATTCCCCCAATCATCCAGAACATGCAGAGCCAGCTGAGGTGCTCACCACGCTTCTCTTGGGCCAGAAATTCAGAATAATAGGAAAACACGATGGGAATTGAGCCACCAATCCTGCAAATAACAGAAACAGACTGAGCTCAGAGATGAACTGTGTTTAAGAGCAGAGATCAAGAGATGCACACAGAGTTTAGGTGGTCACATTAACACAATTTTGTACTTATTATTATAAGTAGTACTTACTATTTATTATTATTGATGTTAAACATCCTGAAACACCATACTGGTTGTATTGGCAAGTGCTGATATACGCCTTTACTTTGAACTGTATTATCGTCATACCATGAGTGATTTCTTCAAACTCCTGTAGAGCAATTGAACTTTTTACAAGTGGAGGCATCTTGAATCTCTAGACTTTAATTTGCTGCACTGCTTGTTTTGTTTGGTCACTAAAGCTTTCGCTGCATTGCTCCATCATGTTATAAAACTAACTCACAGAGGCTCTGCAGTGAAACTGATAGATTTCACCACAAATGGATTTCAGCATCTTAATTTGCCACTTCACTAAAGCAGAAACTGCTGTTTGTAACTGAGTAAAGACTCCTGGATATGCTACACAATGAAGAATGGAAATCTATAATTAATAACAGTTTTTCTTCTATTTTCAAAATAGTGCAGTCTGATGGGGTTTTTTTTCTGAAGATTACAGCTTTTGGATGGTTAAGTCTCTAAACAGATGATTTACTGTGTTTCTAGTTACTCATTTCATACTCAGATGAGTATGAAATTAATAATTCCTCCACAGATATACATTGTTAAAATAGTTCTGAAATTATGTTAATAGCATGATGTTAATGTCAAAACTGACTGATCTGATTTTGAGTTGGTTTCCCTTGCCTTGCTGCCGGATTGGTCGAAAGTGGATGAAAAAATATGTACACTAAGTAATTTTCAATTTACCCAACACCTGAGAGGAGCCGGCAAAACAGAAAGGTGCTATAGCCCTGGACGAAGGAGGAGAAGAAGGAGAAGATGCTATTGATGGAGAGAGAGATGAGAAGAGACTGCCGACGGCCTATCCGGTCAGCCAGAGCGCCCCAGAGGAAAGCCCCAACCATCATCCCAAAATATACAATCAGACCTGCGAAGAGAGCAAAGGAAATGATACCATTACATATGTGAACAAAAATGATCAGTATTTGTTACAACAAAGGATTTGATACATATTACTAATATTTTACTGCAGAATTTTGTATTTACAGATCTAAGTCTTTCCTGTCTTCTTTGTTTCTATAGCACTCTTTCTGTGAAATTTGGGGCCTTGGGGCGTATCAACAGTTTTTATTCTATTTCTTTATTTTTCTTATTGTACCAAACTTCACAAAAACACCAAAACCAATAACAGGTTAGTCCGCCTCTCGGCCCCAAGCCATTTCTCTATTAAACACATAAACCTTTAAAAACAAATACATTGTTTCATTTTTTTTCTACAGCTACAGCTTTTGTAAACATTACTCAACCAGGAGTAAACAGTCAGTTTATTGGGGACTATATTAAGCTGTGAATTAATACACAATTTGTGCACTACTTTGTATTTTTGGCAGCAGGAGGGCCTGCGTTCATGGTAATTCTCCAGTGTAACAGTGTGGCTCATTAATGTGTCCTTAATAATAGTTTTTGGACAACGATGAGGCTTTATGGCTCAGAGGAGTAGGTTATATAACGTTTTGTAATACACAGCAAATACTTCTTGGATTAATTCATTGTTGGTTGTGGAGATTTGTTGACAATAAGAAAAATATAGACAATAGACAGTCTTGTGCTTTTAGCAACATAAAATGCACCAAGACAAAGGCAAACCAGAGGTCTACAAAGGAAGCAGGAGACACAGTTACCTGTCAAAGAGTCTTACCTAGCATGCTTTTGTTAGGTTCAGACAGGCACATGTCCTTCTCAGCGCTGGGCAGGACAAACCCGACCACGAAGATCTCCACACCATCTGCCATCAGAGCCAGTCCCAGCACAAAGTACAGGGTCCACTGGAACTTCCCGTGACCGCATTCTTGTAAAATGGTCTCGTACTGTTGAGCCAGTTCTTCCTGGTCCTTCCTCCTCTCTGCCTCAGACACTCCGATATCTCTGAACTGCTGAGCACCGGCTTTCACCGAGCCCGGGCCACCAGCCAAGCTGCCTTTGCCTGAGTCAGCTCTGGGGATTCCTTGGTACTCTCCCTCATAGATTTCATCATCCTCATCGTGACCTTCTGTGGAGTCACTGTGACCGCCTTCATCATCGTTGGCTGCCTGGCTGTCTCCACGGTAGTAGCCTCCATCCTGGCTTCCCTGCATGGGGTAGTCGTCATCATCGTCCTCTTCAAAGCGGCTGTAGGAGCGCTTGCTGTACTCATCGGTCATCCGATCCACTGAGCGGCCGACCTTCTTAGATGCTTGCCGCTTGACTTCTTTAGCAATGTCTTTGGCACCTTTTATGAATGCAGTCCGGTTTTGGTAACCTTGGTCCTCCATTTTAAAGAGGTTTGGATGCAAAAGTGGTCAAAAATGTAGTGGAGAGGCCACCTGAATGTGCTGGGGCTTCAGTTTGTTCAGGATGCACCTCACAGAAGTGTTTTCCCCTGGTTCACCAACAACAGGCTCTCCTTATATCTGTGGAGAAAATAGCAATATGAATTAGCTAACCTCGTGTTAAAACTTTTCATAATCATTCAGACATGTCGAAGTAGGTTTAATGGAAAGGTGCATTTGACAGTAGCTTAAAAACATCAGTGCACCTTTCTGGTGACCCGTTACAATGGATGAATTACTAAACAGACCTTGACCTGAGTGGACTGATGAAAGGAAGTGAGATTTTGTGTTACAGAGGCAATCAAATGACAAGAGGACATAAAATGACACAAACCGATGACCACAAAGAGACACAAAATAACCGAAACAGTCACCAAATGACTACGTATTCGTGTCAAATGACCACAAAGAGACAAAAACAACCAAAAACTGACACAAAATGACCACAAAGAGATGCAAAATGACCACAAAGAGACAATAAAAGTCCTACAATGATATGTAACATCTCTATGATAATACACGTCCACATATAAAGACATATCTATGTGTTCATTCAGTTAACCAAACCAGCTAGCTAGTCTGTTAAGCCAATGGTCTGTTTCCAAACTACACCTGTTGCATTTCCATATCTGCCCAGCATGTGTTTACTGCTGAGTCACAGATGGGCCTGAGCAGTAATTACAGGGCGAGGCACCAAGCCATGAATAGTGAGAGTGATTTTTAATGGATGTTTCTTAGTGCGGAAATGCCTTAATGCCTCAGTTCAAGTTCATAGAGAAAAGCTACCGTAGGTGACCATGACTCAGATGAAGCTCGTACACGAGCAGACAATAGTTTGGAATAAAATGACATCACTGTAAGGACACTGTTCATGTCATTCCACAACATCCCACATATTAACTCATATCAACATATATTAACACGTCATTATTTTTTTTAAAGACTCACAACATACTGCACTAAAATGTGTCTTTTTAATAGTTGAAGTGATTAAATGTCAGGTTTGACATTAATACGTTAATGATATGGGAGAAAACCAACAAAGTATACTTCTGGGATTAATCAAATAAGTCCGTAAATGTTAATTAATTGGAAAAGTGAACAATTGCTGAGTTAAAGGAGCTGTGTGCTTAAACAAATGAGGCTTGAAATTGAGAAAAAAGAAGGCGGAAAATACATGTCGCCTGTCTGCTGCAGTATCACATCTCCTCCTGATGAAGGAACATTTGTAAGGCACTGACTCATGCAGTTCACCGATGATACCCCACATTCATATGCTTTTTGTATTAAGACACTGTGTGCCTTGGGTCACCATGCAATAAAAACAACATGTCAGTTTCATTTTGTGGCGCAGTGAAACAACAGACAGAGAATGAGAGACATCATCATGACGCTCCCTTTGACCCCTGTTTCAAAAACAAGGTCTGACAGGTAATAACGGGCTGACAGAGCTTTAAATGTCAACAGGTATACAGCATGTACACAGGGCAAGACACGGGAAACACTGAGGGCAAGGGTCAGAATCTTTTGACAAGCTACAAAAAGAAACTTCTGGTAGTGTTGTTAATAAAATCCCCAAATTAACATAAACAAATGCTGAGAACAAGAGAACCATGTCCTCAGAGATAGCTACAGGCTTGAGTGTGTCTTTGAATTCTCTAACTTAAGTTGGCAAAATCCCTATTAGTTGCCGTAAAGAGGTACATTATAATAAACTGTAATGGTGATATATTCATATCGCTATGCCAACATCTCTATACAACACACGTGTTGGATGTTAAATTTAATTACATCACCTCCAGTCATAAGGCTACAGATCCCTCATTGTCAGCATGACGAGCAGATTTACTGGCACCGATCAAAGGAGCCCCGCAGGCCTGGTCAGCCAGGCTAAACTGTAGGACACTAACCTAATAATATCTCCGACTTGAGCACTTACGAGCCTGAAATCACTGCCTCTTGAGAACATAAACGCACAGGACAGAGTAAAATAATATGAGCATATGCAGAAGAAACAGAGCTGCACACACACACACACACACACACGTTTTACCTGCACAGGTGTCATGTCTTACTTTTAAGTAGAAAAAAAACATTATTATTTTTTCTGAATGTCTGCTAGGAGTAAATACATCGTCATTATTCCAGCATACTAGGACCCTAGAAGTGAAGCTAAATGGAATCCAGCCATCATTCATCTCATTATTTATGTGTTTTTCTATGTCACAATGTCCATATTGACTTCAGAGAATTAAAAGCTAGTGAAATAATCAGTCTCTGTAGGTGCATTATAGAAATAAACCTTAATGAAATCAATAAAGTGCTTCAGATAGATAGATAGATAGATAGATAGATAGATAGATAGCCTTTATGCAACAGGTCAGCTACACATGCACTCCTTTAATTCCCATTTTCTTTTTCAATAAATAAACTAAGGCGTAAAGCCTTTAAGCCCACTTTTCTGATTTCCTCCCTGTTGTCAACTTGACAGCAGCATCTCTACAGCTCCATGCAGTCAGCAGCACACAACAAGCCTGTGAGTGGAAAAAGAGCAGGCAGCTCTGAGGATGAGGAGGATGGATAATATTGCTCTCTGGTTTCAGCTAACCCGTTTTATTTATTTATTTATTTATTTATTTATTTATTTATTTGTCTTGTTTTTTTCCTCCCCCTTAAAAAAAATCAATCCACATCAGTTTACCATTTTTTTCTGTTGGTGTGCAAGGCCAAGCAGGCCAGATAGCCATCACATCACATCACATGCACGCCTGCTTATTAAGGCACTGGGAGATTTATATCAGTCGTGAAGTGTCGTGATGAATAATCAGGACAGCAGAAGACAACATTAAGGATATAGAAATCACAAAATCACAAGACAAAATATATTTCTCTTCAGGCATATCCAACAAGATGATTAATGATATTTACGTTGGTGTTTTAGTGTCAAGATTGTTGTTGTTTTTTAGCAGCAGCATGCCTGAAGGGGCTGCAAAAAACATCAATCCAAGAGTGTGCTTAAATGTGAGAATATTTAAGCCTCTAGTCCAGAAATCATCATGTTCATTTGTGTTAAGAAAAAAAAAGGCCTTGTCGCTAACAGGCCAATTACACAGCTCACAAATACAGCCGGATTAAAATAAAAAATCTGTCACAAATAGCAGCCGATTGTCTGCTCATCCTCATCCTGACATCTGCGCTCATTCTTAGAAATCACGGCGTTCGGCATCTTGTCACGACTTGGATTGGATCACAGAAAGGCCTGATTCACAATATCGATCTTAATTGCTGTGTGAAGCAAACGGTTGCAGAACACGCCCATCGTGTCTTCCTCATGATGTCTTAATACATTCAAATAAAAGATTCTAACATCTGACATTATTCACCTTATATTCCAGCTCACCTTTATTCCTGCGATGTGTGCTCCCTCTCTCCCTTCAGCCCGGAGATGCTTGACGAGGAGGACGAGGAGGAGGAGGAGGAGGATGATGATGCGTACGAGGCTGTTACTGTGAAACCGAGTGGTGGTGATGATGCTGCGCGGTTTGGAGGAGAGAAGCCCACGCCATCCACACAGACTCACTCACTCAGTGATGTGCAGGGGTCCCCTCCCCCACGCGAAAACCCTCACGAGCGCACGACCACATTAACGCCTTCATATCTGGAGGGGTTTGGCGCACAATCTGCACCCATTTCATGCACTTTGCTCCAGCTTTGCGCGCCTTTAAGCTTTTTTTTTCTGATCTTAAAGCTAATTTTGTGTTGATAGCTTTGTGCATATAATTCATAAAAAATCACATTAAACACACACTATACGCATGTATCCTCGCACGCATGCGCGCACAAATGTCTTATTTTCATCCATCTTCTTTTTACAAATAGATGACTGTACACATTAATATCAAAGAGTGTGCACAGACAACACACACGTGCAAGCGCACCTGACTCCTGTTGCCATGCCAACCACTTGCCATATTCTTGATCCTTTCTTACTGCATCGAGAGCTGCTGTGTGAAGAAACGCGACACAGACAGTGTGATGTCATCACCACCATCACCATTCACATCTCCGTGGACAGGAAATGTTTGTCACATGTGTGTGGATGTGACATATCAGGCTCTGGAGCAGTGAAATGTATATGAGGTACTGTAGTTTAAATATGAGAGGAGAGTCTCAGGAGATTTGGTTGAAAACTTTAAGGATGAAGCGTTTAAGTGTGTCTGACTGTTATAATGTGATATTACACTCTGCAGATATACAGTTTTTGTTGGATCATGTGAGGGAGGGAATCAGGAAACTCTTTAATTTTTAGAAAAATCTTTTGCAGCACCCCAAATGAAAATGATTCTTTTTAAGTCTTGAAGTCAAGAGTTGTAAAGTCATGCTGTGATAAAGGTAAAAGTATCTGGTGCATTACAATATTGCAGTTAAGAAAGGACAAAACCCCTTAAGGAAATCTACAAATGGCATTTTGGACAGAAAATATCCTAGTCTTTGTCCAGATAGAGCCAGTGTTAGAAGAAGTAACAGAAGTAGTATGCACAGTGTCAAAATATTCGCTTTGATTTTAATCATTTAGCAGCTTTTATACAAAGCGACTTACAAAAAAAGGAAACAATCAAGCTACAGTGTGACAAGGATATGCAATAAGTACTGTGACAGTACTAGAGGGGATAGATTTTATTGTAAAAACATGATTAGGTTCTTGATAACTGGTTAACAGAGCACTACTTAATATTAAAGCTGCTCTAATAAATTGAATCAGATGACTATGTATAATGTTAAAGGGGTCATTTGTAATGACAAACCCACAGAGAATTATTCTGACTTTGTAGTTCTCCTCTTTGCACCTTTTAATTCATTGTTTTGGCTTTGTGATCGCTAAGGCTGCATTCAGTCAGGATCAGGAGCTGTGGCGAATCGCCGCAGGGTTGTCCGACCATGTGTGGGGGTGAAAGGGACTGCTGGGGGTGTTTCTATCTGTGCTGAACTTAACCGCTGTGAAACAACCAGGATCAACCGGCTTTATCGAGGTGAGCGCTCACTCTCATTCACTGTCTATACAACTCTGAATATATAACTCCGGCCCACACAATGCAACAATTATGGATTTTGATGGTACAGTTATAGCCTGATTTGTAATACATTTATTTATTTCACAGCTTTTTAGCAAGGAAATTGAGAACATCTCTTATGCAGGCGTTCTTCATGTCCTTTAGGGGATTATATGACCTTTTGGTCCGCATAAAATACATAAAATGGTGGAATTCTCCTTTTCCTGCTCTGTTGCTCAATGGTTTACGCTGCACTGAAAGCTCAATTCTAAACTTTATGGTTCCAAAAACAACAGTGACATTTTAAACTGCAGATAATTGTGAAATCTGCTAATTGCTGCACCCCTAGACCACTCAGCCGTTCAACTCGATAAATATTCATCATCTTTACAGTTTTATTTCTCGTACTTTTGGTTATCCCTGTTCTCTATGAGCACCAGCAGGCCAAAACTTCCACCCACACACAAGACTCACAAGCGGAAAAGGCCTTGGCATTGACCTAAAGAAGGCCTCATCTCTGCTAAAACTGCAGCATGAATGAATCATCTTCTGCTGGGCAGAAAAAGTGGAGCAAACTGCTCACTTGAATCCAAACAGAGGGGAAGAGGGGGAAGGGCTTTTGATTAGAAAGTAATGTGTGTGGTGGGAAAAATGTACAAAAACTTGTACTAAAAATTTTATTTGTCAAAGGTCTTCATCTGTACAATGTCCAAAAAAACAGAAACAAACAAACAAACAGGTGGTTAAATTATTCTCACTACTAGAAACTTGAGCAAATCTTGAGATGCTAAAAAAAAAAAAAAAAAATCTAAATGAGAGCTTGTTCCAGATGAATTACGGCGGCATTGGTGCTCTCAAAGGAACGCGGGGTGGCACACCGGGGGGCCTTGGAGGCATTGGAGGTCCTCTCTGGAAGCCAAAGGGAGGAGGACGAGGAGCACCGTAGCCAGGTGGGGGCATAGGTGGAGGCCCTCTCATACCTGGTGGCACTGGGGGGCCTGAGAGAGAGAAAGAGCGTCATAACGTGATAAAATCTTTAACTTTGATTGAAAGCTCTCACCACAGTAAAAGGTAACCACAGTCAACGGTATTTCAGAACCCTAAACAAGATTTATATACATGGGATCAGAATTATTTTGGACTTTGGAGACTCTGAACTATAGAAAAGCATCTGGGGCAAAATGTGTGAAATTTGAATGAAGTCCATATTCCAGCTTTCCTCTCATCTAGGAACCCAGATAGACTAATTTCTTCCAAAAAGATCTTCTCCTCACTGGTTTTGTTTGGTGGTACACTCTACATTCATGCCATTTCCTGAACTATGATCTAATTATGATCAGATCAGGTCGGCCTTTCTGGTGTGACCCACCTTCAAGGCATGGTGATACTCAAATGTATCAGGACGCCTGCACACTGTGCGCTGACAGCAGTCCTACAAGTTCCTTTCATGTCACACTGTGCAAAGATGGATCTAATAAAAGTCTTGGACCCAGTCAGTCTGTGTCCAATCAGTTTTGGGGCATGTCAAATGGTGCAATAAAAGTCTCATGAATCGCAGCTCTACAATGTTAAAAACCAGAGGCATGTCATAAATTTGCATCTTCCATCTGCGCCATTCTCTCACCACAAACGATTGGCACTTCAGTGTTTGGCCACTAAAGCTTCTACATCAAACGCCAGTGGACTAGTTTCTCCTCCAAATTAAGGATTGTTTTTTGTCAGAGACCACAGATGTTACCATGTTTCTCTCATGATTGTCTTCCTTTCAGTATTTGACGCAGTTTTCAACTAAAAAACCCAGCAACAAAATTTGGTTTACCAACGACAGACCTGCTCATAGTAGCTAATTTGTCAAGGTAGCCATGGCAACATGGGTTTGTGTCATTCCTACAAATCATTAAATCTATTTTGCTGCACAACACAATTATGTAGAGGGAAAAGTTATTTCTTTTACAAACAATCCTGCTTTGAGTCATTTTCTCCTCTAATGGCAGAGCTGGTATCTAAAACCTGAACAGACTTTTATTTGACAACAAAGATTTGAGGAGATGCCACATTGCTCACCCATGGGAGGTCCATACGGCGCTCTGGGCGGCATGCCCATAGGCGGGGGTGGGGGCATGCCAGGAGGCGGCGGTGCCCGTGCTTGATTTGATCCTGGGGGAGCAGGAGGTGGAGGAACCATGCCAGGAGGAGCAGGAGGGGGCATGGGCATCTGAGGCATACCTGTGGAACACAAACAGTTAAGTGTACATGTGTGTTCCAACAAAGGAACTGAAGCATCATATATTATTATTATAAAAAAATGCACGTTCAATCCAACAGAATACACTGCATCGAAACAACCACAAACTATTACCTGGATGCATGCTGCCAGGAGGGAATGGTGGTGGTCCGGGCGGAGGACCACCAGCGCCTGCCTGTGGGCCTGGAGCACCTGCATTTGGAGGCATGGTCATTGAAGGGGGCATTGATGGAGGCATCGATCCAGGAGGAGGAACGGGGGGGAAACCAGGAGGCGGCATGCCTGCGCAGAAACAGAAGTTTTATTCACAAGTTATCACTGCAGTTCATACTCGTACACAGTCATGCTGTCTGTCTATCTTATTGTTTTTAAATTTCATTAGTAGCTCATAAAAAGGCCTGATCTGTCAGCTGGCATGTTCACTTTTAGTTACAGACATCAGCCGAGATTAAATCAAATCAATCTCATCATCATTTACTGATCAGAGATGCAGCAGCACACTTACACTTCCTACAGGATTCTGTTTCATCTTGTCTCCGGTAATGAAACCTTTTATCTGCTCATTGCACTCACCCACATTTAACAACTCCATCTATCTTTAGTCAGAGGCAACTGCTGTACACCAACAATTACACTTTTAGGAAACAATTACTCAAGAGAAGATAAAAAGAACTATTCCACCAGCCAGGGTCTTTGCTTCGTGGAAGGATGAACATCCTGCAGTCATTTTTATAAGTGGAAGGCTTAACTGCAGATATATTTTACCATCTACCCTGTGTAACCACATTAGTGCCTTCATACCTGGCATGGGCATTCCAGATCCCAGTGCAGTTAGGACCGGTGTCGGAGCAGACGGTGGTGGCGGAGCATCTGCAAACAGCTGATGTGGTCTGTCTGCCTGGGACAGAGGGTTCTGTGCAGCCAGGAGTCGCTCTGCGGCCGAGCCGTGCCGCTCTCCTTTGGAGTCCTTCTTGAAAGCGTAGGACACTGTGATGGGCCTGTTACAGAGGTACTGGCCGTTCATGGCCTCAATGGCGGCATCCGACGCGTCGAAGCTTGCGAAGTTGATGAAAGCGTAACCCTTGGAGTTGCCGGTGTCTGGGTCTCGCATGATCTTTGGCGTCTGGAGGATCACGCCAAAGGCACTGAAAGTGTCGTAGAGCAGTTTCTCGTCGATCTCCGGGTCCAGATTACCGATGAAGATGTTTGCACCCACATCCAGGTTTTTGTTGTGCGCAGAGGCCTTATTAACTCGAATTGGTTTGCCATAGAGCTTTATCATATTCATAATTTTGATGGCATAATCAGCATCCTCCTCACTAAGGAACTCCACAAAGCCATAACCTGAGAAGAAATGTAAAAAATACATGACAGTTATTTACCAACAGAGATTCTTACAGATACAAACATACATACAAAAACATACAGGAGTGTTTTTTTTCTCAGAGAATATCAGCTGCTACTCACCCTGATGTTGGCCAGTGACTCTGTCTTTGGGCATGTGTGTGTTGACCACAGGACCTGCCTGCAGGAAAAGCTCCCATAGTAACGGCTCTGACACTTTCTCGTCCAAGCCACCGACATACACAGTGGCGTCTGAAAAAATAAATAAGAATTAAAAATCAGTCTCACATGGAAAATATGTTAGATGTCAAAATTATTGTTTGGGTTAAGTAAAATTACAAGACAATCGGGATGCTTAGTGTCATCATGTAAATATACAATATATTATGTTTATCACAGGCTGACGAGTGTGACATGTTGCCTGTTATCATTTTGAATATAATATGAAGTCTGGTAATCTGTGATCGAGAGTTTTCATTATCTTTTACATTTGAGTAAATTAATTGATAGGATACAGTTCATAAACTGAAAATAAGGTGGTTAGTTAGTTTTTTAGTCCTTTGCTATGCATACACAGGCACACACACACACACACACACACACACACAGAATAAAACACATCTCATTTGGTAATTGTAATGATTTCCTCAAAATGTGTTTCCATTCTTCATTTCTATCCAACCTGATTATTTCAGATGTTAAACAATCTGAACTTTCCAACAGTTTTCTCAAAATAATATTAAAAGTTTCATTCCAGTGGCTAATATTACAGTTAGTTATACATTAGAAAGTGCACATACAAAGCTCTGCAATATGATCCCTTTGCTACAAACTGATGACTTTAGCAACACCTGATATCATTCATTTTTTGGTAAAGAGAGTTAAAGACCATTTTAAGATTACAGCTGGGGGACATACCATCAATATCAAAACAATAACAGTAGATTAATAACCGTAAGATTTCTGTGTGATGTGCCTTATTAAAAGGCTGTTAGATCCAAACCTGAAGCTTTCGGACTGTTTTAATAGTTCATACTAAAGTGAACAACACTAATGCCTCGTCATTATAACCATCATGATGATATGATATTCTCTACAGACCACACGCTTCATCCCTAGCTTTTGGGATGCTGTAAAAACAGCCGACATGTTATTAAAATGATATTAATTATCATAAATATGATCATGTGATTATTTAACATGATCAGAGTTCTGCAGCAGACTGTGTTAGCCTGCTAGGCTAACATTAGCCGTTAGCCAACAGGACGTAGCTCTGCTTCTATCATCCAAACAGCCACCTCCACCCTGCAAGTCAATCAAAGGTAACGCTACACACAGGAGCTGATGCAGCAAGCATGTAAACCAAATCAAAGTAATTGTAACTTAATTAAAGGGATGAGTTAAATTAGCGGCAAACCAAGCTAACAACTGAGCACTTCCATGTGACCGACCGGTTGTTTACCATGAACTATCCGCTAACCAGGCGGCCAGCGGCGGCCAGAGCAGACAGGTGAGCAGCGTGAAGGTTAACCGACAGGCAGACCCATAAAGGACTGAATCAAGAGGCTGAAACAGACATTAAAAAGACATATTTACCCTGGTTTCTTTCTGAAATTGGTCCCGCTGCCATGTTGAATGAACAACGCAGGGCGAGCGTCCTCAACTAAGGCCCCGCCTCTTCCTGTCTACGCGTCGGAAGCGGAAGTAGTAAAATAAAATAAAATAGAATAAAGTAAAATCAAATCAAATAAAATATCAGTTATGCAGTTACATATTATATTTTATATATATTGTTTAATTCTATTTAATATTAGTACTAATTATTTTAATTTTTATTTCATTTTAAAATGAAATAAGGAATTTATATGTAGTCTTAATTAATGTTTTGCCTGACATAATTGCAAAGACCTTATCAATAATTTTGCCTTTTTTTTCATTTACTAACTATCTCAAGTCCCCTTCATTAAAACACAGCTCTAGTCCAAATGTGATTTGGCGTTCACTGTCCCTGTTCACACTGCATAGAGTGTAAATTTAATTCTCAAACTTTTGTGAAATGCTACTTTTTCATAAGTGTAAAATAGACTTACCATCCCATTGAACTATAATAATGAATATCTGTTAGTTACTTAGTTATGAAAGTTCAGTTGTTCACCCTTGTATGAAATAAGTGAAATAAGTAACATGACAAGTGGATAAACATTTGTATGAGCCCATTTATTACATCATATAAATCTACTAAAAGTATAAACATGGAATACAAAATGCTCATAGAAAATACATACAATAAGGGCCTCGAGAAACACTTTTATAAAACAATACTGTATAGAATATGAAACATATAAAAACAAAACATAATCAACACGTCATGCATCAAAGCAAAAAGATGAAAAGCCCAATTTTTTTTTTTTTTTTATAAAATGGATAGCAAAAAAAATATATTGTTTAATAAAGCCTTTACTGATAATGATCACAAAGAAAGGTCAAAGGCATTTGTAAGAAGAGAGAGCTCAGATTAATGGCTTGTAGTCAAAAATCACACACGACATGAAGCGTCTAAATTAGAAAAAAAATACACAATTTAAGATGTCCAGCCTCATTCCTGTAACCAACTCATTGAATACTTATCTTTTCTGTTCTCATTAATTACATTTCAGCTTCAGCACGAGTGCACTGGCAGTACAATATGTTCTTAATCTGGACTTTAAATTGCTTCAGGGGACGATACAATCAGTGATGAATTCAGAAAACATGTCTGCAGAAGAGATTCTGGGAATAGAAGTGAAGAAATGTGTACAAGAAAACGTGAAAGCTGCAGAACTGTGAGGTCAAAGTGTTCAGTTGAAAGGTCTATTTTAACTTGCTGCAGGATCTTTGCAAAGAAGACAAAATTACACACAAACATTTTCCTACTTGTGCCGCATATTTTGCAAGCTGAGTACCAAACAAACAATATATCATGATTATAAATGTATACCAAAAAGATTGAATAAATCCTTCATAATCTAATGTCATGTAACATATTTAAGAAATAGTTTGACATTTTGTGAAATACACCTATTGATTTTCTGGTGGAGAGTTAGATGAAAATATTGGTACAACCTTCAGGCTACCGTGAGCGCTACTACGACTACTTCTTGGCTCTGAGAAGTTGCCAGGCAACCAGCAGAAACTCCAGGAAGTTAGCGGCCCCGATCAAGAAATAGCTGGCACACCACCCCATGTGAAAGTTCACAGTGTAAATAGATTTTATTGCCTTTGGACAGAGCTAGGCTAGCTGTTTTCTGTCTTTATGCTAAGTTGGCTGTGCCTTACATTTAATGCACAGATAAGAGAGGTTGGCACTAAGCTTCTCGTCTGACTGCTGACGCCAGAAAGCACATAAGAGGATTTCCCAAATCGTCAAACTATTCCTTTAAGGTACTGTAACAGTATATAGCATGTAATTAACATATAATCTGTAATGTTACCTTTACATGAAATGACAAAAAAAAAATGTAAAGCAGAGTAAAACGTCCTTTAAAGACCTCATTAAATGAAATGAAACTTGAGTTTTCACATGTCTAAATATTAGTTATTGGTGTTACCAATTTCACAAAAAGGTACAAAGATCTCAGCTATAAAACAATAAATTTGGCTCTGGCTTTAATCATACACCATCTCTCTTCTGCTTCATCTTCTATTTACCGCCTCTTAAAAATTTTGTGTGATCAGTCTCTCCTGTTAGTAATCCAGCATTCAGCACCGCGACGGGCCCTCCTGCTGTTTAACTTGCATAACTCACTGCCCACATTTCCTTCCAACCAGAGCCACACATTATCAATTAAACTCTCACTTCCATTATATGGGGTCTTTAAAAGGCTACTCATTGAAATGCCTTCATCCTTATAATGTATTCAATACATTTTAGATAGATAGAGAACAATAAAGATATCACATTTACAGTATAAACGAAATCAGGTCCTTCAACGTAAAAAATAAGTGAAAAGGTGATAAGTGCGGGTTACATACTTTGTTTTTAGCTCATGGACTGACACTAGCACTGCTAACAAATAAATTCTGCTTCCAGTATGTCAAAAAAACACAAACCACACATGTGCTGGTACTGCTTTGAACTGGCTGAACTGACTCACACATGAAGAATCAGCTTGTTAAACCCCTCGACTCGTTTCTTTTTTTTTTTTTTTTGGCCTTCTCATTTTACCTCCGACCACAACTGTGTGGCTGTTCGTTGCATGAGACAAACACAATCTGTGTCACAAGAGCAATTCAATAGTCTAAATGTTAAACAGCATCGCTTTGTAGATCCTTTAGTTGAAAATATACATTCAGCTAGTGTCATGGTCACTAAGCATACAATGAACAGTAAAAATAGTCAAAAGCCTTCACACACAAACAGAGAAAAGAAAACGTAGTGATGGTCCACTATCGGATTTTTCATAAAACCTGAGCTGCTGTCAGAACAGTCAGTCACCTGCTGACATTTTAGCCAAGTACCCTCAAATTGTTACGCGAGCCAATAAGTTTCAATGCTTACTTGAATTCTGGTCTTATTTAAAGATGCAATTTCCACATTATTCTCATCACAACAGGCAGGACAAGGCTGTGCACCCATTATGGAAGAGGTTTTGTGGTGATGTTTCATTAATGGACACAGCCATCGAGGTTTTAAGACCCATTCACTTGCCAGAGTCCAAAATATTACAAACATGAAAGACGCAAACTTCAGAATGATCCACTGATCAAATGTGTTTGGTTTTGATGAGTCATATTAACTTATGTCCCGTACATTCACTGATGAAAGGCAGGCTTTGCTTCTGTAGGTCTACTTCGAGTAAATACAGTATGAAATAATGAAAAATCATGTAAACCTCAATTAGCTGGTACGCCAAGCACATTTACAGGTTGTTTAAAAAAAAAAAAAAAAGCACTGTTATCCTGTAATCACTAGGCACAAAGAGGCAAGTGTTTGTTTGATGGATGGATGTGCATACTGTAATCATGACCTGATTACCTGGTCCTCATGACGAAACACAAGATACAAAACCTAAGAGTTCAGACGATTTCACCTTTATATCTATGAATACTGTTACCAGGAGTCCTACGGAGTGTGAAGGCGTGTTTCCGCGACGGGGGGTTGGGTTTAGTGTGAGGGCAGGGTGGCGGTGTTGGCTGCGTTGAGTTGGCCCACGGCTAACATCAGGATGTCTTTCTTCTCTTTGTAAAAACGCAGTTCTCTGCCTGCCAGCCTGGCATCCTCCAGTTCCCGCTCCGTCGACGCCACCTCCTGCGCGATGGTGGCCGCCACGCTCTGTTCACGGTTCACCCAGTCGGCGGCCATCTGAGTGCGCATGTCATCGTCCAGAGCCCGGTGGGAATAGTGAGCCAGCACTTCCTGCAAATGAAATATGTTGAGTAATATTAAAGAGGGAAAGCTAAGTGGCCCTGCCAACTTAAGATCTAGACTTCAGTAAATCTTTGACCACGGCTGGCAACGTCCTCGATGACAGGATATGAAGCATAATGTTTCCAATTTAAAGTGGGGACGCACCAACATTGGCAGAGATACGGCTCTTATTAAGAAGACTGGGTATCTGCCAGACACATTAAATCCAGTTTCTTTGTCAGTGTCATCAAAAGCAATCAGTTACATTCATTTACTCTCAGTGGGCTGCCAACAGCAATCCATCTCTCATTTTAGCTTACATAAAAGAGGTCCAACTGAATTCCATGCAGTGGAGACTCATTTTAAATGTGGTAAAAGAGAGGTCTGGGGTCCGGTCGAATAGTCTATGTTGCTTAGGAAGGTTCCTCACTGAGTGAAATGACCTGGAAGTATTTACGTAGCTGCCATGATAAGAACAAAGCTGTTCGAATACTCTGGTTGTTAAAGAAAGGTGCTCCAATGCTTCCTTTCTTATGTCCTTTAGCATAGCACATCAAAATGTTGTAAAATGTTGTTAATAACTAGACTGGCTAAGTTATCCTGTCCATTCAAATTAATATAAAACATGAATATCACATTTAGTGTGTGTTCCTTGGATTGGTACTCCACAGATGCCCAGAGTGGAGGTATCAGACTTGGTATCAGGAAAGTCAAGCTGATGTTTCCATAATTTGAAGATACTTCTAAGATGCAACTATTAGTCACCAGCTTTTAATGAATCACCAACTATTTTGAGAGTTTTGAGTCATTTTTAAAAATATTTTCTGGTTTCTTTTGACACTAAACTGAAAATCTTTGGGCTGTGGACAGAACAACATTTGAGGACGTCACAATGAGCTTTGGCAAACAGTGTTCAACATTTAACTGACCAAAATAACTAACTGACAAGACAAAATGATTGACAGATTAATCAATGATGAAAAAGATTGTTTGCAACCCTAATGTCAGCAACCAAGAAAACAAACTGTAATGCAACCAGAGACCATTTTAAAATCTCTCTTTTAGGTACCCTGTGGTAGAACTGTTCTGTAGCCTCTTCTGCAGTGATCTTATTTTCCAGCTCATCACTGCTCACACTCGTGGTGAGAAGAAAAAAAAATACATAAAATCTGTCTGGACAAGTCATGCCATGACGGGTAAAATATGACACAGAGTTTATTTGTTTAGGAAACATAATGAAAAGTGAGTAAAACTACTGCTTTACTTGGATAATTGAACCCATGTGTGAGCCGAATGACAGTACCTGTCGGGAACACTGTCGTTCTCTCATGGCTTTGAGACTCCCGTTCCAGTGCAGCAGCTGGAACACAGTCATCAGCTCCTGAAACACAAACACGGCAGCAGCCAGCAGCAATAAGGCATCAAGCTCACTCGAGAACACTCGATATGCAGCGATTCAGTAACGCAAACCATGCATGCTTCCTTCAGATTTCCCAATTCCAATTAGACATGAGGTTAAGATGTTCTGGCTTCAAGCTCTATCTCTTTAAAAACATTTACTTGGTCTTAATCTTTGGATGGATGCACACACTTTAAAACAGCACCTGGGCTCAAACCTTGCCAACGCTATTTTCGCACTATCCTGATGCTCCTGAGAAGCATAAAACGCTCCTTAACACAACACAGACATTCCTGAAGTTTACGCACCTGAAACTCCAGCATGGATTTTCCTTTGTTGGACTCAAGCATGAAGCGGAAAGCTCCGATTCCCGTGTTGGGATTGTCAGCCTCTTCTCTGTTTCCCTGCAAACAACAACAGCTAGTTAGTGTCAGTGTGCTGCATTAGGCCTCACAGCAGCTTAACCAATACTGTATTCTCTAATTAGGAGAAAATAATGAGAATGTTTGCAGTGCAGGGGAAATGCTGCCTGAAATAATGATAGCTGATGTTTGTCTCCTTGAGAAAAAGTTTCTCCAGAGATTAATGCAGTGGTTCACAATAAATTTTACATAGTAGCCCTCTTGGGAAAAGTGTGCTATTTTAGGTGGCAATTCAAAGCAAAGTAATCCTCCTTCATTTTCTTTTCAAAGCTTCAATTATTGGCTTCCAGTGTGGAGATATTCTGCAGCTATGCTGTGACTTTAAGCACACAAACTATATATAATTTATTATCTGTGACTTACATTAAAGGAGGCCAGAGCCTCGCTGACGCTCTTCTCAATGAAGTCGTCTGTGATGCGACGGGAGGGATGCTCGTTGAAGACAGAGTTCATCAGGGCGATCTTGGCAGCGCTGCGTCTCGCCTCGGCCTTGGTGGGACAGAACTGTCAAACAGTGAAGAGAACATGACTTAGCTGTCAGATATACAGATATGCAGTGAAAAAAGCTGGAGTAAACCTGTGTTTATATGGAGTAAAGTTAGCAACAGTGTGCACACACCTTAATTTGCTGTCTTGTGGCCATGACTTTGCATCCATATTTGGTATGTTGTGGTTGCAACTATGTTGGAATTTTGTAAGCTTGTAACAAAGCGCTCGAATAACCTCTTTTTTTCCTACATTAATCGTGCAGTTTGAAGTTTCTTCAAAGCACGGCACGTTCATTTTATATCTTTGAAAATTTTTTTGATGATCTTGAGTCATGCTAAGCAAATGCAGATACTGTACCTGGAAACTTCCGAAGCAGCTGCCACCAGGAAGACTAACATAGCAGACATATGGAGGGCTGTTGGAGGGAACCATTTCATAAACAACTAGAGCTCCGTTCCGCAGATCGGCCCCTCTGGTCAACTTCATCTGCCAGAACTCTTGTAAGGCTTCCACCACGTTCACTAGAGTGCACAGAAATAAAAAAAAAAAACAAGCTTTGTCACATTATATATTAACATGTACCCTAGTTACATAGAAGTATTCTGGTTTCTTGAATGCTTTTTGTCGATTAGTTTGCATGTAAGTAAAGTGCCATTAGTTGCTGACTGTGTTCTGCAACATCCTCTCTAAACACAAAGATGGAAAGGGTGGGGGAAGGCCCTCTCAAGGATGCCAAAGGCTTTTCCTGAAAATATTTAGGTTGCTGCTAAAAGGAAATTCTGAATCAGCTCAAAGAAACTGCTTAAAGAAACACACTCTCGACTTTACATGTGCTGTGTCCATGTGAGAAAGTTAAATTCCTGCCCTTCAAGAGGAAACAACAACACAGAAAAGTAGTAAAATCTGCGACTGAGTTAGAAACGATTATTTGGGTTCAGGTCTGCAGAGAGATGTGAGCACAGCCAACATTACCCCGCTCTTAAACTTGTGTTAGCTCTCAGCTCTTTCCTGCTGAGCTCTCGCTGTTTGAACACAGACAGCCTCCTCTCGTACGGAGCCTGGAGCCTGATCACAACATTTTAGAGCTGCAGCTTTGTGACTATTGACTCCTTTGTAAACACGCCAAGATATATTCTGACATAAGACACATAAATCCCTGAACAGCTATCTAAATCATTTTGTTATTGCTCTCAGTGTGTGTAAGAGCAAAATGCTCACAATGAACTGTTCTCTCTTTGTCAGCCAGTTAGAAAGTAATAACTTATGTGCTATTGGAAACAGCGGTATGCTCTGTGTGATATTACTCTCACAACAAATAAATAAATCCATATTCTTCATCATTCATATCAACGGTTCATTTAAGCTGGTACTAGATGTATGATTATGACCATAATGAGTTTACAAGTTATGTCTGTGAATCTAAAGGGTTCAGGACAGTGACAGGTCGACACATTTCGGTCTATTTTTATCAGTTTTTGGAGCAAGTCCTGAAAGATAAAGCAGAGAGAGAGAGAGAGACAGGAAATATTGGGAGATAGTCCAGGATAAAGTTTGACAATGGTGCTGGCCTAGGCTCAGACCCACAATGCAGCAGTGGCATGGCATCAATCAGCTCATGTCTGACAAACATGTCACGGAAAAGTAAAAATAGAAGAACGATTAAATCAATGATGAGAATGACTTGACTTTGTCTTAATGGTCTTAATAGTGTTTTTATTGCAAATTAAAGCCTTTTAATGCCTCTGTAATGACATAATTATAACTATACCACAGGGAAAATGTAGAAAATACATCACAGTATAATTTAGTGGAAATAATGATTGCCAGATGCCAAAATATGACAAACTGATCTATAAAAAAATGATAATATACCTAACACCGAGAGGAAATCAGAAAATTGGAGTAGCATTAAGGCAAAAAACACAGTCCTGATAAAACAGTGCCAGTGTTGACAGTGTTAAGTAGGCTAAATGGGATAGAGGAGGGAAGAGGTATTAGTGAGGGCACAGAGGGCCAATCTTTTGGAAATAAATCTTATTAGCACCAAACAGGAACACTTGTAAGAGCTCCAACTGCCAAAATTACAGCAGCTTTTCAGTCTAATGTTAGTTCAGAGCTGTAGTGATACATAACAAGACTGAATTATTAAAAGTGGGCCAACGGGAGATGATTATGAGGAAAATAACAACCAATGGGCACAAATAAATTATATTTTCATATCTGTAATTCATGCTCTCTTCTATAAAATAATTAAGATCCATCTGGTACTACTTAATAAGACATTTAGTCTTAGGACAGTGATATCATAACATATTTTGGTCGTCTCTAAAAAGATGTATAAACTCTATTTTGCTCAATAAACAAGTGTCTGATTTGATCCTGTACATCTTTGCTGTTCAGTGTGTGCAGCCCTGCCTCTGCTCTGTTATTCATACTGTACACAGTTTACATTGTGGGGCCAGTACTGCACCGTGTCCAGTGCAAAACAAGATGAATGTGATGCATATTTTAGAGGTATTATGGTTTATTGTTGGTAAATGTAATCCCCCCTGAGCTGTGCTACTTAATCCTATCATGAAGTGCCTGAAGCCGAGGTTACTGCAGTCATGTAGGTATCAAAGTGAACTTTTAATGCAGAAAGAAACATTATGGTGATGTTACATGAGGTGAAAATGATTATAGTGGATGATAACATGAAATAAAGTCAGAGTATTTGACTCAAACATGGATGTTTGAGGAGTGCAGCTTGTTTTTTTCCGCTGCTTCCAAACAAATGGCGCAGCTCAAAGTGGCTCTCTGCTCCTCACAACTCCCAAACAAGCCGAACACTAAGACACATCCACAGCACTATCACCACGGTAAACTCAGCATTATCGCCACTGGACGTTACCTCTGCCGTAACCTTGTGTGTGTTTGGCGAAGCTGCGGACCACAGCCTCCACCGCCTCCTTCAGCACCGCCGGGTTCCCCGGGTTACAGTGGCCGGTAGCCCCCGGCCCCAGCCCCGCTCCGACACCGCCGTACAGGCTGTGGAGCTGCAGCGGGGGCGGCGGAGGAGGAGGCCCGGAGGAAGCGGCCAGAGAGGCCGGGGAGGGTAACAGCGGCGCGATGGGGACCGTAACCCCGGGACGGAGAGAGGAGCGGAGGGTCCCCGTCGGTCCTGAACCGAATCCAATCCCTGGCTGAAGCCTCTGAGGGCGGATACTGTCCGGGATAACGTTAGATTCCATTGTCCCAACGTAATGTCTGCGAAGTCCCGGTCTGGATGAGATTTCCCCGGTTAAAGCTGACGGTCTGAGGTTCAGAGAGGCTCCGAGGGCTCAATGAACAAAGTGTCTGCTGGCTTTTATCAGTCACAGCCGAAAGAAGTAGTTAGCCGATGTTCATTCGACACATATCAGTGCTGCTATGCATCCTCACTCAGTGGATTAGGCTGCGGGATTGTCAGTCAAGTGATGCCTTCACGGACACCTCGTATTCCACAACTTCTAACATCACACCAGTATCTCTGCTTGTTTAGTTACGGATGTCACTCTGCATAGTGGATGTTTTTTTTTAATCAGTGATGTGCTTTGTTGTACACTGCACTATTCTTTTGTTGTTGTTTTGTATTTAATGTAACAGTGGCTGTACGTTTGTCAATGGTGTGTGTGTGTGTGTGTGTGTGTGTGTGTGTTTATTATGTCATGTGTGTTTTCTCACGTCTCATTCCGTTCTCATTTCCCACATTGTATACACTGAGTGTCAGCAGTCTGTGCAGGACAAGGTTTAGGAGCTGGAGGCTCACGGTTCAAGTCCACCTCAGACATACGACTTTGGACTGTAGTTGTAGACGTCACTTCCCGGGCATACCTGACGTTCCTTGCTCAAGGGACCAATGAGGCAGCACCTTTGCTCTGACATGCATTCATTAATGTGTGTATTTTGGAATGAATCACCCTTGAAGTATTAATAAAGTAACTTCTTTGTTTAATAATGTCTACTTTGTTTATGTGATACTTCTGTCCAACCTGGAAGACTCCCTCTGTTTCTCCTCATGAGGTTTCATCATTCTTCTTTCACGTTAAAGTTTGTGTGTGTCTAAAGAGTGTGTCATATGCTCTAAAGCCATTTAAAGTAAAGGAGGTTTGTGTTATTATACATAAACAAAATTACTTTAAGTTACAAGAGATTAAAGTAACCTTGACTTTGACCTTGGCACTGATTTACTATATTCGATACACCTTTACAATTTACAATTGCAACTTGTAAAGTTGATTAGGTTCTGTGTCTATAAGCATTATATGAGAAAAGTCAACTTTACTGTCATATAATGTCATTTTTGAGGCCATAGTTGGTGTTGCTGTTGGTTGAATTATTTTCCATTAAAACATTTTGCGCAGGATGACAAATATTTGTCATTGGTTAGTGTTGGAAGATGAAGTGTCACAAAAAAATGTATATACTGTACGATGAATGTTATAAATGTTCATGTGTTATAGAGATTTCTGATAGATGATAGATGTAGTCTGACAGATGATTGTACTGATAATATGTTAGTCTTATTTGTAAAACTGGACCTTTAATATTTCAATATATCAATTACTTAACCAAACTGTGCCAGAGGCATTTCATCTTACTGACTGAAAATAGAAACTGACAATGTCTGTTAGATAGTTTGCTTCCCCTTGAAACAGTCAAACAATCAAAGTAATCAATGAACAAAAAGGGCAAATAAGATGATTCTATTTTTATGCTTCAATACAATCTCTCAAAATCATAAACATCTAAATGTCACATTTTAATGTCTTAGCCAAAAGATAGTTCCACTTTTAATCTACACTGTAGTTTGTGTGAACATGTGCATGCTGTTGTGGTATTTTCCAACGTTTTCTGTAGCACCTGAAGGCAGCAGTGGAAAGTCAGAGCAGAAGAAATCTGAGCCTCCTCTGTTCTCCTCTGGCACCAACAGAGTACAACTACAGTGTGGTTTACAGCTCCAGCTCTGCAGCCTGAAGCATGTGATTAAAACTTGGAAGAGGAGTAACTCAGCTTACTCGATAAGAGGCTGAAAGAAATGATGATCTGTCTCTGAAACAGTGAAACAGATACTACAAGTTTACTGTAAGTGGGTTAAACTTTTAGTTGGTGGACCACCAACTTTGTACAGAACAAAGAGCTGAAGAGGAAATGGGACCTCCTCTTGTGCTTCCTAAATGTTTTTTTATGACTTTCTGGAGCTTGTGTGATTTTTCATTCTTTCTGTGGTCTGGTGTGAGGCCAGAGGAGGAACTAGGGAGCATTTGAATACATCTTTTTTTTCAAGCTGAATCTGTAAAAAAAAACACATTTACAACAAATTCAAATAGACTGACGGACTATGAAAATCCCACAAAAGCCAAGAAAACGTGTCTAATATCTAACACTCAAGAGGTTTACTTAGACACACAGACACACACACAACTGAAAGAAAATCAACAAAGTCATATATCACATATACTCATGTAATGAGTGTTTGGCTCACTGGAGGGCGTGCTCTCATTTCATTACATCAGTTAATAACCTCAACTATGCAGCTCAGTGACATTTGGACACTGATGTGGTTCATTCGTTTGCTGCTGCTGCTGTGCGTTTGCTGCCCAGCAGAGACTTTAGAGTCAGGGTAGCAACGCAGGAGGCTTCAAAACAAACCAAAGTCATTTGCTTTAAGCAATCCTCTGACCAAAATACTGAATGGACTGGATTTATTCCCAGGTTTTCGTCATCGTTTCTGCCTCCCATTGTTGATCAGATTACAATTATTATAGCCTGTGACAGCCATCCTAAACACGATTTGTTCATCGCAGTGAGCTGGCCTGTCAAACATTGGCAAGACTCAGTGGTGGAAAAATACAAGTTTCATTCAGGCTGCTTAACAACAATTTTGAGGTTCTTTTCTTGAGTATTTTCCATTCTCTGCTACTTTATACAACATTTCAGATGTGAATATTTTATCTTTTCTCCATTGCATTTACCTAGTAGCAATAGTTACTTCTCAGATTAAGATTCTTCATAAATCACAAGTTTATACAAACAATGCATTGTTGGAACATCTTATCATGTTTCAGATGAGTTGTTAGCAGTTCCACTGAAAGAAGACATTTCCCCTCTAAACTTCCAGATGGTTTCAATTATCTGACCGAAGCCAAAATAAGTCAAATTACCCAATATTTCACAAAAAAAGCAAAAGATTGGAGCAAATTTCCAATAGTGGATCTAAATTTTTGGGGAAGAACCTTGTTTGTTTTTTTTGTTTGTTTGTTTCTTGCCCCATTAATCATCTCACAGCTCCTGGGATTTTTCTTGTGACCCTTTGAAGGAGGTTGACTCATATGTTGGGAACCATTAAACTAAAATATCTCACTGTATATAAAGCAGTTAAACAGTGCTTACATATTGATGCATCAGTAACAATCTGAGTTTTTCTTCAGAAAGACTGCCTTTACTTTTATTACGTTAAGTACATTCTGCTTGCTTAAGTAGGAATTTGCAGGACAGTTTGTAATGTTTTAGATACTGGTACTTTGACTTCAGTAAAAGAAGTGAGTACTTCTTCCACCATTGTTCAGCTTAAAAACTTTTGATCAGATAAAATATGACACACTGTAACAAACAACCAAGGTATTTTGTTCTATAAATAACTATCCTGACCACATCCTCCCTCTGCAACATGTTTATATAGCATGCAGGTCTGTGTCATCCACGCATGCCTTTCATACCACAGTAAAGATGGCTCCGTGTCACGGCTCCTTTTTTTATATATTTTTAGAGGGGTAAACACTCAAAGCTGTTTCCACCAGGGGAGTCCAGGCCAATGGTGAACAGCCTCTGGACAGAGAGAAGAATCGCTGGTTGAAAACATTCCCACATCTGGTTTTGATCTAAGCTTTATAGTCAAAATCTGACTTTTAAAACTGCAGTGCAGGGTATTCCCGCTCGACGAAGAGACACTCACAGGATTGTCGTTTAAGTTTTATTAAACGGCTCTGTTATTTTTGTCCACTTCTCACATATTTTCCCTGTATTCCTATTTCCCCCTGTCTTGGATTGTTTATTACTGATTGGGGTGTGGGGTTGAGTAATTAAATTACTTTACAACCACCATAAAGATAGACTGGTAGCAATAACAGCCTGTTGGATGTAAACCAAAGGTAGAAGGTTTGCATCCACATGAGTTTCAACAGGACAGCTGACTGAGATATTTCTAAAGACCATATATATTTTAAGAGTTTAAATAACTTTCCATTTCTGTGTCTATACATCAAATTAAATTTAATGAATTGCAAAAATCAGAAGAAAATATTTTGTAATTATTCTAAATGGGAAACTGAACCTTTTATTCAATGATTACCTGTTTAGACAGACATAAATCTGCACAATTAAAGTTCGAGATATTAAATCTGCAGCTATGCTAGCAGCTTTGCAAGGATTTTCTCATTGAGCTAAATGCTAACATCATGCTAACAAACTGACAATGACACTCAATAATATGCTGATGCTCTGATCTTAGTGACTGATGTTAGCATACAAATATTTGCTTTGACACAAAATCAAATCTCCCTGAGAGGTGCTGAATGTGTGAACAAAGTTTCATTGCAGTTGCTCCAATAACTGTTAAGAGACCTCACTAAAAACCACAAAATGTCAACCTGTTTGTGGCAAAAGATAAAACTTTAAAATTTATTTGGATTTATCCTGTGGGAACCTTGAACGTCATCAAAATGTTCAGTTGTGATTTTTCAGTCTGTGGTGGACTGACAGCAGACCTAGAGCTACACCGCTAACATAGCTAAAAAGAAAGACTGCTTTACTAAAAATATAACATTCTTTGTTTGTTACTGTTAATGCCTTATGATAAACTGAGAAATGTACTTTTTTAAACATACCACAGCATTTGTAGCCTAGTTTGCGACCTCTGTTTGGACCTTTGTACAAAAACATGAGTCATTCTAAAAACAAAATGTCATCAGTCAATCAATCAGACCTCACCAGTGTTACACAATAAAAACGTTCCACCTACATAACATTTGATTCTATAATAATAAGAATAATAATATATCCTGTGCTTTATGTATAGAGCAAAGTATTTATTTCACAGCTACATTAGTGCAATGTAATGCAAAATGAAACAGGGATAAGACACGTGAGTTATCTTGTCTGTTATCATATCTGCTGGAGCTGATGAAGCATTTCCAATGTTGTTCTCCCAAATGTGACATCTCCATCATGGTGATACTGTTGCTGGTGATTAGGTGTTTTACTTAATCAATATGATAACTGACATGCTCATGTTGGACAATCAGCAGAAGGACTATTGGACTTTGGTTTACTTTGCCTAGGTGGCAGCATGAACAGCAAGGGTCAGCACTGTCCCTCACCAGCACAAACATCCAATAAAGTTTTGTTTCTTTATCTTGTCCAATCAGGTTTGCGTCACTGCTGAGCTGCATCACCATGCTGGACTATAAGAAGTGTGAGATACCTACAGGACGGCACCATCAGGTCCAAATTCTCCTGCCGTTCAGGTGAGTGAAACTCTTGTTTTCTTATGAACTTAAACACTGAGACACACACATTCTTCTTGAATGTAGAACTACCAGCAGAGTCTAAACTTAAGACTGAAATGTAACTATTTTTGAAGTGAGCCTTAATAGCTTTGAGATTTAATGAGGGAACTGATTGAATTTGAACAAATATTAAAGGAAAACAATGAATAACCAGCTACACGTAGAATTTGTAGAAAGTGTTGTTAAATTAAACATATTTGTATTTTAAGTTTTCAGTGTTCCACATAAATCCACATAAAGCTATGACATTATGCCTAGAATTTAACATCTTTATTTGTAGTTTGTGAACAATAATTACATTTTATTAGTTTGTTTCTTCATCATCAGAGGTCCATAAGGGACAACACACAAAGCACAAATGTATATTGACTTGTAAATAACTCTTAAACTCCTAAATTCAGCCCTAAAAAGAGGATATAAAAGTCACATTTAAGAACAGAACATTCACCATATGACACTTTGTTCACTTGCCTAAAGACATCTGCAGTACCCTGTAGTGTTCTGGACACTTTACGTCGCTTCAAGATATATTCCAAAGAAATCCTTGGTATTTTTCAACATTTAGTGGTGATGTAGGTCAGGCTTTTGCTATCTAAACCTACAACTGATCTGTGAACTGTGACACTCGTATGGATGATGTGTGATCCATGTAATGGATTTCTTTCATTGGATTTAATCAATCTAATTGAATTGTTTAATGAAGTAATGACTCAATGAAAAGTGTTTAATTCCTTTGTTGTTTGTTATTATTAAATTATAAAATGTTTTTAGAGGAAAACAATGTGCTCCTTCAGCCATGTGGTATAAAAAAATATAATTCCAGGCCCTTAAGTGGATGGTTACAATTAAAGAGCCTTTAATAAATGTGGACTGGAACATTATAAAAATAAAACAATGTATATTGGGACACTTGCTTTAGGCTGTCATGTCTTCATACATTATACATTATACATATACATTACATTATATATACATTATAAAATTCAACAATTGTATTGATAGTAAAAAGTCTTGGGGGTGTAGCAGTTTGTTGCTTTTTCTGCTTTTGAATAAATGTAATTTTAAAAAAATTATTTTTTTGAACATAGAGGTTCATTCTTGACCTCTGGAAAACTCAAGGTTAACTTACTAGTTTTTCACTGGAGCTGTTGACATGATGCCTCGGATAAGCCAGATACAGTTTACAGATCAATGTGTGGGGGTGAACGAGTACATGGTGACAAAATATTTATTTTATTACCCCCATGGGATTCTTAGAACGATTTTTATCAGTGAGTCATCTGATTGAGCAACGTGAGGTCCTCCTACACTCAGCTTCTGAAAAACAACTTGATGAAACATCTTCATAGCTTAGATCTAAAGTTTGATAGTTTGGGTTTAAACATTTTATTAGTTAATTATTAGGGATATTAACATCAGGTTATATGATCCTTAACCAGATAAAATAATTAAAAATTGTTTTTTTATAGGTCGCCTCCACTCAGCAGCCATGAAATTCTCCCTCATCGTAGCTGTCGTTGTGCTTGCTCTGGCACAAGGTACAGTATGACCTTCACATAATTATTTTTAAGTTTAGCGTATGTGTTTCTAAGTTATAATCATACCTTTGTGTCTCTGGAAACCCACAGGAAGCTTTGCAGAAGAGCTCCCCAGTCTTGAGAGCATCGGTCAGTACTTTGAGGAGATCAAGAACAAAATGACCCAGGAGCTGACTGAGATCATCCGCAACCAGGACCTGGCCAACCACGCTCAGTGAGTACAGTGAACCTCCACACAAACTCAAGTTAACACTTAATCTTGACTCATGAATCTAGTTACTGCTGAACACACAGAGCCATGCGCACTGTTAAATTTGAAATGTCCTTTTTATGCTACATTATGATTTATTAATGAATTTGAATTTTATGTATGGTGTCTCATCATGTTCTATCCCACAGGAACATCCAGACACAGCTGGAGCCCCTGGCCACTAAGTTCCAGGAGAAGCTGAAGACTGTCGCTGCCAACGTGGAGGAGCACATCAAGCCCATGGCTGCCGGCATGGGGACTCAGATCCAGCCCATGGTCCAGGACATCCAGACGCAGCTGGAGGCTATCTTCCGGAGGGTGGCTGAGGAGGCTAAGGCCATTGCCAACTAAACCAACATAAAACAGTCCATTCTTTTCCCCTTGAGGGATCAATAAAGTATCTATTCTAGTCTAGTCTGTTCAAAAGACGGCAAATGTGCCTCCATACCAGCTTTTCCTCTGTCGACAGAGTTAAAAGGAGCTACACGGATTCTAATATCCTGACCCAAAAGTGCAAGCAGAAGTAAAATAGCCCAAGATGTTTTTCAGTGATTGTGACATTCTTACCTCCGTCTCTAAGCACAAATAAAACTTGAAACAACTTCACAGTGTGACTTTCTTTTTCGTGTATGGTGAGTTTATTCTTACTTTTAGAGTTCTGGAATATTTTAATTTGGCCAAGAACTAAACAAAAACATTTGGGAACTCTCATCAAGCTCATGTTAGTATGATTGATATGAACAGGGTTATTCTAGATCTGTAATTTCACCATAAACAGACACAAACAGATTATTTCATAAGTTTTATTCAAGCAAGCAAAGGGAAATTTCACAATAACGGGCCTCTACAGCCCAAACATTCAAACATTTAAAAGGGATAAAATGGCAGAAAGGAATGCTTTCAATCTTATTTCGTCACAGAATTCTCCTCTAAAACCCCTCGTAGAATGAACATTTTCTATTTTAGATTTTTACTTTTTTTTTGTTGCATTTTCTGTTTTTAACTCCACAAACCAGGCCCGGCGTTTCTGTTCATTGCAGGCCTGGCTGGAGACTTGTTTCCATTGGTTTTTTTAAATATATTATTTGACTTCTTTTTACTTTGTTTTATGTATTTTCAACTTTTTCGTTGTTTAATTTTTTTTTTTTTCTCCGTCGGTGAAGCTAGTCTCTCAAGGTTCCCCACTCCTGTGAACACAAAACAAAAACAATAGTTAGTGATATGGATCAGTGACACCATTGTAAATGAGTAAATGTATAAATTGGTAGGTGAGTTCATTATATAAGAAGAAAGGCATCATCTCCCAGCAATACTGCCCTCTCCTTGTTAAAGCAGCTCTGAAAAATTAGTTCTACCTTGGATTCAGACACTTGGGACACCAGCTGAATTTGTCACAGTCTTCTGGGCGGCCTCCTTGGCCTGGTGGGCCTGGAGCACAGCCACTGCCTCATCCACCTACAAAGAAAAAAAAAATGTTAGATGTCAGCGAAACCATCCCGGTTACTTTACTATTCTATTAAGTCCTTGTGAACTCCTGTCAACGTTAATGAAGCACTGACCTTCGAGCGGAGAGACTCGGGGGACTCGAGCATGTGGAGCAGCTCTGAGTTGTCAATCTCCAGCAGCATGCCCGTGATCTTTCCTGCCAGGCTCGGGTGCATGTTCTGGATCAGTGGAAACAGACGCTCACCTGGAGGAGGAACAGATACGGAGGATTTAAGACAGGATGTAATTAACATTCACCTATAGCCAGTTACTGAGAGGATACAATACACACAGACACACTATACAGCACACAATGTACAGTGACGGTATGGTTTTCTTAGGTGGAGATAGAAATGTTATTGAATGAAGAGCTGTTGCTGACTCTTACCCAGCATCTGCTTCTGTTCCTGTGGTGGAGCAGCAGCCAGCATGGAGGCCGTCAGAGGCTCCTGTCCCTGAACGTGAACAGCAGGCTGAGAGGAGGAACAGGGAGTGAAAAGTCAGACTGAAAACTTTGAATTCACATCCAAACTGAACTTTTTCCTCTCACATGGAGGGCAGAGCGGGTCTGTAGGTCAGTCCTACCTGCTGCATGGCGACTTGTGGCTGAGCGCTCATGTGCTGCTGGGTGTTGCGGACTCCTGCGGCATACTTGTACTGAGGGACTCCACGCACGGGAGCGGCCGCTGCAGCAGCTGCGGTGGGCGGTCGGGGGCCCATGGTCTGAGCTGCGGTGAGAGGAGTCAACAGGGAGACAGAAACATCAACACAAAAGACACAAGTAGCAGCCATGCAGCTGAACTGTATTTGCTGTGCAGATAGACAGACTGTTGACTGAGGGTAGGTGACTGACCGACACGCTGGGTGGACATCATGCGGGGCACCTGGGAGGCAGGTCGCATGGCGCCGAAGGTCTGAGGGCGCGGTGCTGAGGGACGCATGGCACCCGGCATGTTCTGAAAGTCTGAAGACAAAAAAACAAAGTAGATTCATGTACAACTGAACAAAAACTTTCTGTACTAAAACGTGCTTTTAAAATGACAGTAAATAAACACAATGATAAGACGACGTCTTGTAAAGGGGGGGGCAAGACACTCACGTTGTGGCCGGACACCTTGTGTGGCCCAGCGTGGGCTCGGGCGGAGCTGGGCCATCTGCCCAGCAGCTGGGTAGTAAGCGGCACGGTTCTGAGCCTGAGGTATGGCTGTCATGAAGTAACCAGAAGGCGGGGCTGGCTGGTAGGGATTGATAACTGGGTTTGGCACTGGACGCACACTGGCCATGCGCTGCATGTACTGGTTGGTCAGGTGGGCTTGACGCTCCTCTTTGCGCTGGGCCAGGGCCACGTACAGCGGCTTGGTGGCTACAATGCGTCCATTCATTTCTGTCACTGCTTTGGTAGCCTCCTCTGGGGACGAGAAGCAGACAAAGCCGAAGCCTTTGCTGCGCCCGCCCTCCATCATGACCTGAGAGCCAGAGAGTCAAATGAAACCAATGAATGAATTTGGACGCAGATAAAGAGTATCAGTGCTGGTAAATGAAACGGGTTTAACAGCCAGATATCTATTACAGAAACAAACAGCTGTGGTTTTACCTTGGCACTGGTGATGGTGCCGAAAGGTGAGAACTCCTTTCGCAGACGCTCATCGTCAATTCCATCATCGAGGTTCTTCACGTACAAGTTGACACCCTGAAAATAAGAAAGTCGTGTCAACTTTTGTGTTTTCTTAAGGCAGGAGTAATCCAATAATACCAATGACTGTGCTTTATTGATTGTTTGTCTGTAGTACATATTTATCCCCAGAATCCATGATGAAGAAATGTGAGGCCCATGAACTACAGAGTCACTGTTGCAGCCATTTTGGCCAGTGCAACCTACTGAGGAGGGAGCACTGAATTTGACAAAGCTGCAGTCTTTCGATATGTTTAACCACGTCATTATGTGACTGAAGGTCAGCTGTCATACTGTGGTACATTTTTTTTTTTTTTTTTAAAAACAGACCTGGTAGCGAGTCATGCGGTCTTGTTTCATTTGCTCAAATTTGCGCTTGAGCTCCGTCTGACGCTCCACCTTCTTCTGGGCTCGGCCAACGTAGATCAGCTTGCCGTTCAGCTCTTTTCCATTCATCTCATCCACGGCCTGCAGCAGCAAAGACAGCAAAGTTAACTCTGTGGCAGGAAATGAATAGTAGACACTTCTGGGTGGGGGGGGTCACCACAAATTGTGGGTACAACTCTTACCTTCTGGGCATCCTCGTGCCTCTCAAAGCTGACGAACCCAAAACCTCGAGACTTTCCGTTGTCGTCGGTCATGACGCGGATACTCATGGCATTTCCTGGGCAACGGAGAAATTCACAGAGAATCACCTTTAGTTATTTTGCTCCATAATGTTTTACAGACTGTTTATGTCTGTTCAGCAGCAGACATTTGAAACACTGATACTCTGACTTACCGTATTTATTAAAGAGTTCCCTCAGCTTCTCATCATCCATGTCTTCGCCAAAATTTTTCACGTAGACATTAGTGAACTCTTTGGCTCGGGCACCCAGCTCAGCCTCGCGCTCTTTGCGAGATTTGAAGCGGCCCACAAATCTGTGTTGAAATGGACATTTTGCAGAATTTTAATAGACATTAAGGACATTGATAAAGTGCTTTGCTCATCTCAACTGGCACGCCACTTGAGTATGTTTAGTAAACTGTACTGTTCAGCGCCATCAAGCTTAGTACTGCAAGTAGTATTGCACACTGTAGGTCAGCCTTCAACCAGACCAGGTGCAATAGAAATTTAGCAGAGAGTCTGTTTAGCCTCATTTCGCACATTAGTATGCACCACAACAGTTTAAACCTACTTTAAACATTCACTTACACTTTTCGGTCATTGAGCAGCATGCCATTCATTTTCTCAATGGCTCGTTCGGCAGCTTCCTGAGTCTCAAAATGCACAAAGCCGTAGCCTTTAGAACCATTCTCGTCACAAACCACCTTGGAGAGAAAAGACACATGCTGCTTTTGAGGCAAACACACACACATGCAGTAACAGTACACTAAAGTTGAACAGTCTGTTGGATGCTTCACAGCTGAAACACAAGCCTCCGCTCTAATCTGGATTCATATTTTGACATTTCATTGGAAACTCATTGGAATTTCTTCAACTGTTCGACTGTTAAATCTCACATTTCTGTTGATTCCTGCCCAGCTGTTCTGGGAAACAATGTAGTTAATATTTCTAATACTAATGGACATACAAATCCACTGTTTGGTTTAAGGGCACAGGGGAAATGGAACCAGCCCATCTATTATTTATTTAATTTCATGATGATTCACATATCATATATCTGCTGGGTGACTGATCTATGTTAATGCAAATAACTCTAGGACATAAGCACACACATGCAAATTTTACCTGCACTCACAATGCTATAGCACAATGACAGCTGACGGGGTGGGCCATTGGTCTTTTACCTTGCAGGACAGGATGTTTCCAAAAGCGGAGAAGGTGTCATACAGAGCCTTGTTGTCGATGGACTTGTCAAGATTCTTGATGAAGATGTTGCCCACGCCGCTTTTTCTCAGTGACGGATCACGCTGCGACCACATGATGCGCACAGGCCGCCCCTTGATTACATCAAAGTTCATGGTGTCCAGTGCACGCTCAGCTGAGGGAGAGAACACAGGAAGAGGGGTTAGGTTAGTTGGTATGTAAATGCTTAAATTGCTGGAGGGGACCGCATATATTACAGGTGGGCTTGCATGTATTAAAGGTGTTGGGAAACCAAGCAGTGTGAAAAAAACAGGAAATTCAAGTTTCTCCCAGGAGAAACCCATTTCTTAAGAGAAGTGGTCGACATTCCATACTGTCAAGACTAAAGTCCTGCTAACTTGTGTTTTTCATGTAAACACTACATTTTAGACATTACATTTACAAAATATTGCTTTAGTGTTTAAACTTTTTGTCTGTAGTACATATTTATCCCCAGAATCCATGATGAAGAAACGTGAGGCCCATGAACTACAGAGTCACTGTTGCAGCCATTTTGGCCAGTGCAGCCTACTGAGGAAGGAGCACTGAATTTGACAAAGCTGCAGTCTTTCGATATGTTTGACCACATCACCATGTGACAGTCTAAGCTATAAGGGTATAATTGGTTATAAGTCTCAGTGTATCGACTTCCTTTTAGCCCGTTGCATCAGAGCAGCTTGACAGTATGCACTTCTGCCTTCATACACTACTACTGCATTAGACATCTATGGCGACTTAAAAAAACTTGAATTTAAATAACTGAATAGTTGTGGCAGTTTGTGTTACAGATAAACTGAGGTAACCTTACACCAGCTGGATTATTTAGGGCTGATTTATTGATTGTTTTCATTACAGATTAATCTGATTAATATAGTATTCATTAAAGGTACAGTGTGTAGAATTTAGTTGCATTTATTGGTCCAATCACTGCATTGTAATCTCCTCACATCACCCTCACCTTCCTAGTGTAAAGGAGAAACAACACTTTAAGGACCCTGTTTAGAGTCAGTATTTAGTTTGTCTGTTCTGGACTACTGTATAAATAAGGTGTTTCAAGATGGCGGCCTCCATGAAAGGGGACCCCCTCCCACTGTAGATATAAAAGGATATTTTTTAAGTAACAAACATAAAAAGATTCTTATTTTCAGGTGATTATACATGCATCAAAACATAGTAATGAATATTATATTTCATGTTTGCCTTATTCTGAAAATAGAGGTCCCAAATCTTACACACTGTACCTTTAATGGAATAGTTTGATAGAAGTATTAAAACATGTCTAAGTTGATCACCAGTTTTATTTTTTTATTTTTTTTAGCAATTCCACTTAAAAATGAAAACTTCATCAAAAACGTCATCACACTAACTCATATATAGTCCCACTCACCATTGTTTTATGGTATTAATCAATGTGATGGAGAACTTTTATTTGATCAGGATTTTAATCCCCAGGATAAACATAAAAAGGCATTCCTGCTAAGTCAAGTTTCTCAATGGTCATCATTACATACACCATGATAAGAGGATTTTATCTCTGACCTCACCCTGGATATTTGGCATATTAAGCAGTTCCTAAGCCAAAAGACAAAGCGTCACACCAAATATCTCAGCAAGAACACAGAAACACACCCAAGACAACCAGATACAGTTGCAGACTGTGTCTTATCAAGGGAATACAGAGAATACTTTGGAGAGGACATATCTGGCTTGTAGGACTCACATATTGTAGACATATATAACATTTTTAGGAGTTGACATACTATTTATGTATTTATCACTAATGATGAACGTTTAGATTAAAACAAAACTGACTGACAAGCACTGTGGGTAGATTTAATAAAGCTGTGATGTCAGTACTTTAACAGTTGGGGTGTTGTCCTTCTGACACGCAGATAAAAATGCATTGAGTGTTCAGCTGGCTAACAGTCCACTGCTACATTACAGGGTGGGCAGGGCACGGCAGGGGCGGACATGCTGCTTTTCTGCTACGCCACTGCTGGGAGGTTCAAGCGAGGAGAGACCCTACCGACAACATGTCGGCCGCAGTCACGTGTAGCGGGGAAGAGGCAAGCTTTCACTTGTCATCCACTGTCATTAAAACACACAGGCTGAGTTTTACACATTTTAGTCGATATTTTATGATAAAGCACTCACCGTCCGCTGGCTGTTGGAAGTTGACATAGGCGTATCCAAGGGAACGCCGGGTGATCATGTCCCTACAGACCCGGATCGACAGGATAGCTCCGGCTGGGCTGAATTTCTCGTACAGCATGGCCTCGGTTACATCTTGATGCAGATCCCCGACGTACAGGGAGGCCATGGGGTAACTGGGAGCGCTGGGGTTCATTTTTCGTTTTGGCTGTGGAGGCTAGCTAAAAGTACTCGGACGAAGCTTGCTTTTCTTAAAACGGAAAAAAAAGTTTTCGGCGACAGTAAAACGTTACGAATTCTTGGGTTGTCTCGCGTCACGTCAGTTTGGGGCAGAATTCTCCTGGTACACGTTAGCAACCGTTGGCTTGTCAGTTGCGTTGTTTTTAGAGTAAAATTTACAAGGTGAATATGTTAAAATGGAACACTGTCGACTTCTAACGGGGTTAAAACTGTCATTCAAATCTGACACACAATGATAAAAAGAAAAAATGTAACGTTACTTGGCCTCGCTTCTGAACTAGTAACACGTCGTTCGATTTAACGTTAGTCAGCCCGTACTTATACGTTACCGTCCGGTCCTCGAATGTCTACTCCAGCTTCACCGACTTGTTACAAAAAAGAAAAAAAAAGAATGATTTTTTGTTTTTTTTATGTTTTAAATTTTTTTTGTATTTTTATTTTTTTATAGAATGTGTGCCGAGCGAGCTCAGGAGCACACGCGCACTCACACAGCACTAACAGCCGGGGTTGAGGGGGAGGAAACCATTGGGAAGTTGTCGGTTATATACTAGCGGGCGCGTCACCGAAATGGACCAATCAGCTTGCAGTATGGGTGGAAAAAAAAAAAAAGTCAACAAAGGGGCGTTCACCACAACTGTGCGCATGATGATGAAATCATGTAAAAACGTCTCGTTAAAGGCTCAAATTGACTTCTTCTGTTCACCACAGTGCTCTATTGTTTAGTGGTGGTGCACGGGGACGACTTGAACTCCCTCCTGGATCACAGTGGATAGGATCTTACAGGCAATAACCCATGAGCACAACCACCCCCTCTGCCAAGTTGCCTACAGTAAATGGGAATGTCAGGAGCTGGTCATGCTGATATGACATTTTGCTGCAACACCAGGCATTTGCATGACTGCATCCCATACATTACACTTTATATTCAGCCTTTATACAAAAGTCTTCATGTAGCATATGCTGTAGTGTAACTTAGGAGCCATATCAGAAGCTATCAGAGTGAGAATGTAAGACAGAGACACATTACTCACTCCACAATATTTGTTTTGTCTTTAAAGGCGTTTGATCAAAGCTAGATTGCTCACAAAATGTCAATGAAATGGGCCAACTGATTGAAGACCAACCCCATCATATTATATGATGTAATAGGCATACTATTGCGTATAAATATGAAGTTAACAGCACTGTGCTTATTATCTGTATGGCTTTGAATTTATTCAAAAACTCAAATCAAAAGACTTTGACACCTTTTCATCTCGTGTTAAAGTTGGTCAAATTTTGTCTTTGTCGGGTTGGATAAATCATCTGTCTGTGTAAAGATAGATAAAAAAATATATATATATATTTTCATCACACAAGATTAAAAATGAGGAAATGATCATTTTCTCTAAGTCTCAAGGTACATCTACATGCACCACAACATGGCCCTCCACAGTCATCACCATCAGGAGAGGGCAGTGTTGTCAGTGAAAGGCATGCTTCCATCTAAAACACAAGTCTGCAGCCTACAGCGTACTTCTGACAGTTTATGTTTTGCATCTTGAACCATGATTTTTAAAGAGAGATAATAATAAAGCTTTTCATCTAGTAATATAGCATTTTATCATCTCTAGAGGCTTTCAGCAGTATTGCAATGTCTCATGTAAGTGCCTCTTCAGCTGCTATGAGGCTTTGTTTAGGCCAAGATTAGTGTATTTGTCTTGTCATGCATATTTTAAATGTTGCTATCAGGCTGTAATTATATCGTAAATCACTCGCAACTTCTGGTCAAAGATTGAGTTTCTGCCTCAGGGAAGATTAGCAAGTCATGAGGGTGCAAAGGGCCCTTTGGCTTCAACACTATAAATACATCACTTTACATGAACTGTATGTTAATTTCTTATGTTATAAATCTAAAGGTCTCCCACATACAAGTCTAGATTTGAGAGATCATATGAAGATTTAACTTTAAACCTGCCACTCTTCAATGGAAACTCTTCTTTGGCTTTGTGTTCGAGAAGATTCACGAGCAGCCATTTAACATCTTGCATTATCCTGATCACTGTGAGGATATCTCAGTGAACAGAGGGCATGGTAAATAGTTGCCCAATATAGCTTCTCGTATGCATTAACATGTTATAAAAATGTCATTCCACATGTAAAGAGAGCAAACACACACACTCATTGAGCACAGCACACTTGATTTTAATGTTTTAATTCCACTTACATGAAAGCACATAACCAAATAACGTACTCAGAGTGTAACTTGCAAATTCTGAATCCTGCATCCCATCGTTTTAAAACCAAGATACTGTAATTAGAAGAAACTGGCACTACTTTGTAACTACTAAATGGTCATAACGTAGCTTTCTACCAAGTTACTTTAATAATCAGTTTATATTTAGTATTGTTTTAGTTTGTTTCACAATGTTCTTTCAAGGAAGGTAAATGTTACTGTAAACCACCCAGGTTGAAGCTAAAGCCTAAGCAAAAATTGCCAGTTTCAAAGCACAGCTAACCCTCACACCATACTACTGAGAAACACATACATTCCAGGAGTCAAATAAAGAGTCAAAGGGAATAAAATACACAAAAAGAAAATACAAAACACCTGAATAGAAAAGAGTAGAAAGCCACATAAAAGCACATGGCAAAAGTATCCTCTGCACTGCCGAAAGATAAAATATCAAAAGTTACAGTATCGAGCCATTTTGTCAAGTTGTTCACTTTATCTTAGGCCGTCTATACCTTGTCATGTGTTATGGAAAATTGCAGGAAATTATAGCCTACACATTTCACTGAGAGTGAAGAGATGTCAGTAAAATGGAATGTAATCCTCTCAACAAAACTATCAACCAAAGTTTAACTACAGTTTTCGCAAAGTGGCCATTCATACAGAAAACCGTTCCTACGCCCGAATGCACATAGAACCCACTGAGCCATGACACATGTATCATCCATAAAAACACTACCTGTTACACTGGACACTGACAGGGCGGGATGGATACAAGCAATGTGGCAATAGATCTTTAGCAAGGTAAATTCTGTCATCTGTATGATCACCGCTATTGTCAGATGAGACCTAAAATTTAGTGAATTCAGACCGCTCATCGCTGTGACCATTTTTACAGTTTACGTGCTTCGAAGGAGATTTGTGGACCCAAGTGTCACAAAGATTGTAAATGTTGAGTTCAAGTAAAAACATACAAATTATCAAAATTACAGTTAGAGGTTTTTTGTTTGTGTTTTCCTGCAACAGCAGCAGTTTTGCTACAGTGAATAAGGTTAACGAGCATGGGGCTGATTGGATCTAAAGGAGGGATTTTATCTGGACTAATCCATGGACAAAAAAACAAAATAAACATCCACTGGTTCACACAATGAGTATGGTCAAAAAAAAAAAAAAAGATCTATTCCATTCTTTTCTCTGTGGAGGTGCTCATACAATTAACACACACACTTCAATGTATCTGCACACACATACTGTACTTTACACATTGTGAGTGGCGTGTAAACATACATATCTGTGCATGTATGTGCAAACACAACCACACACACAACTTAGGCTGGTGAGAGGTAAAAAATGTGTGTTGTTTTTTTTTGTTTTTTTCTTTCTGACGTTCAGTTCTTCACAGCTACCTGCTCCGTCTCTTCTCCCTCACCTTCACCTTCGCATTCACCCTGGGCATCTGACATCCACAGCTGCAATAAAGCGAAGGGATACTGGGATTAGTGCACACCAAGAAGCATGGGGAAACTCTTTGCATCTCAAATATTCAAAGTTGAGTCTGACAAGTGGCAAAAACACAACCAGTACATAGATAAGGGGCAGCAGAAAGTGGGAGTACAAGATACAGATGACGTGCAGGGAGATGAAGACAAGACACTCACTGTCAGATTGTCACGGAGCAGCTGCATGATCAAGGTGCTGTCTTTGTAGGAGTCAGTGTTGAGGGAATCCAGCATGGCAATGGCTTCATCAAAGGCCTGGAAGAGACAGAGACGGTCATCAGTGCGTCCATAAGCAGAGTGCAAGCAAATGTAAATTCACCAACATGAGATGGAGTTAAAGGGCAAAAATAAAAAGACAAGTATCTGAATGAAACTCAGAACAAGTAGTTAAACAACAATGAACACCAAGACTTAAAAACAGTGCTGCTCTCAAACTACTTATCTATTAAAGTTAAATGAGAGTTAAATGACTCCTATATATCCAAGGAAGCTTCAAATTCTAATATTAAAAAGGCCATCTTGTATCCAGTCCCTGAAGCAGCTGGAGTCTAAGTTATAAAAACCAGAACATGCACTGCCGCTTTCAAGTAAACTCATTTGTTACTGACCATACGAGTCAACCTCATATTATACTCTTCACCAGATTGAGGACAGTTTGTCTTTTAGAAGACAAAGACAAATGGACCTGAACAGAAACCAAAATGAGACACTAATGTGAGAACAGGTCAGCTCTTACATCCTTGGCCAGTCTGCAGGCCTCATCAGGTAAGTTGGCAATCTCGTAGAAGAAGACAGAGAAGTTCAGAGCGAGGCCCAGGCGAATGGGATGTGTAGCCGGCATTTCTGTTTTGCTGATGTCAAAGGCTTTCTGGTAGGCGTCTCTTGACTTCTCGATGATTTCTACGCAGAGATAAAGACAGACCAATTAAGATGATATTTCACATGGGAAACATCCACCACAACCATCCAGGTCAGTCATGAGAACCTAAAAACAGACATCTGCATAACACACAAACATAATACCCAAACTGTCTAGTGGGGCTGCAATTCATAATTGTCTGGATTGCCAATTAATTTATTATTATTATTTTTAATAGTATTTTCTTTTTTTTAATCATTTGGTTAATAAACCAAACACCCATCATAAATCATATTCAGTTTACTGTCACATAAGATAAATAAATGTAGTGAATCCTCCAATGGTGAAGTACAGATGCCAGGGTGAGGTTAATGCACACGTGACAACAACACCACCCACGCAGTTTGGGTTGCCACAGCCACCAAAGAACTCTAAAAATGCCTCCCAGCCACCAGTAGCAGCCAACACCCTGGTGCTGCTCCTGTTGCCATGACAACCCAGCAGCAGTCTTTGCCTGCATTTCGGCTGACAGTTGTAGGTCAAGGACTGTCAGTATTCTGGCCACAAACAGAACCTGAAGCAAGCCTGGTCTTTTCACCTTAAGGAGGATTTCAGCCCTGATTTCAGAAATCAGCACACATCCATCCCATCCTCCTACAGATGTGTGACTATTGCCATAGAAACAAAGGGCTACATCACACGGCGGTGTGTTTTTAACAGGAGGTGGCACCATTTACATTTTTTAAATGGGTTTTAGCTTACAGTTCTGATGGAAAAATAACTGTTACAGAAGTAATAAGTCTGCTTTACTGACCTTTCTTCTCCTCATTGGCCACCTCAGCCAGGTAGCGGAAGTAGTCTCCCTTCATCTTCAGGTAGAAGACTTGGCTGTCAGAAGGCTTGGCCGTGGGGATCAGATGCGTATCGAGCAAGTCCTTCAAATGAAAGGGTGCAACATTAGAGTTGAAATGTGTGCAACTCAGCACACTACTGAACTAGCAGTCAAGTTAGTTTGTGAGATAACATTAACAACAGCATTTGGAGAGGTATGTTTAGCTATGAAACCTGAACTTTGTGACATAATTGTCAGCACGTTCGCTTTAAAGGAAAACCCCATTCTCACATCACAGGCTGCTCATTTCCTGTGTTACTTTGACACCATTGTCATTTTTTAAAACATCTTATTCTGAGACCTGTCAGCCATTTTCACCATATATCAGTTAATTCTCTTCTTTCCTTCTCGATCTTTACAAAACAAATGAAGAAACAATCAGGAGTTGTCCTTTAAGTTCAAAGGTTTGTGTCTTGGATGTGTGAAAACAGGATGTATCCACATTATCCAAATACTAAAGTCCATCTGTATGATATTCAAACATCTGCCCATTTGCTTACAGGCTGCATTTGCTTAGGATAATTTTATCTTTAGCTAGTCTCAGACATATTGTGAGAGCTGCAGCACACGAAGACACAACCAATATACCATATCTGTATGCATGTATATTAAAACCATACTGATAAATCAGTAGGCTATACTGGCCTATCTCAGACACATCAGCAATGGCCTATATGGTTTTCAATATGCATCCCTATGAAAACAACTGTTTTTCCCCTGGGTATGTAATGCAGGCATACATATTCGTGGTGATATATTGGTGTCACTGCAAAGTTTATCCAGCAGAGTGCACTGTGATTTACAATACTGTGGCAAGCAGCACAGAGTAAGTAGTGTCTAGAATCAGTTGATAACGTGAGTTTTTCTACATTTTTCTCACAAATCGGACGTGTAAGAAAGCCGTGTACCACAGCCTTCGTCTCTCTTAGCAGTTAGCTGAAGGTTTACAATCCCCCCCTATTGCATTTATACCATCACCACGGCCGACCAGTAGGTGTCACTGGTTCAGTGACAAAGACATGATCCCTCACTGGCTTCCCATTGAAGAACAGTGTCCCTGATACATAAAATTATTGTAGAGCACGATCAATATGGGATTTTTGAGACTGATGGCAATTTTAGAGGGGAAAAATTCAGATACTGATATAATGAATTTTTGAGCTGAATGAAAATACAGTTTCTGTGTGGATTGAGTACAGATATAACCATTACTCAGAAGGCGGTTTTAATATAAATTGTAAATGTATGTGCTTTTATCTGCGCCAACTGCCAAAATATTGTGAACTGTAGTTCAGACTACTGGAGAAACTTTGTAGTGACATCAATATATTATCACAAGCCTTTTTTCTGCATTCTATCATACCTGTGATAGACCAATATTGGCCAACTGACACATTAATAAGGCTCTAATTAATTATTAGAACGAGATACCGGAATAGATGATGGTGCTCATTCATTTGAACAAAATGTGACCAACTACACATGTGCATGAGTTTTTAGACTTACATTGGATGCCATGCCCTGGAAAAGTTTTGCAAATATAAAACCTTTGTGGTTTGAAAAATTCATAATTCAGAGTAAGCAAAGAGTCCCGTTAACCGTTTTTAAATCTAGGTTAAAAAAACGCTTTATGTGCCACAGGGGATGGCAATTGGCCACTGGATCAAATTGGCTGCTTGGCTGTCTGGCCACAACATACCCAGCTCCCTTGCGTCCACGCCCCGGCCCAGACAGAAACACTGCAGTCAGGGACTGAACAGAGGTTGCTGCAGTGGTGACTGAGTATTTTTCTTTTGTGCCACATGGCATAGAAAGAGGGGAAAAAAACATTTGGATGTGGTTTCAAACTGAAATCACTTCTTGGCCCTACTCTATATAAGCTATATGTACTGTAGCTGTGCCTGTAACTAGTTCCAGTGTTGATTTAAACATTGATTAAACAACAACAGCAGTATTTAATATGTTCTTCATTTGAATACTTCTCAACCCAGAGATTAGTTCAATTTTAATGCTTTTAAATGTTGTCACATGAACAGTGATCTCCTCTGCACCATCTGGATTTTTATTTTGTTGCTCTCTGATTGGCTTCCCATCCATCAACCATCTCAGGTCAAGCACTGACACTCTTCACTTCCTCCCACCTACCCACCCCCTTTGCCTCTCTGCACGTCTATGCTTCTTACCAGCACTTCTTTGCAGATTTCGTTCAGTTCCGTCTCGATCTTTTCCTTGTACTCCTTGGCCATTGCGGTCTTTGTGCTGTCTTCAGACTTCTGCTCTATGCTGGACACCACCCTCCAAGAGGACCTCCTAGCCCCCACCACATTCTTGTAGGCAACAGACAGCAGGTTGCGCTCCTCGTTGGTGAGCTCCGAGCCCTCCTCTGTAACAGCCTTCATAGCTGCGGCCATGTCATCATAGCGCTCAGCCTGCTCAGCCAGTTTGGCTTTCTGTACCTGTTCCTCCTTGTCTGGCATGGCTCCTGTGTGGACTGTGGATGGAGGGACAGAGTAGAAGGAGCCGGAAAGGGAAAAACAAAGGGGATATGAGGCGGATTAGGAAGACACAGGAGAGAGCATTGGGGGAGGGCAGGGAGAGGGAGAGAGAGAGAGAGAGAGAGGGGAGCAGCATGGTGAGGATCGGGGGAGGGATCTCATCATTTAACTTGAACAGGAGGAGGACTTCAGTCAGCGTGGTGTCCTTCCTGCGAAACTTCCTGTCTAACCTGATTTCTCAGAGAACCTGGTTTCTGGTATGTACATAAATGTTACTTAAACATACAAAAAAACACAACCAGTCAAGACAGCATGAATTAAATATGGACTGCTCTCCAATATACTGCAGTTTAAGAATATTACATGGACAAAAAGTCCATGTCCCCTAAAACATTTTGTACATTGGTCGTTATCACTGGGATCACATTATTTTCTGCTATGATCTTATCAGTGTTTCAGTCTCTCACAATGCTTGCTCCAACAGAAAGTGAGTCTTGGGTGTGTGCACACCAGCTTTTTTTAAGTGTCTTTGGATTTCAACCAGCTTAGCTGATCTGCACACGCAGACTGGCACAGACTTGATTTACTGGTGACTAAAATTCCAAGTTATTTGAAATACGAGAGGAAGTGGCTATGTGTGTGTGTGATATTGTACTTCAGAAATAGTCTTTGTCCAGACTAAATCACATTAAGGATAAGTAATGCAAAATACCATGATGAATTAAACACTTCCAAAGTGTGGTTGTAGTAGGGCCACAATATTTTAATAGGCTGTTTTATTAAGGTAGCTGCAGATTACTTTTCATTATCCATCCTACCATTTTAGATATCAAGAACAATTTCCATGAAATGTATATGTAAAATGTGATACATGTGACCAATAAGATACTGGGCTAGATTTTTAATTATCAATTAATCTGCAGATTGTTTTCTGGTCGTTTTGTCTATAACATGTCACATGCCAAATAGAGAAAAGGGCCCCATCATATTTTTTTCAAAATGCAGTCCAAAACCTCTAAATATGCAGTTAAATTTCACATGTGACAAAGAAAAGCAGCAAATCCTCACATTACTGCATTAATTGATTGTATTGTATTATAGTTGGAGGTTAATTTTCTGCAAATTACTCAATTGATCACCTAATCATTTCAGTGTGAGGTTACATAATTACCAAATCCATAATGATTTACTCTATAAGTGGTTAAACGAAGGACAGAAAGTCTAACACAGTTAAAAGACGGCCTTTAAAATAATACAGATGAAGTCAAACTGTAAATTAACCAATCAAATATGGTCAATTTTGGGCTTGCTTCTGATCATCCTCGTGATTACAACCAAATTCACTAGCTAATAACTAGCTTTTTCAGAGGTAGGCTACTTCCTAGTTATGACATTTCGCAATTTTCGCAAATGTCCTCACTGCAGGACGGGCTGAACAGACAACACATGACAGAATTTGAAAAGGATTGCTTACCAGCTGCCTCTTACTAACGCAAATGTACTAAACCTATGTGGCTAGCTTTTCAAAAATCACACAGTGAGTCAGATTTGCCAGCACGCAGACACCTGCACCCTTCTGAGGAATGTCGGCCACCCAGTTTCACGTCACACACGCACGCGCGCACACACACACCTGCCCACCGAGCTCCGACCGTGTACGACAGGGTGCAAATCGTCAAAAAACGGCCTTCTTGTGAGATTTAGCTTTATTACTTTCATTGTTAGATAAGAGAAAACGTGTAATCTCGCTGCATACAGATAGATGAAACCAAAAAAAATGGTGTCACCGAATCAGTTGAACTGGAATGAAAGGAGCCTAGCTTACTTCGGTCCTCAGTGAACGCCCTTTTTCGCTTCCCGGAAAACAAACCAGAGCTGAAGGTTTTGCGGGGATTAAGTATTCATTTTAGCTTGTTTCATTTACAAAAGCTAATTACATACACCCAAAAGCTGCCTTCTAAACACAGCGAGTGAAAGAAATAGATGGGTTACAGTGCAGCAGCGCTTCCCATTCAGTAAGCGCCGAACAATGACTGAGCAGCGGCGTCTCGCTGGTTTCCTCTTACAGTCCTAGTAGCGACGATTCTTGCGGGATTAAAACGGTCTCCCAAGCACACGGAGCACATTTTACGTTTTTTCGTCGAACATCCATCCGATAATCAGTAGTAAATTAATGTGAACTAACCTGTGAGTGTCGTTAGACGATGTTGTTCCTGATTCCCGGCCGCACAGCTGATGATCTCTCCCGCTCATCCACGGGGTTTCCCTCCAATCAAAGACACAGCAGCAGGGTCTCACAGGGACGGATGACGTCAGACTCGGGTTGCTAGGGCAACTACATTTTACAGGCATAATTTTTAAAGCCATATTTTTCATTCTAAATTAAGCAAACAGCGCATATAAAACATGGTATTTCTGTCAGCCTCAATGTCCCCTTAACCCACTGTGAATCTACAACGTTTTACTACGGGCCTGAGTGCAAAAAAAACATATAAGAGCGTTTGTCCAAGAACGTCAGCAAAGGCTCATGGGAGATGTAGTTGATTAGTTCTATCTTCGGTATGACGAGAAGGAGTTTAACTATAATAGCAGATACCGATGTCTCTTTAAATATGGACATAAACCTGCATACTGGTTCACATTTTCAGAAAGAACTGTGAAAGAAGTCCGCCGTTATAAAAACGTGAAGGCTAGGGGAACATAATATAACCCGGAAGTTGGGCGGGACTGGCTTGAAGTGATCTTCCCCTCTATTTTATGCATCGTCTTAAATGCTAGAAAATGTCGGTTGCTGTGGAAACTGTCATTAGGATGATGCTAAGACATGTCATATTTTCACATTCTGGTTCCCTATCGTTACAAATTAAAGTAAAGAAATGCAAAAAAAAAAAAAAAAAACATAACCTAAAATTCCTATTTTCACATACACACACGTGCACAGGCAGGCTATGTCTATTGACATAGTAAATTCACCATAGTGACATAGTGACAATAATCAGCATTACTACCTACCTCCTATCTATTATTTTTAACCCTCAACTTACCTTATAATCCTACCCTTGCCCAGGTAAAGAGATGATTCTCAGCTGCCAGGCTTTACAGTAAATCTGCACTGTATGAGACACTGTGCTTAGACTAATGTAGCCTACATTTGCTGACCCCACGGTCTTTATAGGGAGTTTCATCAGAATGCCATAGAGCCATCAGCAATAGCCACCATCCCAGTTTATCTAGTTCCACTAGTCCCTCAATTGGCCACTCACTGGACCCTCTGGTATCCCGCATCACTTGTGTCCCATGACATACACAAAAGGATTTTTAAAAATGGTTTCTATATGAAGTTTTGTGTGAGTGTAAGAGTGCAAACAAGTCTTTGGGGGTCATCACAGGGACGTAATTACAGACAGTGCAGTGTTGTTCCACTGGTGCTCATGGAGAGAACGGCCCCTCCCCCAACAATGTGTTGGCTGAAGAGCAGGCCCCTGCAAGTGATCCAGATTACCTCCTCAGATATACACATTTGTTCAAGATCTCAAGATGAATTTAAAATGGAGCCAATTGCTATATATCCTGGAAAAGGAAAACCCATCTCTGTCATGGTTTTTAGTAAAATAGTCATTAGCGAAATATGACAAAATGACATGCTTGTACATAAATCCAAGTAAACTCTACTAAATAAATACACTAAATAATACTTACTAAACAATTCAGTTAAATGAAAAAAATGTTGGCATTTTTGTCTATATATTTATATATACCTGAATGAAAGTGATACTCTCTTTGCTGAAAATGTAATAATAATTTAAGCCCTGGAAGCTCCACCTAGTGTCTATGGCAAAACATGATTAGCTATTCCAGCTATAACATGCTGGAGAAGAATTGCTCAATACACAGATTTTCAACAGGGTGTGTCTTGGTCCATTCACTTTTGGGTGGGGTTTTGAGTTGTTCTAAACCAGGCCAGTAGTTTACAAAGGACTTCTGTAGTGACTCTGAAATAGTTAAAGCTAGTTTTGGGCCCAGACAGAAATAATAATAATAATAAAGCAGTACTGTTGTCATGGAAGCTACTGACCAGTGTGGTTAAGAACCACAAGTTGTTTTCCTGAAAAGAAAAATGCACATAAAGAGTTGTTCATAATCTGGTCGAATGAACCAAAGATGTTTGAAGACACTGGCACATAAAGTCAAAAAGCTCTATATTACCAGTACAATTAGAGCAGTCTCTGGTTTGCAGTTGTTTTCATCTCTTTAGGCTGAGATAACCTATATGTCTGGAAATAGATGATCTTTAGCCGCTGGGAATCTAATTAGTTCCTTCACCTAATTAAGACAACTAATTCATTTTGTGCAAGTGCTCCCTTTTTTCCTGTCAGTCCTGCCTGTTTGGATTCACACAGGCAGGACATGACACACAAAGGAGATCTAGCAGATGTGTGTGTTTGTGTGAATGACCATGTGTTGTGTTTTTTCATTCACAAGTTTACAGATGGGAAGGAAGGAGGTGGACTATATATGAGGAGACAGAGGAACAATGTGGGCTATGACTCATTTAGTCGAGCCACACAAACCATTAAAAAAGCATGGCACCGGCTTTATTTTTTTTTTGTTCTTCTGAATGCACAGAATAGAGGAGAAAAAGATTTTTCTCTGATTTATGACAAAGATTCATTTTGTGACCTTCTTTAGAATACAAAGCAAGCCTGTAAGACCAGCAAATGCAATTCTGCGGTTATTTCTTGTGTGTGTGGCAAGACAACACATCTTTTCAGTCAGAGTCTGAGCTGATCTGATGCATGTCATGGCTACAGAAAAGGGACCACAGGAAATGAGTGCTTTTTGTCATGAAAAAGAGTCAAAGACATAATTTTCAGAGTGACTAATGGCTTCAGAGGATTCATTGTTTTTGTTAATTAGATACTCACAGTGCTGCAGTTTGAGTCATTTCCTGTGAGCAGTTCAGCTGATACAAAGCTTTTATGACTGTTTTTATCAGGTTCTACGTCGCACCACTGATATATTTGTTTCATTAACATTTGAATGTACATATCAGACCTGGCACGGGTGCTGTTTGCGTCAAAGTGCTATTTTCCACGTGTCATCCTTTTCCCTTTCAATTCATTACAGGCGTGTATGAAAAATAGGCACACACACCTTGAAATAGTCAGATGCTTTCTGTATCTGTCTTATGAATGTATTCATTTTCCTGTTCATTTCCTGTTAACTATAAGCTAATATTGAAGGATGAGTGTGAAGGATTGAGTGGCTGTTCCAAGCAAGAAACTGAAATTCTGGTGGTTGGTAAAAATCTAGAGCCACTGTAGAAACACGGTGGTTCAATATGGTGGACTCAGTAGAAGAAGACCTATGAAGACCCTGTAGATATAAAAGGTAACACAAATATAGTGACTCTTATTTTCAGGTGATTATGCCCTGATGACAACACTGTTATGTAAAAATACAAGTTTTTATGAGCTGGGTATGGTTAGTTTGATCAATATGATACATGGTCCAAGTAAAGGGTCATTTATTATTCACATGGCCTCCTGGGATGATGTCTACATCAGCGGTCAGTCACTCTGTGAGTCTTGCTGTCTTCCTTTCAGCCACATATAAGGCTCCCGAGGGGCAAAGTGCAATAGAGAGCACACAAATATCCATTATTATTCATTAATTATTGCACATTTAAAAGCAACGACTAAAGCACTGGGAAGAACTTACATTTACATGTTAAAAAACATGTAGATTGTGTGAGCCGAGTTGCAGAGAAATGCTGTAAATACTGAACTGTTGGTAAAGGTAGTCAGGCAAACAAAACCTTGAAATCTAAACAGTGAATTTTAGTCCACCAAGCCAGAAAAACAACACATACATACACACATCTGTAACTGACAGGTGTGAGAACATTCCCACCAGGCAGGATGGGATGGATTCTTCCTAATATTACATCATGTGTCCTACAAAACTTTATGGCAGAAGATGTGGTAGTGTGTGAGAAGAAACAAGAAAAACAGCCCATGTACAACAAAGTAAAATTTAATAAAATGCTATAATACATCATTGGAGCATACATTCATTTTCCAAGCGTACAAATGTTGCTGACAAGCCCCTGTAAGATTCTATTAATTGATAATTCATTTAGCAGCTTGGAAATGGCTAGCAGAATTTCACATTTTTGTGACCTAACATGAAATTATAATTAGCTAGATGACAGATTGCAGTAGAACATGGCAGACAGTGCTGTGGAGTAATTCCATATTTAACAACTGGTGTTAGAAAAAAACGTCACAGCCTCCTTTTGAGTCAATACTCGAAGCACTAATAAAATAGATGAGGTCACGTTTGTCATTGCCTTGATTGCAGCAAACTTAAAATCTTAATCTTCCCACCCAACCCAAATCCGTGCTTTGTTTAAGGACACTGTATGTGTTTACCTTATGCGGCATGTTGGATATAAAGGTTTAATTAGACAATCAACCCATCAAAGCTTCAGATAAAGAGGTACAAGAACAAGCAGCAGTAAATGTTCCTATGTGCACAACACCTCAGGCAGTGAGGAGTCTGTTCTGTTCCCCTTGGATTGTTCCTGGATCGTACATATCTTCAGAGGCCCTGAAATCGAAACCGGCATTTGGGTTTAGCCCTGCGTGCAATTAAACACAAGTGAAAACAGGACTGGATGGGAGGAAACATTAAAGGCAACCTGGCCCGTTAAAGCCTAAATGAAGATAACTGCTTCATGTTGGTTACATCAAAATCATCCATTGCTGTCAGACTGAGACAAGTGCAGAGTTGGTGCAGGGCCTTGAAGAACGTGGTTCGGGATCCAGGGTGACTGTTTATGCCTCCACTCCCTCTAACTCAGGGGGCAGAGGGGATTTTGGGTGCTTGCTCTCAAAGTGTTGCTTGAAGGTTTTTGGGTCGGGCATCTGGGACTGCGGGAAGGGACGATACAGCCAACATATATTATAATTGAGGGAAACGGCACAGGCTTTGTATTTGGTTGACTTCTGAGTGATCAAATTTTGTATAAATCTAATCTCTTTACCCATCTCAAGTCATGTTTTGGGTTCTGTGTTGAGTTCATACTCACCCTGCACACAAGGCAGGTGAACACGAGCGCTGCCTTGGCTGCCGTCTTTTGATCATGACCCTTGGCCTTCTTTATCTCTGCCTGCTTCTTGGCATTCTTCTGCTGAGACTGAATCTTCTGATGTCCACGAGCCATTCTGGCAAAACCTAAAGAGGGGGAAGCAAGGATAAAGGACCTCATGTTTTCTGACACACATCAGTGTTTGTGGTTAGAGCTTCACCGATACTGTTTTTCTGGGGTTTGGGGCAGATACTGACACTGGGAATATTAGGGAATATATATTTTTTTATGCATTATGTCCTCAAAAAATATTCATATCGACGCATATTGACGTTTACAGTCACACCAAAGGTAAAGTATGGGTGACAGAGACTAAATTTCAGTCTATGAGACAGGAAATTCTCTCATTATGTTCCAGTCTTGCAGGGCCAATGCAAGGCCTTTCCTTAGCAGCTAAAGGTTTAGTGGATATACCGTAAAGACAACGACAGACCGACAACTGCCACTCAGCCAGGGTCAGGCAGAGTAAACAAGATAAAGTTTAACCTGAACTGATATGCATGTGCCTTGGGGCCATATAACCTTGACTTAGGAGAGTAGGAGTTTACTGGATAATTTTGCTGGATAAACGCTGCAACCACCTTCAAGTTGACACATGGGCTGTTGTAAAAAAAAAAAAAAAAAAAGGCTGTTTCTGGGAACAGGATCAGGTCTGACACATTCAACTGGCCTTTTTTGTAGGGAGCGGTATCAGGGAGAGGGAAACGAGTTGTCACTCGCCCTCAAAACCATTTAAATGTGAATTTTTACTGTGCGCTCTGCTAAACTAGTTCCTCCAGTTCCACACTGGGCACTCTCACTTTCTTGATAAAGTTTCTTGATATCCTTTCTTGATAAAGTGTATTTTTTAAGAGACTTAAGTGGATACAGGTTAAGGTTAGGGCATGTGAAGACTATCTGGATACTACTACTGTGGCCACATTAACCCACTGAAGGGCCCCACAGCAAGAATTAGCAATGGGCCCCTAGATTTGGACTTACTATTAGGTAATAATGCAGCCCTCACTTTGAGGCCCTTAACAGATTACAAACTTTGATGGTGCGTATTCCCAAATTACCACAGTCTGATTGAGAGGGTGAAGGAGACAGTTGCCCAGTTGGTTGGTAATCCAGCCTTGCTTTATTAGCAACTTCTATAAATAGCATGCCCTGTGTATACAGTGTAAACTAGCGTTGGTTAGCCTGTGAAAAATCTGTTAAGTATGTTGGTTTGTGTCAACACTGTGAGCTGGCAGATTTGAAAACTAGTTGAACTGGTTCTTAGAGCTCGAAGAATAAAATATAATGCGGGTTTTATTAGTTATTTACTTTATAATATTCTTCATATATGGAGACTACGAGAAAATACAGACGATTTGGTTAGCACCACAGTTAGCTGCTGTTTATCCTGTCCACCGCTCCGTTCACTGCTCGGACAAGTCCTCCCGTTAGGCACCGAGAGACTGAACAGTTCAGTTACCACAGCACATCTGGCACATCTGTCATCGAGGTCACATCAGTCTGTTTTCCTCGTGGTGATCCAGCTTTTAGCTTTTAGCTGGGGCTGAGCTGCAGGTGACACTGACGCTGTAACGTGGGTTAGCCTACATGCTAGCTACAGCTAACTCTAGCTATATCATTGGCTAGGCGGCTGACCGTATAATATGATATCCTTCAGCCTGTGGGTAACGTCAACCAGGGAAAATATCAGCGACATGTTATAGCTTATGAAAGCTTAAAATGACAGCGGTTCTTACCTGTTAAAAACGAGCGCACGCGTCGTTTGCTGGGTGCACACAGATGTGACAGCTGCTCAGTTCCCAGACAGCTGAAGGCTAATGCTGCGTTCAATGACAATCGAAAGATTCGGCTGTCATAGTAATTATACAGTTTCGTGAATTTAAAAACGTCTACATGGACTCACGGTTTTTCTGAGTTAATCACCGTGTAAGGCAAAAGTTACATATTCGGAGCGACATACATAGCTGCGACATTAGTGAATAATAGAATAACTCAAATATCCTATCCTACTATCGCTGAGATCATTCGTGGAAGAGGTAATGTAAATCTTTCACCTTATTTTCAGTGTAAAGATACTCATTTTGGTAACTGTATGGAGGAAGGTAAGAGGACCCATGGAATTAACCATAAAAATACGTCTGGGTCGGGACCAAACTATTTTTACGATTATAGGAGGAACCCATGAATGCACCGTTGGGGCTGGCTGTAGTCAATATGCTGCAGATATTTGACGTTGGCAATGTCGCCCCCATGTGGTAGAGTTTGGTTAGTGCACATCCACACAAACTAGGAAATCAAGACACGCTGAAACAGATATAGAAGTATCAAACTCTGCAATTATGAGAAGAATTATTTTCTTAAAATATATGTTTTTATGATCATTTCACAGTTTCACTGCTTCCACTTCCTTTGTGCTGTAAATAGCTTTCAAGAGATGCAGCGGGACTGGAAGAGTGTGCTTCCAATTGAGAAAGAGAACGTGTGCAAAAACATTTTTATTCTATTTGATCATGTTTTATTTTAAAAGAGCATATGATATTAGAGAGGATGCACGTCTAATTCGTTGCAGCTCTTGCTCGTTGCCATGCAAAACACCTGGAGATGCTTTCAGTTATCTACAGTCTGCAGAAAAAAGTTGAAGATCAGAAGTTATTACTCACCTTAGTATATGTTGAGACATCTATAGAAAAACAATAACTTGGCCTAACCAACATGCAATTTCTATTGCTTTATTTTATTCTATTACTGCACCTGTTTGTTTTTCCCATCACTGGATCTAAAGTGGGCATTTTGGCCATTAATGTTTGTTATCGCTGTCAGATTATTTGTTTGTTTGTTTTTCTGAGCTTTTTTGCTGTTTTCAGTTGAATATTTTAAGACTTTATCTGTATGCAGTAACAAAACCTTTATCATAAGGAGCTGTTCCCTCAAAGTAACACTAGGGGGCAGGGGTTGGGGTGGGGGTGGGGTTCTTGTGCATGTTTCAGTGTTTGTGTGTGTTTCGTGGTGAGATATCGGTGACACAGGGTTAAATCATACTATGAGTGTATTTGTATAATTCAGCATGCACATCAGGTTCCTTGTTGGGCTTCACAGACTGACCACATGAGCTCCAATATAACGCACAACAACATGAACACAACAATGATGCTTGCACGCTTCAAATAGGAATGATTGAATAGTAAAAGAATTATCATATCAACAGTCTCAATTTAAAGATTGCTGTATGTACATGTATGATGATGCAATTATTAACATTTATTTATAATCACAGGTATACTAACACTGCTGCAGCGTGACCCGTGCAGACCATAATGTGGATCATGGGAGTACATTAGATATCTATCTTTTCTATCTGTAGTGGTGGTTTTGCCGTCGAGTTTAAACAATGGAACTGTTCACCTCCACTCAGCATTTGACTAAATTCAGCTAATATGTAAATGAAGTGCAACTCCAGTTATCACATGATGGAAACACAGAACAACATCCTGTCCCAATAACACCAAAATAGCAGTCAGCCTATAAGAAATGTAGTGGAATCATTTCAGTCATTTTTATTTGTCTAGTTGTGAGTTGCATTAATTTATTATACATATATTAAAAAGAACAAGTTACAGTGTGTGTGTGAGTGCGAGTGTGTGTGAACTTTTTATTAACAAACAGTTATTACAGCTCTCATTCCTGTTGCAGATGTTCCCAAAAGTTTTGTGTCATGACTTTCTTAAGAGAAATTTTATCATTGTGAGAAAACTCTCCAGCAAGCCATTGTGTCCCCCTCCACCTTCCTGCTTTTTTTACCCTCTCGTCATAAGAAAAGAGAGACAATCCTTTCAGTCTTTTGTGAGAGGGGGAAATATCTCTCAAGAGAGAAGGGTGTGATTATGCTTTCAGAAGGGGGTTAAAAGTAAAAAGAAAAAAAAGGAGGAAAAAATGACAAAAGCCACACATTGCTCAAGTTCCCCCACCCTGGAGGTTGTTGTGCAGGGACTTGCTAGCTTAGGTTTGGGGTGAGGTTGTCCAGCCTTAGGGCCTGTGGGAAAGCAAATCTTCCAGGTGTCAGCTATTCAATAGTGGAGCAGAATATTATCTGGCTGTCCATTGTGAGTATGAATAAGCAGGGGTTTGCCGCAGACAGCCTGAGATTTTTCCGCCTGCCACAAGGGCTTTCAGGTTCACTTTCGGCTTAGCCGAGTTGTTTCGGAGAGATCCTTTTGTTGTAAATGATCTTTTAGCCGTCAAACTACAGTTTCTGCAGTTACATGACCACATGTCTAGGGTCCGCTTGTTTTCAAGAGGTTAAACTAGGGTCAAGAAAGATTCTTTAAGATGCATTTCAGAGTACAGGAGAGGCAACCTTGCTTTTGCAAATGAAACAAACCTTCAACCCAGAAAGGGAGAACCAGTGGCTGTCAGGGGAGAGTGTGACCTCCTTGTTTCTCTCGAGGCTGTTGAGGGAAGAGGAAGTTGGATTTCATCTTCCCCATTGGCCACTTCCTCTCCCTGCTCCCCCCCCACATGCTTTCCCTTGTTTTTTCCAAACCAACAGGTTTTGCCACAGTCCACTGAAGCTGCTCCACCACCATGACGTGCCACAATGTTGCCGGACCAGTCGGGCTGTACACAAGCCATGACATAGTAACAACACCTTCACATGCTGGTAACTTTCACTGCTGCCTTTTGAGGCCTTGTGTCACGTGACTTGATTGACATATACAGCACACACACACACGCCCAAAGACACACACACACAGTTTGTTGAAGGATGTTTTTTATAGTGGCTTATGGGAATGAACATTTAAATAAAACACACACACAAAAGTTAAATCCAAACTTAATGGTGCACACTGAGTACTTATTTTGCTGTTATGCAGTTCACATGTATTTGTTCTTTTTGTTTGATTAAAACTGACCCTGAGAAATTACATCAAGAGGGCAAACCAAGCCTTCAGAGGGAAAAAGTTAATTTCTTACCTCGCCACACACACACACACACACACACACACACACACACACACACACACACACACACACACACACTTATCCACGCAGAGTGCAACTGAAGGAGAGGTGAGGCCTGTTGTCGGGCAGACATAAGCTGGTCAGACAGAGGCTGATTGTGAAGGTGGTGACAGCACTCACTAACCTCACTAACGGCAGCAGCTCTCGGATATATGGACCAACTATGACTGGCAGTGAATAGAGTCAACAGCACTGGATTTCAGGAAAAATGTTATGGAATTTGAGATTTAGATAACACTTGTAGCAATGACTGAACTATGTTTTTAACCATTTTACATTCATATTATATTTATGCTCTATTAATGTAGAAATTGAGGTCTAAATTTGCTCAATGAATTCTGTAAAAAAAAGTGCTAAATGTATTAAATACACTTGAATGATAGAAAAACACCTCTTGTTTTGTAGGCTATCTTGTAACCTTAAAATGAGATAATGTGATCATTTCCCTCTTATGTTATGAGCAGGTCAACAGAAAAGGGAAAAAAGGTGACCTCTTAACCTTTGGGATATTCCCAAACCCAGAGGGGAACAAACTGATCGTATCTGTTAATTGAGATGCACAAAGAGAGATGACAAATTGAAGGACACGTCTTCAGTAAATGATTGGCACAAGATTGCAAATGCTTCTGTAGACGACACAATGGTAAAAGTGGAGTAGGTAAATGGTGAGAATCACGTGCTATGGTCCTCACAGTCACCACACCTCAACCCAAACCTGTTAGATCAATAAATCACCGAAATAAAGAAATATCTCTCGGAAGAATGGTGTTTATCCCTCCAGTAGAGTTCCTAGCCTTCTAGACTCAATGAGAAGTAGCTAATCTTGTGGCTAATGGTGGCTCAAAACATTTCCAACAAACTTCTGCTGTGTCTCAATTTGGAGTAGTACACTACAGGTATGTAGTAAACTGTGTATATACTCTAATTTCGCTAATTTCAGCAGGGTAGTGTTGTTTCAATTTGATTTGGTTTCAACTGAAACCATGCAGAGCATTAGCACCAACATTTGACTGCAAAATATAAATGTAAAGCATATGTATGACTTACATGGTGGTCCCTCCCCCTTCTGCTATGTAGCCAAAATGGCTACTATTGAAGATGAGTGTGTCCAGCGCTCTACACTGTACAGTGTATTTTGCCGTAACTGACAGTGTGAACACACTTATTTACTCAAAATAGTAAGTGTTAGTATGGAAGTATACTAACTGAGACACAGCATTTGTGTTGGTTTTTCTTTTGTTTTATCGACTTTCTATATAAACAGATGGATGTACCTCTATAAATGGCCAGTTAGTGTGACCAGTTACCTCTATTCCACTTCACTCAACATCATTTCTCATCCTTCTCTTCCTCCATCCCAGCCTCCTGTTTTCCTCCCTGTTGTCCATCTGGAGGACAGCACATCCCCCCACTACTCTCTTGCCTCAGCTGTGACTTTCTGTACTCAAAAAGGTAGAGTCAGACACCTAATCCTGGCCAAGTCCAGACAAGCTGCTTCTCCCTGCGAAAAAACTCCTGGTATGTAGGATACATCTTTCACCTCTCACACAGAATGGGACACACACACTCACGCACACAGAGAAAGGTATTCTGTGGCTCTTGGCCCCTGACTTTCCTGTCTTGCCCATGCCTGCTTGTGGCAGCTTGTACGGTAGCCTTCACACTATTTAATCTGTCATACATCCACATGGCAGACATTCCAGCAGGAAGAAGTCATGGAGGGAGATGTACAGATAAGAGAAAAGCTCATACATAACCATTATTTTGATTAATTCAAGGCAAACATACAGCTCACTTTGTTTTATGAATAGAGTTAATGATTCATGTACATGGAGTGATTTTGAGACAACAGGCCCCTGGGCACTGACATGTAAAAGCCCCCACGCCCCATACATCCTCATGTATGGTAGTTTTGCATGTCTTTGTAGTTGTTTCGTGTCTCTTCTCTGTAGTTTTGTGTCATTCTGTAGTTGTTTTGAGTCTCTTTATGGTTGTTCTGTTTTGCATCTGTTTCTTAGTTGTTTTACATCTTTCTATGGTCGTTTTGTGTCTCTTTGTAGTAATTTTTACAGTTTACATCCTGGTAATCATTTGTGTTTCTTTGTCGTCATTTTTGGATCTCTTTGTAGGTGTTTTGCATTTGTTTTTTAATTGTTTCTCATCCTTCCATGGTTGTTTTGTGTCTTTTTGAAATCGTTTGTATCTTCTTACGTCTCCTTGTAGTCGTTTTGCATCTGTGTAGTCGAATGCATCTCTTTGTGGTCATTTTACATCTCTTTAAAATCATTTTGTGTTGCCTTTTAGTTGTTTTGTATCTCTTTGAACTTGCTCTGTGTCTCCTTGTGGTCATTTTACATTTCTTTGTAGTCATTTTGTGTCTCCTTGTGGTCATTTTGTGTCACAGACCCAGGGACCTAAGGGACCTATGCCCAGTAGGCCCATTCATTCATCCACCACTGTTCATGTTAAAAAAGTGGCAATAAAGTTGAATAGAAATATAACATAACTTCTACTTTCAATGATCGTGTTCATTCTCTTTCTCCTTTGTCATTCTGCTTCATCTCTCTGTCTGTGTGTTGGGAAAAAGGACTCCACCTGTATTTATCTAGCAGCTCCATTTAACACACACACACACACACACACACACACACACACACACACACACACACACACACAAACACACACACACACAAACACACAAACTGACACACAAACAGAGCTCAGCAAAGCCCAGGTGCTCTGTAAAACAAATTAGTGAAGGGAGTATAGTAGTGATCATCCATGGGGCCCGCAAACATATGCTTGTCCCTTACATACACACACACATACACATACAAACACACAAAAACACACATCGACGGTTTAACTGAATCTGAAACGTAATTTAAGATTTCCATACAAGAGCACCTGCAGGCATTCATAAGCAAAAGGCCCATACTGTGACATGCAAACACCAGCATAAGACATCAAAGCAGTTTGGAAAGTGCATCCAAACTGTTTCTGAAAATACAACTGAAGGAAGTGTTTGTCTTTGTTAGTATGTAGCTCTGTAAAATGCAGCAGAGGTTTTAAAGCTCTTAGGCAAATGTAGTGGAATAAAAAGTAATAAATGTAGTGGAGTAGAACTGTGGTGGAAGAAGGATTATTTACTTTCATAAATACCACCATGTAAAAACAGTCAATTACAAGTAAATACAAGTTAAGTAAATGTGCTGACATATTATCAGATAAAAATACTACTCATGAGTATGAGTTGTAAAAAGTACAGAAAAGACGCCCAGTGGGTGATTTATTTATTATAAAGTACATTATCAGATCAGCTGAGTCAGAACTCCTCCAAAGCGTCATAATCTGAGGATTCATGAGATTATTAATCTGGTAGGAAAGAGGAATAAAAGTTCTCTAATCGTTGCTTTTATTGTGAAAGATTTGGAAGTTTTATCTCTTTTGGGCAAATGAAACCATCTGAGAAATGTTATCTCTAATAATACATTGTATTTCATAAATGTAACTTGTGCTGTGTACTACAGCTGTCAAATAAATGTAGCAGAATAAGTAAAAGTACAACATAGCACAAAACTGAAATACTGTACTTACTGAAATAAATGTACTTAGTTACATTCCACTATTTAAAATGCTTCTGTATTTATTTTTAGATTTATTGTTTGTGTTCATTATATTGCTGAATGGTTTCTTTACAAGTGTAGTGAACAGCTCATAAGCTCTGCTATCTATACTCATATGAGACATTGTACATGATTTATATGCACTAATAATCAGGCACAGAATTTTACCAGCCATAAAGTCTAAAATAGTTATAGTATATATAAAATATATATATATATATATATATATATATATATATATATATATATATATATATATATATATATATATATATTTATATATATATTTATATATATATAAATTATATATATATAAAATATATATATATATAAAATAGTTATCATATCAAGTTTTTAGCTTATCTAACATTTAAACTGTTCTTATGTTATCTGGGGTTCTCCATCCATCTGTCACCTGTTGATCTACAGTAATAATTAAAACAACAAAAAGGGAAGAAACAGGGAATATCGTCTGAGACACACACACACACACACACACACACACACATTGTTTGCTCTGGCAGGGTAATCCCAAACACTGGGATCTCCTCATACAATGGCTTCATTAAGGGGGACAATGGCATTGTGGCAGCTAATGACAGGGCTCCTCCCTGCCTTCTGTCTGCTCTGAGATTACCTGAGACACACACACACACACACACACACACAAGTCATTATGAAAATTTAGAGGGGGGAAAGGTTAAATCAGTGGCTGTGGGGAGGAAGAAAACCTCTGGATGTGTGTCAGTCTGAGGCCTGAGCTGTGAAGCTGTGCAGTCATGCATGAAGTCCAACAACTTTCAATTCTCCATGTTTTTGTAAAATGTTTTATTTTGTAGAATAAAGTCAAATTTAATGCAGAAACAATTTCTGCACGTCAAACCTGAGCAGTTTTCTGTGTTTCTCTGTTCTCTGTGTCACCATGGTGCATTCAATGCCCTCTTTTCGTTTACTTGCAGGTGAGGTGGGCCTCTACCTGCCTCTCTTTACTTTTTTTACCCAATCAGAAGCCAGCTTCGCTCTGCAGCAGCCAATCAGCGGCAGACTCGCCCTCAACCTCAATTCTTTTACAGTGAAAGAATTTTTCAAGCAAAAGTTGCCATTAAAGCAAGCCAAAGCAATTATTAAATTGCACGGCAGCGGGATATGTTGACATGTGCCATAATCTGAGTATAAATTGATAAAAAGAAAAAAAAGAGAGAGACAGAAGCAGAGTGATTATTGGCTGCTGGGGGGGACAAAAGCGGTTTCACCTGCCAGGTGGAGTGTGGAGGAGAGACAGTGAGAGAGAGAGGCAGGGGAGAAAAGAAGCGGGACGAGAAAAAGTCGACTTACCTGTAACCCCACTTCTGGCAGCTCACTCACTCTATTACCTGCTCCGACTTGAAAGTCCAGTTTCACAAGGAAGAATCGTAGAGGAAGCAAAATATGTCACAGGAGACAGACAAGTAAGTGATCGAGCCAGCGGAGAGGATCTTTGATGATTGAAGGGAAAACGCTTTATCAAGTGTTTTCTTTTTTTAAACTCACTAATTAAAATATTTGAAAATCTAACTTAGGCTGCATGACAGGATAGAAAGAAGGTAAACTTTCTGGTTGTGTTACTTTTGGAAATTCATGACAGATATTAAACTTTTTTTTTTTCCTGGAGGAAAAGCTGTGAAGTAAAGTTGGCGCCGTGGATTTTCGTTAGAGCTGAATTCGCCATTTTTGACTGAACTGATGGAAAAGCCTTCAAAGTACAAGGGCGACTGGATTTTGTCTCTAAATGGAGATTTAGCTCTGCTCTTTTTTTGCATTGCAATGCATTTGTCATATTTTAGGCCACGAAGTGCGCGACGGTTCTGCTCGTGAATGAGGACAGCTTGTGTTTGTCTGTTGGCCTCCTGTGTTGTTTTGTAACCACCAGAAACTCCTTCATTTATATTAAAGAAGAAATTATTATGAGTTTTGTGCTGCAGTAAAGCTACTTTAACGACAATCAGAGAAGAATTAGATGATACATAATTTAATAATTAGAAAAAAACTTTTTTTATGATCTTAATAGGGATATAAATGAGAAAAATCAGTATAATAATCAATGACTCATAAAATTTTGCTGGATTGTTATTAAAACAGTGCAGTGGTTTCTAACATTACTACTACTACTATTATTGTTCTGAATATTATATTTGGAATAAATACAGTTGTTCATATTTCAATATCAAGCAGCTAAATGTCTCCAATGTCTCTGAATGTGTTGGTTGCTTCAGTCACTCTGCAACTTCCTAACACTGTTATGACACAGTGCTAATATTTGGTCTAATCCACCAGAGTAGAGTTGTTCACATCACAAACATCACCTCCTGTCTGTTTTACCTGCATGTCAGCTCTCTACCTGCAGCCTGTGGTTGCCACGGAGAAGCCGGAAGACTAGAATGTGTGATAAATGGAAAATCGATTAAAGTTTGATTGAGCTGCAGTGATAGATATAATTTATAAGTTGATGCGAGCAACATTCTGTCAAAGCAAGAGAAAGTGTAGACTGACATGTGTAATGTAACAGCTGTGATAAAGCAGAGATGGTAAAACAGCTTCGTCCTGCACGCCTGATGTTTGTTACAGCCTCTTTTTTTTACCTTTACATGTTGTCTATAAATGTTTGCATCAGTGTGACATCACAGATTAGAGGCGGGACGCATGGGTTTGTTTAATCTGGCAGACAGGATTTGATGCTGATTAAATATACAACAGTATTAATACAAATTTTATGATGTAAATCTGTTATTTGAGTTTCCAAATCATGTCACAGCTAAGAATATTGTTGATCGATTAAACATCAGTTTGACTCACACAAGCAGAAACATAAAAATGAACTTGCACGAGGCAACAGCATTAAAAATAACAGGCAGGTGTATTATTACACTGATAGTGTTCATTATACAACATATTCTGAGTGCAATTTGACACATTTGGAGCCTCTCTTGTGATTGGCTGAGTTCAAGAAATGTTGTGACAACACTGTGTGTTTAACTGGTCTGTGATCTTGACTTAAGTGGGCCTAAAGACTACACAGACAAACCCATGTACACACAAGACATGCATGAGAAGGGCTGTATTTTTCATTAGCAGTTAATCTATTTATTTTAGGAAATGTACAAAAAATGACCAGATCTTACTTTATTAATCAGCAAGCAAAAAGCACAATAAGAAAGTGAACAAATTTGAGCATTTGTGATGCGAAAAGCAGCAGATTAACTTTTTGAGAATTAAATATTTTTATGTGTGTTTGACAGTAAACGTCTGGTGGTGGTGGTCCCCAACGAGAGCTCCTTCCCTGCAGTGCGGCGGGCCTACACCAGCGAGGACGAGGCATGGAGGTCGTACCTGGAGAACCCGCTGACGGCGGCCACCAAGGCCATGATGACCATGAACGGGGACGACGACAGCGCCAACGCCTTGGGACTGCTGTACGACTACTACAAGGTGTGGAAAAATAGTCCAGTCTTATCTCATAAACACATAACGTACATGGAAATGTGACCAAGGAAGATAATGCTTATAATATTCATATTCAGTTGAGAGAAATCCAAAACATTTTCTGGTTCCAGCTTTTCAAATGTGAGGTTTTGATGCTCTTCTTTGTCTCATATGATAATCCTGAATATCATTGAGTGGTGGTCAGACAAAACTAAATTATTATTATTCAAACTACTGAGCTGAGCAGTTTCTTTGGAGGAGTTCAGAGAAAAAGCAAAGCGATTTACAAAAAGCGCAGTAAAATGATTTAATGCCATATTAATTTATCATTTAATATGATATTAATTTAGACTTCTAGACATTTCCCAGTGAAACTGACTGTCTAAAATGCTAAATTGTCAAACTCACAGCAACAACACAAGAGGAGATGCTTTTGCAGTTACACTTCATTCAATCATGTCAACTCTGAACATATATATAATAATAAAATGATGCGGTTAGAGTTCTGGCATTGTCTGTCTTCACGGTGACCATCTTTCAGTAAACCTGTCTATTTTCAGCTGTAACCTCGCTGTAATTTTCTCCGTGATAAAGACATTTTTTTACCCCGTCTTTTCATTCTGTTATGCTTCCTGTGGCTTCAACCAGGAAGCTGTCATTGTTTTCTTTACTATTTAAAGCAGAACCCTCAGTAAAAAAAACTCCTGCCTGTCTGCCTGTCTGTCACAGTATTTAGGTGGTATACCCACTAAAACACTGGATCTAAAGCAAAGTAAATACCCAAAATATTTAATCTACTTTCAAATATTCATCCAGAAATTTAAGATCTTTGGGCAACCCTGAAATATATGTGTACAACAACTCCAACCTACTTCAGAGTTATTACTGTTGGAGTGCTAAAATATTCATTTTCATCTTCAATCAAACTCCCTCCATGATGAGCTGCTATTTATTTTATGTCCTGTTTTAAATGTTTCCTCCCATTGTTCATCTGTTATTATGATATTTGTTTCCAATTCCACATTTCTAACTGCACCAGTGCTAAAAATACACCGTGCAGAGGCTTGAAGTAAACAGACGACAGCTATTTTCCAGTAATGTGTGCAGGAATTAAAAAAAAAAAAAAGAAAAAAAAAGAAAAATGTCAAATGAAGATTGGAAGCCATATCTCTGTCTTTTGAATGATGTCGACCAACATAACACATCCTGTTTCTTCCCTCCAGGTGCCTAAAGAAAAGAGGCTTCTGTCTGTTCCAAAAGTCACTGAAATGACAGAGGAGCAGGAGAAGAGGTCAGTGAATCTGGGTCTCTCTCGAGGTGGTACATGTACAGACAGAAAAACGCAGACAAAAAATGCGAAACATGTAGTTGCTAGCAGACCCTTCCCTAAAATGTATGGAATTAAATCCTGGAGCTCTGTAACTGTCGTACTTGACATGTTGCGCCCGTGGTTAATACAATTACATGTAAACTGCTTTTCTAAGAACTCAGACACAATTATAAATAAGACGATAAAGACATTTACTGATGGTAATAGTGATACGGGGCAGGTACTTCTTTAATGCATATGTGCAAATATCACGGGTGAGTGAATCTTGTTTCGCTCGAAGCGCTGATACTGAATGAAAGAAGCACGGGCTGGACTGATGCCAGTAAAAACCAGCTGGTCCCCTGTAGGACAAAGAGAAACGTTTGGAACAAAAAACTTCAATTTCCAAAAAAGGTAACTTACTCGTAATCAGGGAGACAGTGTGGCCTATTTTCAGGTTGAAAGGGGAGATATCCATCTTCTCTGTTGTTGCTGAATACAAGAGTAAGGATGCATCATTTCATTTACCTGTTGCCAGCAATTTCTCACCTGTGTTAGCCAGTGCCAGCACGGATATGCATTTCATTGTGAATCTTTAGTCTGAAAAGATCTTAAGAGTTTTGGACAGATTTGATTCCTCTACTTTGCGTTTGAGTCTATAGCTCCAGCACCTCCTCCAGCCTGACACTGGATGAGCAGTTTTTTTTCCCAGTTCTCAAAAAGTTATGTTAAATTCAGTTCCTCGTAGAACATTTGCAAAGACGTATTTTAAATCCTGCATTGTTTACATCCACCTTTACAAGCTTCTTTTTGTCTGTCTTTGGTGGTGCATTGCTGCATTCCTTGGCACCACCTGTAGATCTGTGGAATAATGTCAAGTCAATGTATTGCTGTGTGAGACAAACAAAACAGGGACCCATTCAAAAACTGCTCCACAACACCACTAGAGGTCAAAAACTCTTCTATTATTGTGTTGTTCTCTTAACAGTTGTGTTAAGTTTAATGTCTTTTATTGCCTGTGTTTACTATTATTATAGTTATAAAATAAGTTTTATGTGTGCTGATCAAACAAACTAAATCTAAATCTCAAGCCAAGCCTTTGAGGGAAGGTTATCTGTCATAACAATGAGGAAGGAGAGAGAGCTTTGGGGGAAAAGTAATGAAAAAACAAAGCAGAAACACATCCCAACTCCTATTCCCTCCATGTTTCTATTCAGGTCTACTTTGCCAAGCACTCCCAGCAGCCAAAGCGAGGTGGAGACAGTAGACAACCGTGTCCAGGTCCTCAAATCCGTCCCCGTTAACTTGTCACTGAACACGGAGCACCAGGAGGCCAAACGGGAGCAGTTCAGCAGCACGACAGGGACGACCGGGGCAGCGTCAGGGGACGGAGGCTCGCCGGCTGTGGCCGTGGTGAAGGCTGAGATGTACGCGCCCGTCTTCATGACGGGAGCGGGCGTTCACTACAGGGTGGAAGGAGAAGAGTCGGCGAGGGTGATCTACGAACAGAGTCCGTACGAGGTTACCACTGTCAGTCACAGCTCGTATGTGAAAGAAGACCAGCAGAGTCCGCCTGACAGCCCGTATGAAGAGGAGAGAGACGGGGTGAGAAAGGGGGCCACAGTCTGAACAGATACTGTAAATTACACAACAGTGAAATTCACTGGATAAGAGGGAATGAAAAACAAATTTCATCTACACCAAACTATGTTTATTTTTCTTTCCTTCTGTAATAACTTATTTTTCTGATAATTTTAACTTTTCAGAGGTTTAAAATGATTCATATGAAGCAACTTAAGGAGGGAAAATAACATTGGTTTGGGACCACTGCCCTAAAATTCACTATTACTGATGACAAAAGCTATTGTTGCATTTCTTGACAAAGTTTCTTGATGCCCTATTTTCTTTCATTCTTACAGAATACAGTCAAAATACACGTCAGACTAGATAGAAGTAGATTTGTATATCACAGGTAGATATTTTAGTGTCAGTCACTGCTTCTGTCGAGATGAGATCAGGCCCCATTTCCAATAACAACTTTGCAGAATTGATTCACAAAATATGTTTTGCTTTGAGAAAAGGACTCACTCTTTGCCTGCATTTATTATTCATTGCTATCATCTTCCCAATCTACGTGTACGAACCACGGCTGAATGAGCTATGAGGTACACAAAAGGGAAATTATGGCACTACAAGACTGAATTTCACACGCTGTTGATCTTTAGCAGTACATGCAAGGGTGGAGTTGTTGCGTAATGCTACATGAAGACGGATAGATGTTTAAATATGATTCACTGAGTAGTCCAAAGGTTCATTATTTGAACAGGAATCTACAAGCAGAGGTTGAATTACTGCCTGCAGATGTTGTCACTCTGCTGTTGAACTGTGTTTTTTTCCTTTGTTTAACCAGTTCCTCTCAGGCTTAATGAACTTGTCATTGTGCCCAAATAATTTCCCCTTTCTGTGTGTTTTCTGTGTTCTCAGCAGAAGTATCACACACCTTCCTCTCTGGCTCCAGATGACTTCTTATTTCACCAGGAGGGAGTGTAAGTCGCCCAGAATACACTCACTTAGTCTGCTCGTTATTGCAGCACAAATATTCATCCATCCAATACGGGTCATTTTAAAATCAAAACACTGACATGAAGTGATCCAGAAAGGCATGCAAAAGTTTGTGTTGTTGTACCCCCATCCCATCGTGTTATGTCTAATCACATATTATTCTCTATGTGTGTGTATACAGCGATAGCTTCCAGTACACGCTGGACGCTACTCGCTCGCTACGTCAGAAACTGGGCGAGGGACCGATGACCTACCTGAACAAAGGCCAGTTCTACGCTGTGACGCTCAACGAGCTCAGTACCAACAAACGCCTCCGTCACCCCATCAGCAAAGTCCGGGTGAGCTGATCAATTGTCTTCATCTTCAGTTTATTCGTGATATGTTTTCTTTCATATTTAAGTCTACCCATGATTCATGTCTTTCAAAGCTGCTCTAATGTTATTTGTGCATAAAAACAATGTATGATTGTGTAACATGAAAAGTGCCGCAAACCCACAGAGAATTATCACATTACATGACTCTGCAGTTTCCCTCAGCTCTACAGAGCGTTTTAGCATCTATCAGCTCATTGTTTTGATTTTACCGCCTGCAACACCGCTCACATTACTGTAGTTTCCAGATGCATGCTACCTGCCCAGTACTTAACACCAGAAAGACAAAGTTAAAGACTAGCTGATGATCATAGTTGGAAAAGACCCAAAGAGAGCTAAAGGAGAGTGAATATTGGACATTCATCACACACAAACACTACTCCAAAAAAAGTGCCTGGCAAGACAATAGATTACAATTCTGGTTTATTACAACTAATATTTGTAGTTTTGGCCATTAATATTAATGGTTACTATGACATTCCTATGACATTTAATTGCTGAGATTGCTACTAGAAGCTCTACAGGGCAAGATTGACAGAGATCAGACAATCAGACAGGTTGCCAGATGATGTACTGTGCCGTTAGTCACTTTATTTGGTGGTTAAACTGAAAGTTAGTACACCTAAAATGTTGGTAATACATAAGAAAACTGTGTGTGGATAACTACAGCAAGAGCAGTCCATAACTCTCTTCTTAACAAATGTGTCTACTCTGGAAGTTTAAAACGTCAACAACTCAGGTTTCCGTGTTTCATGCCTTGTCAGACTTCTATTGTGCCGTGTTGCTGTATAACTCAGTAATAAACTTAGTGCAAACCTTATTATTATTAATTATCCTTTAAGAAAGCTCAGTCCCAAACACAGGGGCTGAATCATCTGGATCTAAAACTTGCCCATCACTTGGTCGAGATTCATCGTCTTGTTCTCTTTCTCAGAGCGTGATCATGGTGGTGTTCAGCGAAGACAAGAACCGAGATGAGCAGCTTAAGTACTGGAAGTACTGGCACTCCCGGCAGCACACAGCCAAACAGAGAGTCTTAGACATCGGTAAGACTGGACTCAGTGTTCTTAGTGTTTATATGTGAATTACAGCAAATTCTTCAAATGAATGAATCAAACAAATGAGACAAAAGACATTGACAGATTTATGTTGTTGCAAATGCTGGAATGCACTCAGCTAATAAACAAGGCATGACCAAACTAAAAGCAAACAAGCCCCCACCCAACTGTCTGCCTCAGGCTGTTCAGCTGCCCACCATCACACACACACACACACACACACACACCTGAATCTCTTAATGTCTAGGTGTTGCTGGGACACACAACATAAATCCTCTAATCTCCTCGACAATCTCTGTCAGACTGAGCAAAACACTGATGTGAGAAAAAAAACTTGATAAGCCAAAACACTGTGACAAACTTTCTCTCTCTGGAAGCATTTCCCACGAATAAACGCTGCTCATCCGAAGCTTCGTATTTGTATTTTAAGACTTTTGACCTTTGTCTGCCGGTTGATGGATTTGAATTTGAACCAAGCTTTTTTTCTACGCCTTATTGAATGAGTGTGTGTGAGAAGCTTGGAGGCGGTTTGCGTTTGACAAGCTTGGGCCTGCTCACCAGGCAGAGATTCAGAGGTATGTGGGAGACTTGAGGTGGATGGGAGACACACATACACACGCAGCTTGTTGGGACAGGGAGAGGAATGCTAGCCACACTGTTACCTTGGCTGTTTCTGGTCTGTTGAAAGTAATTCTTGCCCAATTTAGATCTTCATCTTAATTCCTGTATTTACATCAAGCAAGACAAATCAGTCTACGATTCTCACGTGTCTTCGTATCTGCCTACCCGTGTGTCAGGAGAGACATTTAAGCTTTCATGATAGTAGAAATAAGAAAAATACAAAATTCAGGTGCACAAAGTTAAGTTTAGTTTTAAACATTTCTGAAATCTTTACCTATTTCTTTTTAAATATGTTTGCCACATCATTGCCACAACATTTTTTCTTGGCAGGGCAAATCACTCTGATGCAAACAGACCTCGCTTTGTAGTAAAGGAACAGTATGTTATTTTTGCATCCTGTTAATCCTGCTAATTTGCATTCTTGTAGGGAGTTAGATGAAAAAATTGATACTATCATATCTTTCTATAAATATGAAGCTGCAGTCATGAGCTTAGCTTAGCATAATGACTGGAAACTGGGGGAAACAGCTAGCCTGGCTTTGTTCAACGTACCAACACCTCTAATATTCACATTAACATGTCAACAAAAAATCACCTGGCTCATAATCCCTCATATAACTGAAAAAATTAGCCTGTTAGTCTTTATTTTTAGTACAGAATAAAGAAACTAGCTTCACAGGTGCTGGTGGCAAAAATGTGCCAGGCTAGCTGTCACTGTTTCTATTCTTTATGCTAAGCTAAGCTAACTGTAGCATCATATTTACTGTATAGACATGAGACAGGTATCGATCCACAAATGAGGATGCTCAGAAAGTGCTTAACTCACTTAAAATACTTTGAGCAGACACTTATTTAATCCCCATAGTTTTCTTTATGGTAGGGTGTTATTAGGGTTAAAAACTTTAAAGACGTAGGAATCTAATCTCTTCAGCTCTAATTTATATAGTGTATGACTGTGCACTAAGGTGAAGAACCTCCACTCAAACAGCTCTTTAGGTCAAATGACAGTCCCCTCCACCCTGCTCCCCAGAGCCAGGTCGACCTGTAGCTGGATGCAGCCTGTAACCTGAAGCTGTCCAGAGAGCTTGATTTGAATAGCGGTGGAGGGTTTGTCAGGGGAGGGGTGGGCGGGGGTTCATCATGTCCCTGGGCCGTGTCACAGAATGGATCATTTGAATGGGGTTATTTAACGGAGGATGCTGGCAGATAAGCATGTTGCCGCCTGTCCTGCAGCTTCGTGCACCTGCTACAGAATCAGGAAGTGTCGCTGTAACAGCGGTTAGGATGATGGATGAGGTCCGAGGTGACTGAAAGAGAGGGGGGATGCTCAGAGGTGTGACCAGCAGAATTGTCATAGGCCGAGCTGCTTCTCCAAATCACGTCTGTTGCATCCAATCAACATCTGTCATACAGACTTCTTCAGAAGAGCTTCCCCTCCCCCCACACCTTTCCAACGTCGGTTTAGGTGGAGCAATGTCCGAGCGTTTTTGTAACTTTCTGTTGAGCTCTCCTGTTTCATTCCTAACTATTTCTCTCACTTTTAAACAATACTGCACCTCCCCCTTCTCTCCAGTTTTGTACTCTGCCTTCCAGTGTGGCTGTTTAGAACAACTATAAATACTTTTCCGTCATATGAACCAGTTGTGTTCGAGCATAAGTTTACCTTAAGGCTGGCATCATCTGTATTTACCTGCCAACAAACCCCATGAAAAGATCCAAACTTTTCTCCATTCATTCACACTTTCTTACAACGCCCAAGCCTTTACGTTAAACAGGTCACACATGTGTAATATCATTTTTAACCTGCTAGTCACTGTAGTTTTTAGCAGACGTCACTCAAACAGGAGTAAAATGTGCAGTTGTTGGGGGCTATTCTCATTTACTCATCTCTGGATTTCATTTATATGAGCAGGACGGCATATGTGGGATTGACTTAAAATAAACTACAGTGCATGTCCATTGTAATGAAGGAACAAGTACTACAGTGTGGCTCACTGATGTGTTTTTAATAGTTTTAGACAACAATAGAGTTCTGCGGCACAGAGGAAGAAGGCTACACAGGCAGTACTTGTTATTGGAATCACTTCTTTATTGAATGTCGTAAAACATCACTGGTCTTATCCTTTAAATCAGCCTATACACCAGCAGACTATGTTTGGACTACTGATGTACATCAGTGGAGGAATGTGGCACTCTCATGAGCAAACACTGCTGTTGCTTAAAAATGGCTTTTGACATCTTGATGGACTCTTGATTTATCTAGAAAATCTCTCTTTTTCATGGAATTGAGACAAACGCTGCTGCTTTCTACTGGAACATCATCACCAAAACTACAAATCATGTCTGTAAATACGATAACAAAGGTCCTGAAGCGGCAACGTTGCAGTTATTCAGCGCTGTAATTTCAGCTACCAAGACGCTCCCACACACAGGTCAACAATTCTCAGCCGATGCGCTCACCCGACTGGCTTTTCATATGGTTCTCGGAGCCACAGGCTTCCTGTGTTTCCTCCTGCTGCCTTTGAAGCATTTAAGAGTTTGTTTGCCCAAATAGATAAGGGTTTATCTTATAAAATTGAAGCGTGCCATTCGATGGCTTATCTTAACAAGCAATAGCTACTGGATTGTGTCATTTATTGACCAGTTTTTGCCTGTGTATGGAGGGACAGCTGATGCTTTCATAGCTGAAGTTATGTTTGAAAGATAAACCGTCTTTCTGTTTGTCCTCCCAGCTGATTACAAGGAGAGCTTCAACACAATCGGCAACATTGAAGAAATCGCGTACAACGCCATCTCCTTCACCTGGGACGTGAATGAAGAGGCCAAGGTACAAAACAAAAATGACACTTCTTTTCTTGTTTTTTTTTTCTTGCAGGATATAAATGTCACTGTAATTTTCCCAGGAACCGGTCTACTATATTTACTCTAGCTGGAGGCGTGTTGTAGATGTCAGAAAAGCAGCAGGACAGGTTTTATTGTGCTGATTCAAGTATTGGCAAACAAATTCACTCTTGTTTGACAAATTAACCGGTTTTTGACTGTGATGCAAGCACCCGTACACATCACCAACACTGAAGAGCTCACTTAGACCATGATATGTGAATGGAAAGCCTGAAGCAGCACCTTTGCATAGTCTGGTCTGTTTTCGACTGTCTGCCATAAAACTGATGGGCAGTGTTGTGTACTTTTGCTCTGTTTGTCTTCTTTGTCTCTGTGAAGCCCACTCCTTTGTGGCCACTCCTTAGATGGAGCCACGTCACTGTTTGAACTCCAGAGGCCCCCCAAGGGCCAGCACAAACCAATCCCCGTCCCCACCCTCTGTTGTTTGTTTTGCCCTCATTTCTGTGTGAATGCGACTGACTGTGTGTGTGAGTCAGTCTCTGTTTGTGTGTGTTATGTGGCTCTTGCATTGTAATGGCTGCCCGGGGACAAAGACGTTGCTGGAGGAAATCCAAGCACACTTCTCTGCGCCAATATTGACTCTTTCTCTCTCTCTTTCTTTTAATCTGTGTGACTATATATCAGGAACAGGTGTAATTCCCAGGCCGTTTATTGCACATGCTTCTTGTGTTTTAGATCTAGTTGGCAAAGTCTAAAAATAGATATCTAAAAGAGATAGATCACATTTATTTTGGTGGAATTTCATACTTTTATACCTAATAAAAAACCTTTATGTCTCAGCAAAGTCCAACGACTTCTTGACAAACTCTTTATACCTAAAAAACAGTATCTGACGTTCAGTAATTTGACTTACTTTGTGCACATAATGTGTTCCAAACATCTATACCAGAGCTCAGCATACACAGTACAAGTTGTGTACTTCATGTATATTTATAGGAAGATAATTTCTTCAAATTATTTTGTCTTTTATTTCATAATAGTCAGTGAAGAGGTGTCAAAGTGTGAAAAGTTGTGATTACGTGGTCACAACCTTGCAATAAAATAGTATTTTGTACTGGAGTGTCATGCGCAGGTTGGAAGAAGAGTGAACTAAACTAAACATGTGTTCTCATTAATCATCAGTGATCTTTGTGCCCGGATCATCTTCCCACATGTTCCTGACATGAGTCACAGGGCTCGGGTCAGTTAAATGAGCTGTAAATAGCAGAAATGCTATATGTGTGTGCTGTTGAGACATATATGTGACTCTGTGCTTAACCCTTTATAGGGCACTCATTGAAATACTTGGAAATTTAAAATTTCAACCCTGGAGTGTTATTGGTGGATATAAGAAGACATTTTTTCTTTTTTGACTTTTTAAAAAAAGTTTCAGTTTTAGGCTGCAAATCGAAGTCAAAGAAGTTACCATATATACGGTCACTCGCCCTACTAGGGTAAAAGAAATTCTCAAAAATTATGTGGAACATTTATTTCCAAATTAACAATCAGACATATGTCTCACGGAACTTATGACACTTATTTCAAAATATCACGCATGTGATACAGTGTAAAAAATGTTAGGGTTAGGGTTAGAGTATAATCCATTAAAGGCCATAGCAACGCTACCTGTGACATAGCCTGACATTCGTTGATTGGCTGGAGAAAGTCACGTGATTCTGCTCCTTCATTGAGAGACGTGGGGCACCATTTTAAAAGCCCATGGAAGTGACCATATATGGTTCCTCGCCTGATAAAGGGTTAATTCAAGCTGTCAGTCACTAGACTCTCATCAGGGTACATCCCAGATTATAATGGCATCAAATACATGTAAATTTACAGTTGTAGCTCTCAATGTCTAAATACATAGAAACAAAACTTGATGAACACAGAAATAAATGCAGAAATATAACAGTTTTATGTTGCTGCAGAAACCCTGCAGGAAGTAGCACATGTTGTCAGTGGTTGCCAGCTTATTAAATGTTCACTTTGCCCAAATAACAAATAAAAGAAACAGTTTCTCACTAATCCCTTGTGCTATGCGACCGTGTAGTTACATGTAGTTTTGATTTTTATCTACCGGGATTTTGAGGTATCTGAAACTTCTGCAGCCAACCGAATGCAACAAAGGTGAAAGGAATTTTGTTTGTGTTTTTTGTTTTGTGCGAGCAGCCATGTATCTCTCCGGAGATAATCCCCTTCACTCTGGATAATCCATGGCCCTCACTGTAGACATTTTATAAGTGAACTATGTCTTTGGCAATAAAGCATTTCAAATCAGGATGCACCCTCTGAGCAGGCAGCCGCTCGTGTTTTTTAAAATTGGAAATTGTTTTAAACCACAAATAAATATAAAAATATCCATAAAGTGTTTCATTTTGTGCTGTTCAAAGACTGACTTCTATTTGCACTTGTCAATATTTTGAGTTTTGGATGTTTTGGTGGGTTAAATTATTTCTGTGTCCCTGTGGCAGATCTTCATCACAGTCAACTGTCTGAGTACAGACTTCTCCTCCCAGAAGGGGGTCAAGGGTCTTCCTCTGATGATCCAGATCGACACGTACAGCTACAACAACCGCAGCAACAAGCCGCTGCACAGGGCCTTCTCACAGATCAAGGTCTTCTGTGACAAGGTGAGAAATCACTTTGTCTGCATCAGTGATAGGGAACCAGTCTGAAAAAGGTTCATTATTTTGTCAGTAAACGGAGGGAACAATTTGTATGCTCGTAAATATTTTTGGGGTTCATTGTGACGAGGGCTTCTGTCCCCTGTTGTTATATGAAACAAGAATTTTAAGTGAATTCAAATGTGTTATATTAAAGGAGGAATATTGCTCTTACTCTGCCAGTTAATTTCTGCTTAATTGATTCATTGATTGAATTTATAAAACATCAGAAAATAGTGAAAATGCTTCCCCACAGCCCACAATGAAATTTCTTGTTTTATAAAAGAAAAAATATTCAGTATGTGTCAAAGAAAAGCAAAAAGCAGAAATTCCTCGCAGTTGGGAAGCTGAAACCAGAGAATAATTAGCATAATTAGCATTTTTGCTTGAAAAATTAATCAAGTAATTAACCGACCAAAGAGCTCCCCGTTGTCATTATGAATATGTATTTTTATGATGGTTTGAAATGGGTCATTTTACAAGAAGAGTGCTGCTTTATTTCAACCCTTTCATCTGCAAAAGAATAAACAGTGTGCACATGAACAAAATGAATCACGGGAGATGTAATTCATGCACTAATGCATTTTCTGGAGAGGTAAAGTTGCCCTTACATGAGGCTTCACCAGATGTAGCGATTCTGTCATTTTCAAAGATACCTGATGTCACAGATTTTATTTTATTCATTTGCTGCTGTCAGACTTGTTGAGGCGTCTGGATCTTTACCAGAAAGTAAAAATGCTGCAGTGTATGTTGTAAATGTGTGACAGGAAGTGTGTTGTGACTGCACAGTGCTCAGGCGTATAGGTGCAGTGAGGACGTTAGATCATGATATCAGTCCTCCCTCTAGTGGCCTCACCTGCACAGTGAGCCTCCATATACACCTGTGCATACACACACACACCATGTAGAAGAAAAAAAGACATTTGATTTTCTGAGACTTTTCTGTCCAACAGAAATGATGCAGTGATTACTAATTTTGTGTAAGAAGTGTGTTTAAAGGAGGCTCGCAGCATTTCCACTGACTGATGTGTCGTTATGTGTTTGTTCATCTCAGGGAGCGGAGAGGAAAATAAGAGACGAGGAGAGAAAACTGTTCCGCAAGAAGTCAAAAGGTTTGAGCTGCATGATAAATCTGATATTATTATTAGATTAATGGTATTAAGATATTAATTTGAACATGTTTCTGTTTTGATTTTTTTATCTTCAGGGAAAGACGGAGGTGTAGGCGTGATAACTGTTCCCAAGAAGTCTGACACCACCTATTTCAAGACCATGACCGACCTGGAGGCTCAGCCTGTACTCTTTATCCCTGACGTTCACTTTGGCAACCTGCAGAGGGCTGGACAGGTAGATTACCTGCACACACAGACACAGGCACACACACACACACACACACACACACACACACATTCCTCACTATAAACAAAAGTGAAAGAACTTGTTTTCTTATCAGCTGAGTTTATCTGCTCAAAGGTGAAATTGGAGCCACAGCTCACTTTCACAAGTACCTTACTGAGGTACAAATTTAAGCTTCTTAGCATTTTCTGCTACTTCCTACTCCTACTTGACTGCGTCTCAGAGGGAATATTGTCCTTTTACTCCACCAAATTTATCAGACAGTTAATATAGTATAGTGATTTTTCATCATTTGGCTTGTGACACCTAAAAAAATAGAGGTGGTGCCTCGTTTAAAGGTCCAGTGTGTAGGATTTAGTGGTACCTAGCAGTGAAGTTGCAAATTGGAACCAAAAGTATGCTCTTGTATGCCTCACCCTCTCCTTTCAAGCATGTAGGAAAAACTCATTATTCACATAAAAAGCATAAAAAGTCCATATCTAGATCAGTGTTTGGTTTGTCTGTTCTGGGCTACTGTAGAAAAATGGCGGTTCAACATGGCGGACTCCATGGAAGAGGACCCGCTCTCAGTGTAGATATAAAGGGCTCAATTTAAGACAACGAACACAAAACAGTTCTTATACTCAGGTTATTATATACTAATGAAAACATACTAATGAATATTGTATTCTCTTTCTGAAAATAAATATTCAGAAATCTTACACACTGGACCTTTAAGACATCTTTGAGTTGCTGGCAGAGAGTGAGATTTTCAGATGATTTATTTATCAGTCAGAGTGGCCATTTTTATACAGACTGAGTAATTGCTAATACTTCTGTACTTTTACTTAAGTCAAAGGTGAATGCAGGACTTAAAGTATTTTTATATTGTTCAGTCAGTACAAATGAAATATTATACTTCATGTTTATGCATAAACCTCCCCAGTCTGGTGCCGAATGGAACAGTATTCGAGTAGTCCTGTTTTGCTACGCTCCTTAATTTGTTCCCCACTACCCCTAAAAAAATGTCGTTGGACAAACAACCCAATAATTTCTGGCTGCCTGAGGATATGGTCGCAGTTTAGGATTCACTTTAAGCATAAACAAGCTCTTGCCACTGCCCCTATTCTAGCAAACATCAATTTTGCCCCATCCCTCACAGACCCATCTTTTCAATTGTGGCATAGGAGAGGGATTAAATGTGTGATGGACCTTTTTAAGAAAGGGCACTTCATTTCCTTTGAAGAGCTAAAGAAAGACTTCAGTATCCCTCAGTCACATTTCTTTAGATACCTACAGGTGCGGAGTCATGTTAAAACACACTTCTCTTTAACAACCTCTCAGAGTACATGGATAGATGAATGCTTGAACATGGATCCAGTTGACAGAGGTCTGGTGTCTATGTTATATGATAATATCCAGAGGGTTGCCGTCATATCACTTAACCGTCTAGCAAGGCTGTGAGAGGAAGAATTAAGAACCACCATTTCAGATGTAAACTGGCAGACAGCAATTCCATTGGTACACTCTTCGTCAATATATATTCGACATGGGTTGCTGCAATTTAAGGTTCTGCACAGGTTACATTTATCTGCAAGTAAGCTAGCCAAACTTTAGCCTGGTTTAGACCCGACTTGCATCAGATGCAGGCAGGACCCAGCTAGCGTCAGTCACATGTTTTGGTTCTGCCCGAAACTGGCTCTATTTTGGACACGTATATTTGATACATTTTCATATATGTGTAATAAAGTTGTCAGTCCCAACCCATTGACTGCATTATTTGGGGTCGTCCCTCAGGAGACACCAATAACTGGGCACCAGGCTGAGGCTATAGCATTCTCCACTCTGTTGGCTCGACGTCTGATACTCCTTAGCTGGAAGAAGGTTACGTCTCAACGTCTCATAAGCGTTGGGTGGAGGAGGTGATGTCCCATCTCAAACTTGAACAACTTAAATACACTGCCCGGGGCACTACCCATAGATATTATAAAGTTTGGCAACCATTTATATCATATTTCGAGGTTGAACTCCCATCCCTCTATAGTGTAGCCTAAGTTACCCCCCCCCCCCCCTATACACTACTGTGAGTGTATAATGTGAAAAATAATAAAATTATTTGAATAATAATGTTTATGCATAAACCCTAGAGCTTTACATTAATAGTGCTTTATTTGCAGGTGTTTACCTTCAATACGGAGGAGATTGAGAGAGAAGGGTGAGTGTTTGAATGTTTTCATTTACATCAGGGGCAAAGAATAAAGTATGCAAATGAAATACAGTGGACATGCATGTCACTGCAAATGCAAACAAACAAACATAATGTGTATGGCTCGTGACTCATGTTTTGTTTTTGTTTTCAGGAGCGTGCTGGTGAAGAGGATGTTCAGGCCGTCAGATGAAGATCTGTGTCCGTCACCTCACAAACAGATCAAAGAAGAGACGCACAAGAGAGGTGAGGCTGCCTCTTCGTCTCTTAAGCGGTGTTCTTTCTTTTATCTCTTTTTAACTGACTTCAATAGTCAGTGCAGGACACAGACCCGAGAAATATCTGTTTCTGATTTTAAATGAGCGGACACAAACCAGACCAGAGTCTAAATCTTCTAATTATTTGAGAATGGTGAGATGGTAGTCTGTAACAATATTCTGCAGTTCAGCTCAAACTCTTTTGGTCCAGTTCCATCAGGTTTGAGGATGAATGCCAGACTGTAGATCTGCTTCTACTAACACTTTTCAGGACTGACTCAGTTTTAGTTTGATCATTTTTAAGTTCATTTATATTTCAAAATATAGCATGTAGCTTGTCTCTAGCTGCTTGTCCATTTTCAAACCATTTTAAATTAAAGTTACTTTTCTTATCAACTAATCCATTGAGTTTGCCAAGTTGTCATGGAATTGTAGGTGTTGGCCTAAAATATGAGATCGAAAGTTTAGTCTTGGCCATATAAACAGTATTTGACAAAGCCACTTCCCTGTGAGGTCCATTTCGTTCTGCAGATTTTGATCATGTCATGCAATCTTCCTTATTAGCTGCCTAGTTGTCATGGAAGTTTATTTCTATGAGTCATTAATTGATTATTTGGTTTAGAAAATGTCAAAAAACATCCCAAGGTGACGCCTTCAAATGTCTTCAAAAGTTTTAAAAATAAAAGATAAACGACAAACAAGAAAAGGATTTTCATTTGTTCTTTGAACAATTGATAGTTTCTGTAAATTAATTGTTTTAAGTTTTCTGTATTTGTATTTTTGTCGTGTGTTTTGATGATTCATATGTTAAAGAATGACTATAGTCTGGTGATCCAGTGTTACACCACAGCTTTGTTTAGGGAAAAGGAAGCCAAGAGTCCAGATTAATAATATAACAAAAACAGAGGTAGGAAGGCTACAAGAGGAAGAAGGTGAGCGGATGCTGCTCACACTTGAGACATAAATATAACCAAGGAGTTCAAACTTCCTAAATGAAATCACAAAGCAAAAGAGAAAACTCACTGTTAACTTAATTAACTAATAAACAGCTAGTGATTTTAAAGTATAATCAGTATTTTAACTATACATACCCCAGTAGTGCATCATTTCACAAGCTGATTAAGATTTACAATTTATCACAGAATGGTACATCAGCAGGCTGAGAGACCCAGACGCCATGACTGACTGAATTAGGGTACCCTCAGGAATCAGGACGATGACCAGCAAATCAGGATGAAGGAGCACACAGCTAGCCAGCATACACAAAAATGCTACAAGATACATTTCAAATAGGAGAAGTGTCACTGGCAGCCATATCACCCAGACTCGCTGTGTTATTTCACCCAAAGAAAAGCCTGTGTGAAACAAGGGTTTCATTTCTCTCTTTAAGTGTTGCTGTACTCCAAACACAGGTGTATAAACTAATTCTGCAGCTAACAGTTGAAGGTTTACTATTCCTCTTCTCTCTGCAGTGCTTTTGTACGTAAGAAAGGAAACAGACGAGGTGTTTGACGCTCTGATGTTGAAGTCTCCCACGCTCAAGGGCCTGATGGACGCTGTAAGTGCCTCTCTGATTGCGTGTGAGAGAGTTGAAGGTGCAATTTTTTTTGCAGCAGAGCGCCTATTTAAAACCACACTCACCTCTCATTCACAGATATCAGAGAAGTACGGCGTGCCCACAGAGAGGATAGCCAAAGTGTACAAGAAAAGTAAAAAAGGGTGAGTGAGGAAGCAGTTTGAAATTTTAGGCCTATTCGGAGCCTCATGTCGTGCACGTGAAATGAAAGTTTACGTGTGTTTTGTGTGTGTCAGGATCCTGGTGAACATGGACGATAACATCATCGAGCATTACTCCAACGAGGACACCTTCATCCTCAACATCGAGAGCTACGCGGACACCTACAAGGTCACGCTGACCGAGATCTGACAGCTTGTCAGCCGACGCGAAGGGGCTGCAGGTAGAGACGAAAAAGAGACTGCTGGTTGGCTGATATCTACCAGGCTGCTACTGAATGGCTGATAAGCTGACTGACAGTATTGGGGACAGTCCATTGGTGATGTTGCTCCGACGCTCCGACGCTCCGAGGTCAACGTCGACACGCCTGATCCCTCTCTGACACTGTTACACTATGAAGCAAGTCGTCCTTTCTGTGCAGGAGGACGACACAAAAAGAGGACATTATAGAAATACTTGTGAACTTGTTATATTTACTTCCTCATCGTACTCATCCTCTGTGTTGTGAGGTGAAATGACGGAGAACAGACCATGTTCTCCACAGTTTCATTTTTTATTGTATAAAAGAATTGGAATTGTTTTGAATGTACAGTCTTTGTGTTTTTGCCAAATAACACGTCAGGATTAGACTCATGAAATACCTGATGTACTGTATGTAGCCGCAGCTTGAATTAGTTGGTCCTAAGTAATTTAGCAACTTCTTTGCATGCCATCTTTTGTTTTTGTTAGTTGTGGTATTATTTATTAATGCTTTTAATGACAATATTTTGCATTTCGTTAGCAATTTAAGAGTACTCAAGGAGTTTTTCAATGGGTTATTGAATGTGCTTGGCTGTGTTAAAAAAATGAATAAAAGATATCAACATAGAGATGTCATTTTTACATGTCTACAGCCATGCAAGCAGCTCATTGAAGCTGTATCAAAGGCACAGGTTTCTCTGAGCTAAACGCTAACGTACGTAATGTACATGCTAACGTGATAAGCTAGGCTAATTATGATATATTTGAGGAAAACGTATGCAGCAGTGTTCTTTCTGTATTTTGAGATTATGCTACTGTTACTATACTTAATTAAATCGTCACAACGTCTATTCATTAAATTATTTTTCAATTAGAAAGGAAGCTCAGGAAAAAAGCTAGCTAGCTTCCCTTGATATGGCATTAGCTCTTGTTTTAGCAGTCTAGTTGGCTGTCTTTAGCTTTATTTTATAGCAGGCTAATTGTATTTTTATGATATCTTCTTGCACACAATTTTTTTTTTTAATGTTTTAATTGTATGGCTTAGTATGGCAGTATAGTTTGTTCAACATCTTAGTTTAGTGGGTTGCATGCTATCATTTGATAATTAGCACTTAACACTGGAACTGGAGCCAAGTCTGATGGGAATGTCAATAGTTTTGCTAATAATAATTACTGAATAAATAATACATTTTGAGCTGATGGTGCTTCAACATTTTTACAATGACATGTCACAACATTTTATGTTAGTATGTTAACCACTGTAGCATGTTAGCATGCTAACATCTGCCATTAAGCAGCATTGTACAGATTAAAAGTTTTTGACACGATGATGGTGCTAGTCAGGATTACAAAATATATTCAAATTCATCCTGTCATCATCGTTCATCATGTGTGTTCATGGTAATGTGATAACATTTCATTGAAAATCACAAATGACCTACAAATTGGTGATAGAGAAAAAGGAAGGAAATCACAAAAGTCAACAGGATTTATCCTCTGGGAACCATGAAATTCAATGGCAATCCTTCCAGCAGTCATTAACATTACAATCACTTGAGTCATGCTGTTAGCAGGGCTAATTATGTCTTTATTACACCCTACATTATTTCTACAATATATAAAAAACACAATCAGCCATTTTCCCATTTTGTCTTTATTTGAATAACAAAATGGACATCCTACACAGAACACATAATGCAAGTTAACAATACAAAATCTACAAAATGATACAGTGACAAAGTTTTTTTGTTCGACAGGTAACAACTGTACAGTATAAATGGATACAATACTGTGTTTTTTTTATTTAATTCATCTATATTTGGCACTTGACCACAAATTGCTATTGAAGTGAAATGTGGTACTGAAGTACCTTATCACCTACTTGAAATGTGCAGAAGCCCAGGGAATTAATTTTTTCCCCCAAAGTCATCATTCATCATCTGTCTGCCAAAACTATTGTATCTCATGGTGTTTTGAGACCAGCAGGGAGAGGAAGATGTAAATTAAGCAGAATGGAAGCAGTAAAGAGCTTCCAGTAAATCCTCCAAAAACAAAGTGGAGTTTGGTGGATATTGCCACTACCAAGTCAATGCTTTGTTCTATTCGTTGTCTGTTACTGTGTGTCACAGTCACAAAAATATCTGTAATCTCCATCAGCAGTCAAATTGTCTTTCTAGGAGTTGTATTTGAAATAAATGTGGTACACATGAACAAAGTGTGCACACTGAAGACATAAAGTCCCATTTACAGATGTTATTGTTGCACTTTAATGATGCATGCACCACTTGGAGATTGTTTACACACCATTTACGCACAGTACAAGAAAAACTTAATGACTGCCAATGTTTGCTGGCTTCCTGGGAAATGTGATGTTAGTAGTGCGGGGTGGTGGTCAGGGGGGAATCAAACTCAGATCCATTTTCTCTCTCAATGTAGCGGTGGATATGCAAAAGCTGAAAGGATAGCAATATGTGTGGTCCTCTCCTTGTTAACCTCTCTATCATAAATATGCCTGAATATACTGTACAACTTTCTTTCATATATTTGTCAAGTAAAAGAAAATAAAACGTCATCGATCGTCACATTCCAATAATTTATACGTCAAAATTTTAAAGTCAATTTCTTCCACTGCAGCAAATCACCACAATGTTATCACAGAGTAAAAGAATATATAAGTACATACTATATATATTCATAAAACATCTAACTTTTTTTTTTTGCTGATACACTTGATGAACCAAGAAAAAAAGAATCACAGCTCAGTTTATATGCATACGTCAAGTTCATGTATTCATCAGTAAAATGTGTGTTTATGTGAAGTGTGTGTGTGTGTGTGTGTGTGTGCGTGTGTGTATATGGACACAGAACTTGGCATAAAAAGTCACTTTCAAAAGAACAGACGGTTGCAATCTGTAGTCAAAATATTCCCCTTCATTTAGAAATCTGAGTCAGTTTTGGTTTGATGTAACATTCCTCCAAAATATACATAAAAACAAAAAAAAAAAACATCATCAGTCCTCTCTAAAACTAAACTTCCCAGATCACCTGTCTATATAATCCATACTGTAAGCTGTGAACAGACTCACATACTTCATTTCATCCAGTGTTAACATGGAGTTAGACTTCAATACTTTGAAGAGATCTGTCCGTCGTCACACAACAACCCGAGTCAGTTAAAGAGAACAAAACGAGCACGATTCTCTTTTAAATAAGGAACAATGCTTTAAAAAAAACAAAAAAAAAAACAAATAAAAAGAAAACTTGGATTCGGCTCAATGTACCTCATGAATCAGTTGGATTATCCTCGCTGGCTGTCCTCTCAGACGCAGCTTTGATTCAGTGTTAAACAAGTCTTTGATGGGATTTCAGTCCTTCAGGTTATATTTGTACCGTTTATGAGACCCATGTTGTCTGCAGCTTTTGACCAAGCGTAGAGGCACACGTACGGTACGTGCGTGTGAGCGTCTGAAAGATTATATATGCATCATGCTTTGGTATTTGTAGTATGTACAGTTACATTACACGTGTGTGCGTGCGTGTGCATGTGCCTCTAGAGCTCATGTGATCAAATGTCGACAATCTCAGGTGGGTCAGCTGGGAGAGATTTTGAAAATTTGTTAAATTGTTTAAACTGCGATGATAAAAAGTCCAGTTTTCTACTGCCCAGCACTGCTGGGATCACACTGAAGCAGCCGGACGATGGAGGGATCGTTCTTTGCTCCTTCAACAAACTCCTCAAGAGACAGTTTACCTGAGAGAGAGAGAGAGAGAGAGAGACAGATTGAAGTTTATTGGTTAATTGTCGTGTTTATTTGTTGCAGCAGATCTAAACTGATAGATCAAATGAAAATACGAAGCAGATAATCTTCACTGAGACTATGTGACACGTTATTTTAGAACATTTTTAGACAGAAATACATTTTTTTCAGTTTATTAATTTATTTAAAAGTGTCAACTCAGACTGCTTCTAGACTTTTTGTATTTAAATGAAGTTGTTTGGGGTGCTTCTGATCATTTGTGCTTTTATTTAGCACGATCTGGACAGTGTCACATGACAAGTTCATCCAATAAATAGGCCTATATTCTCCACCGTGTGGTATGAGTATGAAAAGTCATGACGTGATGTAACATTATCCACAGACAAATTGGACTCAAACTGGGCGTATTCAAGAGCCTGATCAGGTTGATTAAAAAAATAGAATAATATCTGATGAGTCACTGCTTTATTAGAAAACATTTCAAAAGTCGGTTCTTTTAAATCACATTCAGTTCTAGCCTTTAAAGAACAACAGGAAACCATGCAGCAGACTGCAGGCTGTCTGAGGAAGTCTTACCATCTCGATTTGTGTCCATCTGCCTGAAGATCTTGTCTGTGCGTTTCTCAGGTGTGGACTCATCCTCAGGCATCTTCATCACAGAGGAAACCATCTTGTAAATAGCCTGAAGACAACAGAGAGGGTGAAAACAATATAAGTGTGACGCTTTCTGATAACTGTCGTTTTGGTGAGTTAAGACTGAACCAACTGAAATAACACTGTCACTTTGAGTAACTTCCTCTCACTTTTCAAATAGTATATATCTCATATGACATCAATGATAACGACAACCATAAAGTACGTACAGGCTGATCACATTTCATATCAGTTAGTCAGTCCTGCCAGAAGTACAAGGTTATATGAATCAATGTTGCATCAGACGGATTGTTGCAACGAAAAGAAACATTTCAGTGAAATATATATACGACCCATCAATCAACTCTTCTCTTCTGGGAGGAGATAAAGGATTACTTTCATTTAGGTCTGGCTCTGGGGCCTGATGTGACTGCACTGAAACAAGCAGAAATATTAATGTCCAAAAGACTTCGAGTTTAGGTTTTTAAATGGACGATAAATCAAGAAAAGTGAGTGTGTTCGCCTCGCTGTTTAGGTTTTCTGAAATATTTAAAGCTGAAGCTGCTACGCTGTCCCGCCTGCACCATGATTCTTCAGTCTTCATTCCTTCAATCTTTCCCTAACTTTGAGACGTGTGAAATATTCCTCACGATGATAAAGAGCTTGTCAGATCATCACTCCAAACAGCAATGCAGCAGAGCAGCTGTGTACATCTGCCTCCATCACACACACACACACACACATACACACAGAATGTGCATAGGGCTTGCAGGTATCAGTTCCATTCATTGTCAGTTGGTGCTTTGATTTTTTTATTTAGTTCATCAAACACTTAATCTGTAAAATGAAAAAAGTCTGACTAGCCTCAAAGTGTGAAGTATTTAATTATGTGTGATAAGGAATAAGCAGCTCCACCCTTTGAGGAGAGGAATCAGCAAATGTTTGGCATTTGCAGTAGATAAATGAACCATTACTGTAATAAATTCAATTTCTGAATCAATTAATTCATCATTTACAATAATTTATTAAGCAAAATTGCCATGTACCATCTTCCTGCATGTGAAGATTTGTTACTTTTCTGTTTTTTATACACCATAAATTGGTAATTGGTAATTGTGATGCACACTGAGGTTGTAGCACCACCTGAAATCAGGCAAAACTTGTTTTGCACGCTTTCCCCCTTTTTACTGGGAGGTGTAGCGGTAGTTCATCGGTATTTGTGGCAGGAAATTGGTTTTACTTTCCTTTTTATCTGTCAACTATCAGTATTTACAATCTATTAATAATAGTTCCTGCAAAGTGAGGCGACTGACCGCAGCTTGGAGCATCTCTACTGCTCGTGAACACATTGAGGTGTTTTGGAGAAGTGAATCAAAGTGTGTGGGTTGTATTACTGCCAACACTGGTTGATGCACAGTTTCCATGTATGGATGAATCAATAATGAAAGTAACCATCAGATATAGCTCTATATTGGGACAATGACGAAGGTGTCAAGGCCGTCCTACACATAAAACACACTTGCTCACTTTACACAGTCACACTGTAAATACAGACCACTGACTCGGAGAATAGGATTACACATTTTGGCACTCTGCTCAACTTAGCACTATGAAGTCTGATGTAACAACATGTGTAAGGTATCGCTGGTGTGCGAGTATGTGAGACTCTGGCAGAAGTATGAACCGTTTACCCAATAAGACAAGGAGCCTGTGTGAGACTATTTGTTGTAAAGTAACCCTGGAGCTCGACAGGAAATGATGAAGGGGGTGGGGGGTGGTGCTGGTCTTCCTAGAACTGCACAGTTTCTGGATGTAGTGCTGAGTCAATATGAGGATCAGAGGAGGGCCGCTCCCTTCTAGAAATACACCACAGCCAAGTCTTATTTAGAGAAGTCTGAGGGCCTAAGAGGAACTGCTGGTTTCTAAAATTACACAGCGGCTGCTTTTCCTGCTGTGGGCAGTCAAATGGTGCAGAACACAGAAGCAGATGGATATATAGTGTAGCAGCTGGTGTGGATGGCTGAACAAAATGTTGCTTCACTGCAGGAATAGTTATAGGACCAGAGAATATGGTGTTACCATGATGGAATGCAATGGCCACTGAAAGTCTGTGAGCTATATAAAGCTAGAGAGGCTGAACGGCTGAGAGAGTGAAGGGTAGGGGGAAATAAAGATGGAAGGAACCAAAACAAACAGACCAAAAAGAAAACACGCTGTGAATAGTAAACCCACCGTTACAATCTCCAGCATCTCTGCCTTGCTAATGTATCCGTTCCCGTCCAGGTCGTACATACTGAACGCCCACTTCAGCTTCTGGTCCAGCCGGCCACGTGAGGTCACACTCAGGGCAATGATGAACTCCCTGAAGTCTATAGTCCCATCTCCATTGGCGTCAAACGTGCGGAAGACATGCTCGGCGAACTTGGAGGCGTCTCCGTAAGGGAAGAAGTTGGCGTAGATCTTCTTGAACTCCTCCATGGAGAGCGCGCCGCTGGGGCAGTCCCGCAAGAAGCCCTTGTACCACTCGGTGATCTCGTGCTCGGTGAAGTCCGTGTTCTCCATCAGGTCCTGCATGACATCGGGACGGAGCTTGCTGTTCTGTTTGCCCATGGTCGCGGCTTCTGTTGAGGCTGTGGTTGATGTGAGGGCAGCGGCGATTTAGACTGCTGACGGTGAAAAAGAAAGAAAAGAGAAGACAGAAAAAATGTTGTTAGAAATAATATGAAATGACCATGAGCCTTTTTGATATGAGAAGAGGTAAGAGGAAAACGGAGGAAGGACAGTGACGTAAAAAGGAAAAAAACTTAATGTCCTTAATGTACTTTCACATGTTAAAAAGTTGGATCAACTTCTTATAAAAAGGTAGCAGCTTTTGCTTTCCTTGAAATTCAAAGTAATACAAGATGTCTCTTTAGCAGTTAGGTGAGAAATCCAAAACAGTGAGCTGAAAGATGCTAAACGCTCTATGGAACTCCTAAGTTGGGTAATTCTCAGAGAGTTTGTCACTATGAGTGACCTCTTTCACATTACATACAGCATTGATCCATTGTGAATTTCTAACAAACATTTTTTGATTGATTGGAGAAGCTTTAACCCTGAAGAAAAAATGCTATTTCACACAGCAGATAATGAATGTGCCGCCGTGCTCTAACTAATTGACTTAAGAGATAAAATGCTTTAGGATCTGATTGGCTTACCACCTCTGCCGAAAACCTTAACCTAACCTTAACCTAACCTAACCTGTGTACTCGAGCTGTTAACAGCACAGTGTTGTTATCACAAAGAGCTGTTACTGAAACTTATTCGGGTATACCAAGTGCTAGGTCAACATACTGTTTCAAAACTGGCTTCTACTAACTCTAAAATGAGAGAATACAGTCTTCAATTTTCTTCATGTCATCTCTTTATATTAGTTTCACTGTCACTGACTTGTCTTTTTAAGGTGACAGTTTCGTTGAGAGATTCAAGATTTTCCTCTCTTATCTTTTTTCAGTTTGCACGTTGCCGTTTTATGAGCAAACGTTATCACAGAAGCAACGACAAAAGGCAAGGAGATACAGTGAGTGTGTGGTCTCCTGCACATGCACTGCAAGGTTGTCTCCCGTGCACCTGCGACATGAGACCACCACGTTTTCATGGTACAAAGCCGCCACAGATGCACAGCTACGCCCACATTTACAGTGTAGCACACACACACGCTTGATAAACCCCATTGCATGCCAATGTGTCTGTGCACTGCAGATGCACCTTCCATTTCCTGCAGGAACTATGATGCTGATGCCTTGATACACACGTGCACATCCTCTGTATTAATAGATGGGCTAGTTTATTGACTTAGTTTGGGTTTTGATGAAGTATTTGCAATAAAAACTGACTTGATAGTAACAAACTTCAAGTCTAATTTGACTGGATGAGCCTACATGCATGCTAGCCACAGAATTGATCCAGCTAACAAAAAGAACACACTCACCATACACTAACCAATGAGCCGTTGCATTGCAAGTGAACAGGGAGTCTTAATGCTCAACAGAGGATGCGGTTGATCATCTAACCCTGCAGCTAATGTCCTTAGTGTTTTCCCCTGACAGGCTGCTAGCTGCTGCTGAGCTCTCCAGGCTAAAGACAAGAGAAAAGCTATTCTGAGCTTACCCGAGGATAATGACAGATAAAAACAGCGATGTCATGTCAGGCCATGGCAAATTACTGTACAAGTAGCTTGTTCCAGGAAGGAGAGTAAAGATGTCTCACCTCTGTGTTTCTAGTCAATGTCTTAATGTCTTTTCTTACTTTGTTTAGAAAAAAGGGCAGTTTATCAAATGCAAATGAAAATGAAACAAACAAATATGAGTATTAACTAAACATACCTTATGTAAAGCATTTCAGTGTCTATTTACTGACCCTAACACTTGAACTGTCAGGTATCACTGGATGCAAATGTGGACCGTTTACCATCCCATTTGATTTTTCTAAAGTTTGCTCTTTCAGCTGGTTCATTAATTAACTGAGACTGATTAAAAAAGCTCTGCCATCATGTTTACTTCCTAGAAAAGTGGGTGCTTCAGGGGGAGTGTGCTCTTCTTGCCAATAACAATGAATAATGAAAAGTGCTACTCCGGTGACAAACTCGACAGAAAACAGAGCAGACAAATACAGACAAATACAAGCAGAAGCAGAGGCTCCTCTCCACACATTCATTTAGTGAGTTCGGCATTCTTGTGGTTGCAGTTTGAATTAAAGAGCCTGCATTTTGATTTGTTTGATTAACTGCTAATGCAAGGAGTCCGTCTTTGTCTTTATTTCACACTCTGATGTTCCATAAACAGCCAGCTATAATCCTTTAATTAACTCAGAGTAAATAATGGGCTCTGGCAATGTGGCAGCCACCTCTAATGAGTTCCCTGCTGTTACCTATAGTTCACCTCAATGCCAGCGTGAAGGCTGGAGCAGCGTGAGAAGGAGATTAACACCTGTTTACACACTCATCTCTCCTGGAACAAAACACAGCAGCATACAGCATGCGCCGCGGGGGTCCAATGTGAGCTGCTCATATACAGACTGGAGGTCTAGACCTGAGAGGGGCAAGGGGGGACAGTTTAAGGATATGTATGAATACAACATTCAATCCTAATGCGTTATATTATTTACACGCTGCTGTTTCTAAAATGTCTGCTGTCTATTTCAACCTGAGCAGACATCAGTTTAATCCTCAACACTTGTGTAGGTGTGTGCAGCCATAAAAAGTTATTTGTAATGTGTTTTTCCCTGGGAAGAAGATTGCATATTAACCATCATCATAACAATAAATTCAAATAATAATGTTCCTGTTTTAGGTAGGTTGTAAAACTAAAACAATAGAGCAAATATGACTGAGTCGATTTAACAACTGAATGTTACTTTAATTAGATTTGCCCTTTGACCATGATAGAAGCAGCACGCAGCAGAAACGAGGAAACGAGGAAAGTTAAATTTGTCTTTGCTCGTATTCAACTTCAGCTTTTTTGTCCTAGAGAGGAAATTTGTGAACACAGAGTGCAAACTGGTCTAAACATAAAATACATAAAAAGAAATAATACATGATACAAACAAATAAACACTAAGCTAAAAGCTGATGTATAAAATCACAAAATATATTATTGCTACCAGAAAACAATAATCTGACATTTTCCTGCAAGCAGTGGTTTATCAACAACTTTATGAGCTCTCAGTGGAAATTCATGCATTTAAGAAAACCTCAACACAGCCAGATTATATTCTTATACCAGTCATTCAAAGTCTAAATGTCACGAGACATAAAAATAAAATAAAAACAAACATCTGTCATTAATTTGGTTTTCCTCGTCCAACTGAACCACTTTTCTGTAGTCAGTAAGGACCACTCCAGATTCTAACCAGGCCGAGGTGACATATGCAGGCGTGTTCACGTATAAATGTGCTTCAGCTAAGCGGCTAATCTGCAAGCTGAAGTTGGCGGTGCACTTTTCCCGGTAAACGTTTGTTGGCCATTCAACACATCATTCAACTCTTGCCTTCATCAAGGCAGTGTAAGGGGGAATTTCCGGTTTCCTCATATACAGTGCATCAATCATCTGACTTCACCATAGAAACACAAAACAGAAACACAATTTTTCCACTTAGTTTTGTGCATTACCAAAGTTAGAAAATTCCCTTATCTCACCACAATTCAATTGACCAAAGTTGAGTAGAGTCATCATTCAACTAATTGACCAGTCGATGTCATCCCGACTACCTCCATTCTTTCATTCATAAACTCATTATGTGATCAGGACACACCAACACATGCTGTGCAATTTGCATTTTAATTGCTTAATGGATTGTGTTGTGTTTGTGTGATTACTGGGGCTACATTGTCATGACGACTGACCCGTACAATCACTTTTGCTTTTGGCAGACAGGGCAAAACACGCAGGCGTATTAGCCTGCAGAGTGCCTTTGACTCACAAAAGCATTTAATGCATGGCGTTTAACACACAGTTTTAATTGTTTGCTTTTAGCTGACAGCCTAATCATACAGACTCCTTTCAGGCACGCTTTTATTTACACATGACGATAACGAAGAACAGAGTGACTGAAATGTTTCTCTGCCCGTTACTCTAAACGAGGAAGGGAAGGTTAATTAGTGTTTTTCTTACCGGCTTTACAACAACAACAACAACATGAGGATCTATTCAATCACAAGTCTGACATATGTTTATGTACAACAGATTATTTTTATCATCCAGTTGATAATGAAAATATGAATACTTTAAATGATGAATTAATTGTTTACCTGTTCCCAGAAGACCTCCAAATATTGTTTTAACAACATAAACAACATATAACATATAACTCACATTTCAGAAGCTAGAAATAACTAGTTTGGCAGTTTTTGCTTGATAAATGGCTGGTCGATTAATGTATATAATTAATGTATATGTTTCCAGCTTCTCACGTCTGAGGAATTGTTGCATTTCTTTGTCATACATGATAGTAAACTATGTGTCTTTGTGTTTTAGACTGATTAATTCATGAAAATAATTATTAGTTGCAGCTCTGTTGCGTTATATGAACTCACACTGGACGCTCTGTAATTTCTATAGGCCAAGTATTTAAAACACATTGCTAGTTTCACACACTGGGTGTAGTTTTCTGTGTGGAGTTTGCATGTTCCTCCCTGTGGGTTTTCGTTTCCTCCCACAGCCCAAAGACACGCAGGTGAGGTGCATGTTCATTGTTGACAAGTCCTTTCAGTAACTAGAGCCCTTTCAGAACACGTTTACGAGACGCATTATCTATTTAAACACCGGCATCCACTTACTGGGAGTTATTTGTTGACAAATTCATTAATAAACACTTACATATATACATTATCTGCTTACAACTACATCATAGTGTGTAATAAACCAGTCATGTAGTGCTTGTATATGCCAAACAGGGGGTTAAATGATGTGTTACCTGGCCTCTCAGAAGGTTTCAGTGTGTTTCAAAGCAGAAATGACAGGATGAGAGCTCACACTGCCACAGAACATCCCCTTCGACAAGTCACCCTAAGAACCCCGCTATTTCTAGCTCTCAGAGATCACTGCCTACAATTAACCGTTAAGACTCTTACCTGCTGCTGCTGGCAGACCTTTGATGGCACGGTTACATAACTGAGGCTCTGTCAAGTGGACAGGTCACATGGTTGAGCCAAGTTTCTACCATCTCCTGAGGTAGAGACAAGTGAGCAAACACCAGAGGCTGGTTTAACCTTCTGAGCATGTCTGAGAGGAGAACAGCCCTGAGATGGGGTCGATGACCTCATCCTGTGCAGGTATTAGCCAGCAGAGAACAGGCTGTTGCTTTCGGTTTCTAATGACACCGACAGTACACACAAGATCAACATGCTGGGCTTTGTGACAGATTTAACTCCTAAAACCTCCTAAAAGCCCTGCTGCATTATACTGGTCCTCAACGAACTAATGACACTATCATGACACATCGTGACACCAACAGGAGAAGCAGAAAAAAGCTTCTAGAGACAAATATCTTATCATCTGACAACTACTGAAAGCAACACATCAAAAAACATGACACTCGTTTTCCAAATAAACAAGAGAGATAGATAGAAGATAGCCAATACGATACTTTTTGGTACCAATGCCAAAGCAATACTTTCTCTGACCTCCGTTTGGGTAAATATGAACCTGCTTCAACACGTTTTTTCTATTCAACAAATATATATGCTAGGTCTGTATTATTGAATAATTACATAATTATTTTCTTGATAAATTGCCTACAGAATTTAAGAAAAATGCATAAAAATGCCCCAAGCTGACATCTTTCAATGTCTTGAACAGTCCAAAACCCCAAAATATTTAATATGCTGTCATATATATAAAACAAGAACTGCAGTCACATCTGATCACAAACCAGTGACAAAAACAGTTGCAGATTCATTTAGTAATTTCCAGTTGAAGACAAATCATTGCTTTCTTAATCTTCTGTGGTGGTAAAATGAATATAGGTGGTTTTGGACCAAGTGAAATGAATAAGTCAACTTATAAATAATGTGATCATGAATGTGACATTTTGTAGACTCACTAAATGATGTGTTAATCAAGAAAATAATCAACAGATTTAATCTACTGTAAGAACCGTTGTTCTTTGTAAGTAAACAAGCTTTAGAATCTGACCAGGAACAGTTGACTCAATCTTGCAGCGTGAATCAGAAGTCCCCCACGCGCCACTCATCCTAGAACATCTTGTTGCCCACTTACATAACAGTTAAAAGTCTCCATTTATATCCTGCAGGTAAATCTTAACCCATGAGTCTCACGGTTAATCCATGAACAGATAGAGCAGAGCAGAGAGAGATGGGGGGAGGCCGACTGAGAACCAGAGTGAATGAAAGGGAAACCCATCACAGATAGTGTTTATGAATGATACATTCATAATGAAATATGATCATCTGTGACTTGGCTGCAGAGCTGTAGGCAGTCATTCTCCACCTAACAGGGAAGCAGTTATTATAGCAGCAGATCTGCAGTGTGATAGTCACACACAGGTGAAAATGAAATAATTGTGTTTCATCTCAGATTTGATAAGACATTAAAAACATCTCAGATTAGACATGTTCAGCCAAGAACACACTGGAACAACCTGACAAATCTGATTTCAGGCCACACCACACAAAGACGTGATTTTAAGGATTGCAACATCACACCTGCTCGCTTGCGGAGTTATTTTATCAGTAATTCAGTTCTGCATCATCTGTGTTCAATTACAGATTACAAACAGGTCTGTACCATGGTGAGGACTTCAGGTCCAAAACATCTGTTGCTATTTATACTGTTTTATATGTTGTTCTTGGGTCTGCGAGGAGACGGCTCCTTGTAAATTATCTGATGCATACCCTGAGATCAACATCAGAGCTGAAAACAATCATGTTTTTGTCATCTGCAAGGAGAAGTCACTCTCACTCACTCCATGTAGTCTGCTTTAAACAGCACTGTAATGATATATCATGAATGGTCATATTTTCGGTGGTGTGGAGAGATTTTTCTAAAGGTTCTGCAGCACACTCGTCAACGTCAGAGCGATGGGTGGCTCATATTCCAAAAATGGGAGGGAAACAGAGCAGAGCTGGCAGGTCGGCAATGTTTCTACAAACTTGTTTCATATCCGTTCGATTCATCCTCGCTGGGATGGACTGACCTTTGGTGCGTGAAAATGTGCCGTCAAAACCCAAACAGCAGAGCCTTGTGCGCCCACACGTGTAACCTTTAACTTTTTATTCAAAAGAGCAACATAAGAGTCATTAAAGTTCAGTTAAGTATAGTGCCAGATGACAGAAACTGACATGGTGGCAAACGTTATATCAACACTTGTGAGATACTAAGCATATCAAAGACTCAACTACCATGGCATGCATGCCAGGATGTTGAACATCAGCGCATCAAAGCCACGTCAGAGCAGTTATTACTCAAACCAACTGAAACTAGCCTCTAGTGTCGCAGGCTGCTGTGCACAGACAGCTTGTACATGATGTTTTATAAGAGCTCTGCAAAAACATATGAATAAAATGAGAAAAGAAGATTTAAAATGTGTTAGCCATCTGTTTCATAAGTCTGGCCTGTATGAAGAGGTAAGGCTCGCTGGTTTTTCCACTTGTGGCTCAAATTTTACGAGCTCTATAAGCGCTCTCCTCTACATCTCGACACACCGTATACATCTCAAAGTTGTCTTTCATGCGTCTTCTGGCTTCTGACAGCACACATAATCAACATTACTGGAAATGTGCAAGTGTTAGTCAGCTGGCTAAATTTCAACTGCAATCCTCACATGTCTGATCAGCAGCACATTTCAAACCAACCATCGAACGCATAGCTTTGGGAGCACCCGTGCTCACGTTACACATATCGTGATGGGTGCTATTCAGTGTAGCGTGCTTTACTGGCTCCTTGAATATCTGACTGCAACTCTATCTCCTGTGTTATTCAGTGTAAGGTCAGAGCTGGTCCACTGTTGGTCCAACCTGCACCAGAGTCTGGGGAAACTAACATATTCAGCAGAAGGTTTGTTCTGTTGCAGTCCTGGTTACAGAAATTTACAACTGCAACTGAGTCTACAAGTATGAGGAAGAGGCCCAGAAAGTAAACTAAAAAGTAATATTGTTGATTTGAATGAATAACTAACTTAAAATCACATCTAATCACAATAAATCGAATGAAAAATGGGAAGGTTTTGCAGCCATGAGGCAAACTTTAACATTTATTCCAACTCCATCAAATGTGAGAATCTACTGCCTTGCCTTGTCACATATGATAGCACATTGAATATCCTTGGGTTGCTGGTCATATCGATTATGACAATAATCATTATTTGCAGCGCTTTTCCACTTTTGCAGCTTCCTTTAAGATCAAACTGAACACCCTTAAAACACAAACTAAAAATAGCCTCCGCTTTCTCTCCAACACTAACTAATGCCTGTGAAATATCACCTTTATTATGCACCTGTCTTTTCAGTGGCCATCAGTGGGATCTGAATATTAGCAAATGCTTCAATACGCCAAACACAGAACTGAACGACTGGCTCGAAGCACATTTTTTAAAATCCGTTTTCTTGGAAATGTCTTGAAGCGTTTCTTTCCTCCCTAAATGTTGGTCAAAATCCAATCCATCCTCCTCAGAGAAACCTGAGGCAGCAACTTCATCATAATGCAGCACACATGAGCTCCCATTGTCAGCCGGAGAGCTTCGTGCGTCAAGGCGCTGCAGAAAACCACAATCATGACAGAGAAGCCATTATGAGGGAGCGAATGAGAACAAGATAAAAAAGTGTCACTGACAACAACTGCAAGAAGGCAGGCAGAGCTGCAGAACAGACCCAGGATTGGACTAACACGCACACACACACAAACGCGCGCGTGCCACCACTCACACACTCGCAGCAAATTGTCACTGATTGCATGAGGAGGGTGCTATTTACTTTGCACTGAATATCTAAATGTGCCTCTCTCTCTCAAACAGCCCGCTGTAAAAGACAAAGGGTGCAGAGATGGAAACGTCAATCTGTCCGATGACTAAACAACTCCCACCCCCTTTTCTAGTGATATCTGCTGCACAGCATGTGTGAAATGCAGCTTTCTGTTCAAAATATTATGTGTGTGACAGGCCAGAGTCTCTTTGCTTTCTGTCTCATTCTTTATCTCAGCATATGAAGCTCTCTCTTGCTCTTTCCTCCTTCAATTTAATCCTCCACTCATCCTTGCTTTCTCCCAATCACTCTCCCCGTCCGCTTCCTCTAAAAAGGTCTAATTCAATTCAAAAGAGCACTGACTGCAGCCCAGACGAGCATAACTACAGAGGATGCTGCCAGTGCGGTCATTCCGGCCTAAAACAAATCCGCAAGACACCCACGCCGACGAAAATAGAACATCTGTTCAAATTTAGCGTACATTTGTAAGAGTTCAGCATCTTGAAATGTTTGCAGGGATGCTTTTGACACCAAGGGGGCTATTATCTCGACTCCACCCTTGTGTCAGCACCTCCACAGGTCTTTAAATTTTCTTGCTGTGTTGTGTTGGCTGCATGAGGTGGGAGGAAGAGCTGGGCAGTGTATTTCACTTCAGTTCTGATCGAAATTTTCTTAAAAACATATAAAACATTGAGAAGGCACAGAGCTTCAAAAGACACAAACACTGGTGCCATTTCTGTGTGTCAGTATTCTGCTTTCTTTATGCAAGTGAACCCATTTCCTCTCATTTCCTGCATCAAAATGTTTCATTTGATGCAGTGAACCTCACATTTATTTTTATCCTTCTGTGTCCACTCATGTCTTTTCACATTCTGACCTACTCTGATCACGTTGTAAACGCTTCACAGGGAGCTCCAGAAGTAACTCAGCCATGGCAGGCTCTTGTTTACATCCCACATCAAAACCAAACCAGTGGCACTCAATTACCACAAGCCACCAGCCACAAAAAGTAAATTTGCACAGTCCCAGCGAGGTCTCTTAATTCTACAAGCAACTCTGAAAAGGCAGCAATCATGTATTCAGTCCTTAAATTCTCAGTCCTACTTTAGCTGCTTGGTTGTCTGATGAAAAACCTGAAACCAGTATGAACCACTGATAAAGCAATTTAATGCAGGGTTGCAACCAATCACTATGTTTTATTATTAACTAATTTGTCAAGTATTTTGTGTTACATTATTAAATCTATATACTGTAAAACATAAAGGATAAAATAAACCCTCATATTTGAGAGGCTGGAACAAGTGATATGTGGAATGTTTTGTAAATTTTTACTTGATAAATGACAAGTTTTTATATTTATATTATATAAATATATTGAATATGTTTGGATTTGGGCCTGTGGTCAGATAAAATAAGCAGTTTGAAGACCTCACCTCAGACTCGGGGAAACTGCAATGGACATCTTCCCCTCATTTTCATACATTTTCTTGATCAAATAATTGACTTATAACAATAATAATGATTAAAAATTGTATCAATGGCTTCAATAATAAATGAATTGCAATTTTATGTTCTAGTTTAAAACGTGTATGCATGTCAAATTTCTCATTTAATAGAAAACTGTCCTGTAAGATTAACACATGACATTAAATTTAAAAAATGAACTCTTTTCATTACAGCTCAAAGAAAAGCTACAAATCTTCACATTAAAGATGTTGGAACCTAAAAATTACTTTTATTCTGAAAATCATGAATGATCTTTTAGCATCTTTTATCTGTTTACTTACTTTAATTTCAAGGCTTCTGCACTGACACTGACACTGTACTTGATAACTGTACACTGACACACACATGTACATGATGAGAGGCTGTATCACACACATTCATTCACAGTAAAACAAACATTTAAACTCACTTGTCAAGGTAAAGCACCAGCTGTCCAGTAATGCCACCTCCTCTCTCCTGCTTTATCCACTGACTGACTGATGCGTATTTACTGAAATGAGATACTCTGCCTCTCTCAGCCGTGTGTGTGGTGGCAGGACTGCTTTTTTTTTCCACTTCCTGTCCTCCACTCATGCTAAAATAAAATACAGAGTGTGTAAAGACAACGCATGCATCTCCGGCTCCTGTGAGGGTTCACTCAGGACAGAAGAAACAGCCTCATCCGATTAGAGATCTATGTAAAGCTTTATCCGCTGCTAGCATCTTAATGCTGCCGCACTGCAAAGTTATGGAGGAAAATGTGTGAATGCGACCAATAAGAGTGTAAGTAAGAGTTTCTAGCTGTAAGGTAACTGCTTCAACATGGAAAGTCATCTCACCTGAGCTGCAGGCAACACACACACACACACACACACACACACACACACACACAAAGTAACATTAACAGGAAGCGGATAAACTGCGAAGGAGGGACGAACACAAACATTAGCGACAACTTACCTCGCTTTTAAGTTGTTGTGGAGGTCCTATTTAAAGTCTCTCTAATAGTCCATAACCTCGTGTCGCCGGTGCAGACGGTAAAAGTTTCAGAGACAACAACGAGGGAGCAACAGGTTGCAGGAGCCACACAGGAGCAGGACTTTCCCGGCTGCTCTCGGTCGAAACTCTACCAAGATTTTTCCCTGAGCCGCAGCACACACTCCGCTTAGCCCCGCTGCCTCTCATCGTGACGTCAAGAGTGCTCGTCACGTGGTGCTGCGGCGGCCAATGGGAAGCCGCGTTGTCCTGGCAACAAGAACCCGGCACCTGGACGGTGATTAGTGTGTAATAATCTACACAGAAGTTAGCCGCGTTTGTGGCTAATAAATTAATAAAAACATGGATATAATATAAATATAAGTACAAGTAGGTTTGAGTGGCAGTGTTGTAAAGTTATTAACTTTATAATGTTTCCTAAATATCTCAGGAATGTGAAGAAAATGTAATATTAAACAGTCAAATGGATTGTTATGGCACATATTAGCCACATTACAGCATATTAAATCCATTGTACAGGCCTATAGCTGTCTTATTTTTATCATAAATTCTTCTCCATTTACTGTGAACGCTCTTCATCTATTTATTTTATCTCTTCACAGTTTTACTTTGATTATTATATTTCATATATGTCTACATTTAATTTGCTCAGAAGATGGAGTTTACTTGTATATTTTTGGTGATAAAAACAAAAAAAATTCTTGAAACAGCATTCTTATATTTCAAAGGCTTTAAATATATAAAACGTATTAGCTGTTTGTGCAGCCATGCAGTGCATATGTCCTTGTGCCCAAATGTTTGTATTGACAATAATGCAGTTTCATGCAAATGCATGTTTTGTAACGATAGATTTGCATGCATCATGTCAGTCTTATCTGCCTTGTTTTTCCCTAATGAAGAGTATTTGCAACCTAGTCCTTTGCAGGGATTAGAATGATAAAGATAAACAGTTGTAAACTTAATTTTAACTTATTTCCTTAAATGTTCTTAGACTTTCTTTGGAGTACCTTACATTACCTCTAGCTGATACGTAATAAGCTTACTTATTTCTGAGAATTGCATGATGATGATGATGATGATGATGATGATGATGATGAAACAGATTATGGTGATGATGATAACCACCATGCAACTACTGTGGCCCAGTACAGGTGTTCTCATGGAGGCACATTGGGAGCCATGCTTTGCCTAAGATGATTATAGGAAGTCAAAGCCACGGGGCTTATTCAGCCGGTGTTCCAGCAAGCATTTTCTTAATGGCCTTATAAAGTACACGGAGAAACCCTCCCTCCTGCTGAGTCAGCAAAATCCTGACCACACGAGCAGACACAATGAGTCGCTGCATTCAATGTCATCAAATGTCTGAAAAACATGAAAGACACATGCATGCAGCCACCGTCTTTGCTTCTGTGGGATAAAATTTCATGTTGCACAAATGAACGGCTAACAAAAAAAAAAAAAAACATATCTCAGCAGGGGGCATTCAGGACCAATGTCCCTTGAAATTCTGGTGATAAACTATTTTTTCTAAACCCTGACATTGCCAAGCCGGAGGTTTAGTGAACTGAGATGCATACATGCATGGATACATGAAATGGTGACACATGAAACATCAGACAACGGTCAGCATGTCGTGCTCCAAAATATGAAAATGAAATATAATTGTCATTTTATGGCTTTTTATAGCGAGCAGAGAGATAAAAAATATATATATACAAGGAGAGAGATGCAACAAAGGTCAAACCAGGAATGTGGTGGTTCACGGTTAGTGTCTTAACCAATAAGCAGCATGGACACCCCTGACAAACATTAGAAGCCCCATGTCATGTGATATGTGATCATATCAGTACAGTTCATAAATCTCATAAAACCTTCTTATCACCAGAATAAATACAGGTTGTGCCTGGTTGTAGTTTAGTGCTAACTAACATTATAAATAGAGAACTTGCAGGGTTTAAACAATGCAAAAACATAAGTAAATATAAATCAATTTTCAATGTTTGAACAAAGATCATAAGTACCTGACACCTGTGCCAGTGTCTCAGGGTGAATAAGTCAGTGTCATGATAGCATTGTTTGACATTGTAATGCGGTGACTCTCTGTTGTTGGCTTTAACCAGCAGCCAACATTGTGATTCACTCTTAACAGAAGTGAGCGCTCATCAGTTTGACCCTGAGGGAGAGTCGCTGAGTACTGTGGAGCCAGCACTGCAACCTCTGACTAATAGGTTTGCATAACATTGATCTGACTGTCTGTCCACTGAAGAGCAATCCAAAACTCTGCACACGCACACGCACACACACACACACACACACACACACACACACACACACACACACACACACACCAATGAGGCCTAGTCTGCCACAGCTCAAACGCCAAGAAGCTTTGAACTGGAGAGCCACCTTCTAAATCAGCCGGCCCCATGGCTCTACACGGGCTCTGTCATTAGGTAACAGCGGCTTTAGAGACAAAGCTAAGTAGCTGGTGCTGGATGGAGAATCCAATGAGCTGCACAGAAGAGGACCAACAGCCTCTTCTCACTGATTATCTGTTACCTAACCAGAAGGAGCTAACCTTGTGCTGCTCAGAACCCGCTGGGGAGTGTTGCCAATGTTTCGAGGTGAGCTAAGCTATCTGGCAGCCATCCCCTGGCTGATCTTATTGACAAAACACCTCCGAAATTTACCCAATTAAAAGTTCTCCACACTGAAAAATCACCTTTAAGACTCCATTGTAATGCCTTTGTTACTGTCTCTATACTGGTCTAATTTTATCGCAGATTTCTTCTGGTTCTGTCAAATTACTGAACAATACCTAATATTATGATTCATTGTAAGAGTGGTTATAGAGTGTGTGCCAAAGGTGTCTCCTGTATCAGTAGACAAAGCATTGGTCAGGGGACACCAGAGAGGAGCAGGTGATCCTCCAGCAGCCAGAGAACAAGGCCAGCTCTACGGAATCGACCTGTGCGTCATGAGCAGCAGACTAAAGCTCATGCTGACTGGATTACCAAGCAGGTGAATTTATTCTCAACCAGGACATGCTGAGAGTTGCGTGTTGAGCTGCAAGAGAACCATTAGAGAGACACAGGTATGAACTGTGTCTCTCTCTCTCTCTCTCTCTCTCTCTCTTTTTTTAATATCTAGACATATGCTGCAATTTATTCAACCACTATAGTTACATTTTACACACAAAATTTTTAGGACATTATGGACTACCCAGCAATAAATAAAACAGTTCAAATTAGCGCCACCTCCTTCAAGTACAACATTAAAATTCTGCTTAGACATTAATGCAGCCATAATAATGAATATGAAATTATATGATATATGATAATATGACACCCACAGGGGTAATATTTTCTGCATGACAAATATTTTGATTTTGGGTACGTTAACCTGATACGTTACTATGGTTAGGTAACATTGTGAATACAAGATATTTAATTGTAACAGATGCTAGTTCTACTTAAAATATCTCCATAGGGGTGCATTAGTCTTGAATTGCTTAATGTTGGGAGAACTGCCAGCTATTGATTACAAATGATTACACACACTGGACTGTAGCAAAAAAGTAATACACACACAAAGTAAACCCTAGAAAAGAAAGATGATACACGCAAGCATCCCAAACAGACTCTGCTTCAAATTAATGGACCGTTTAATTCTTGAATTGCTGGTTATTATGACTTCGCCTGTGGGCTTTTACCTGCACCTTTTATGATTCTTTACACATGACTTTTATTGTTTTGTGTCTGGATGAGACAGTAGAAAATCCTGTCCCTGTTCCTTGTTTACCTGCAATTTACTTCAGCCAGAAACTACAAGAAAGTAGATGTGACACCTCAGCTCTAACACAATTTATAAAACCTGCAGCAAAGTCATCCACGTTGTTTTGGAGTTTTATTTTTATCTGCTCAGAGGAGGCAGAGTGAAAATCAACTATACCTCGACTTCAAAGAGCTCTGTGATGCCGATAAGCTGAGTCAGGATGAGGCTGAGGACTCACGTCAGCAATCAATTATAGAGAGGCTGAGTATACTTGGGACTTTTTCACTTAGTGTCTCCCCTGTGCTGTACCGTGACAACTGTGACACCACAGATCAGGTATAAGTCCTCACCTGTCTGCAAACATGAGACCACAACATGCAATACAATCAATTCTGTGCTGAGCCATGACGTAAGTGTTTATGAGGAGGGGTGGTGTTAAAAACTAACCATTGAATGAATATCTCAGTGAAATGTGACCCTGTCTCCTTTGACCTCCTCATGTGACTTGGATCATACTTCCATATTCATTTATTGATCTGAGAAGAGCACTGTCAACAATATCAAAAATGCTGTGTGATGAAGCACAGACATAATTGCTGTGTCTAACACGTGAGTCAGCACTTTGCTAAAAGGCCTCCCGATGTGGCAGCAGATGGAACTGGAGCTTGGCTGGAGAGCTGAACTGAGCTTGATGAAAGCCCAAATTACTCCAGGTGACTATAGATAGAGGGAGGAAGAAGGTTGCAGCCTTGGAGGAGGACAAACAAAGCATCAGAGTTGACGGGAGGTGATGGGTAAAAAAAAGTCTGAAAATTCAGGGGAGTGCCTTGATGACAGACGGGTGAAGAGGGAGATTTAGAAGGGTTAGTTTGGAGGAGATAATGAGGAAGGACACAAGTGTGAAGGAGGATGAGAGAGAAAGAGGGATGAGGAGCTGCAGGGATGAGAGGAGGGGCAGATACTTAAAGTTAAGGTTGTGAGATTATGCAACAGTGAAAAGCAGGTAAGCTGTTGACCCAGCAGCTGCCTTTGCACACATGGCCTTCCCTGATGCTCTGACTTGTTGTTGGAACACACACACACACACACACACACACACACACACACACAGACACACACACAGAATCCCTTGACATAAGTCCTTATAACTTCACATAACTAACTTTTACCAAAATCCAGGTGGAATCTGCATTTTACCGGTGAGTCAGGTCACTGAGAAATACAATAGTAGAAAAGTAGCAATGGAGGTGTGGAAAGGTGTGGGAAAAATACAACTCTTTATATCTAACAAAAAGATTTAGTAAACATTTAAGATTTCTGAGAATTTTAAAGGCTTTAAATTCACATTTACAAAGAGCACTGGTGAATCAAAGAAACACAACAAGAAAAAAGGGGTCATAACAGATTTCAGGTGTGGAAAATACATATCTTTTATGTCTACTACACATTTTATGGATCATAAAGGCTCTAAATTTACATAAACAATGAATCCAACCAACCTTCATTGTCTTATGATGCTCTGACCATTTGCTATGAGATGATTATACAAGACACTTTTAATTCTCCAGGCCTGTAAAAATCTACATGATGAAACTGACTCTCAGGTCCACACTAAGGCCATAACCTGGACATATGTCTTCATTTTATAGGGTCACAAGGAGTAGATCACATTCCAATAAGGTTGAAAACCACCGTCTTACACAGTGTTGCTGTTGACAGCTGATACTTGAGTGATATGCTATTGCAAATAGAAAGACTCGATTTGGTCAGGGTCATCCATCCCGGACACAAACATGCAGGTAATTTGGGCTCAGGCAGCAGCAGCCTGAGCAGCAGCTTTCAAGACTTTCAGCACTGATAAACCCATTCAAACACGTCAAGTCACTGTGCTGCCACACAGACACATTAATGTATTACTGCCACCTAGTGGTTACATGTTCAAACGATATGTGGTTTAGTATGGGTTAGAATAATGGTTTTCAAACTAGGGTTCTGGGACCAAGAGGGGTCCATGAGTATGTTGTAAATCCCCAGCAAAAATAGAAAAAATAAATACTCAGATGGGATTTATTAAGATAAAATCCTCTTAAATGTAGCAGCACTTTAGTCTTAGGTTTAAGAAATTGTTACATTTATGCATCAGGGAAAATAAGCCTATATATAGAAGGTGGCACCTGCCCAAGCTGTATGCAACTTTCTCATTAGATTAGCAACTTACTCAGGCCACCAGGGAAAAGTGGTGATCAAATGTTTTAAATTATTTATTATTATTATATTTTTTTCCCATGCATACATAGTAGTATATTTGTATATTTGTGGATGTTTGTCCTCCCTTTCATAATGTACAAATCTCACATTATCATTTCCAAATCGAGTTGACGCCAGAATCCATACTGTTCATTAATTTATTTTGTTGGTTAACTGCCAGTTAGCATGCACTTCCAATTACATGCTCCTCTAATTCCAATTATTATTTGCTGCTACAGTAGCTTAACTTCCCCTTTGAGGATAATTAGTTTTCTCAGATCAGATCAAAATCTGCCATTAAACTGATGATACCAATAAGCAGATATAATAGGAAAAAGAAGGTAAGCCAAAATGTCTTAACATGCTTCTATGAACCCAAAACAGGGTGTTTCTTTTTGGTGCACTGTCCCTTTAGGAGTGGTGGGGAGGTTTGCGACCATTGGTCGCTGTGCTCAGTCTTGTGCAATCACCACGCTGAAGCTTCTCGGTCACTGTGTTTAATGAATTCCTTCACTCTCCACTTCACTGCCTGCAAACTAACCCCTGTGCTGCTTTCCAGCGTCTCACGTTTAATCTGCTAAATCTTTCTCTAATGCAACCGCAGATGTTATCAGAGACCTGCTGAATGCCTTCCTGTGTCCTCTTAACCCTCAGTTTCTGCTCCTCAAAAGTCAGGAAACAGCAGGTTTGAGAAAAACTCTTCAGGTTCCAGCTGAAGGTGAGAACTAATTAACATTAGGTGACATTAAGTGATGACATTTAGAATATTTCACTACAGTGCATCAAATGTTTTTGCATCATTTTCTCTTTTAGTGTCCATAGGTTTGTTTAGTTCACCCACAAGTTTCATGTTAATCATTTATTCATAGCAATTTGACCTGTAGTCTTTCACTGTATAATCAATACTGATGGCCTTATATTTTTGTGTTATATCATAAAAGCCTATATTGACCATGTCATAAATTTTCCAGCCAGAATGCAAAGTCTCCACTATGTCAAGTTTATGAGGAGACTGTGGGGTCCAGCACAAGCACGCCGGCTTTTTAAAGTGACAGACATGCACAGATCTGTCTGCCAAATGCAACACAAAAAGGTACTGTGCAATTTGAAATGTACAGTTCAGGCATTTTAGCAGATGTCAGTGACAGTGGGTTTATAATGAGAGTATTTTTAGAGAAATGATGGATACAAGTTTGGATGTGGGGTGAGAAGACACGGTTGGTATAGGCGTAAGGTCAGAAGTGTACTTGGAGGAGATTGAGGACAGTTAAAAAAAAAAAAGATTTTACAGACGTGAGTTGATCATATTGGGGTGCAGAGGAATTAGTGTGTCATGTTACAGAGTTATGGGAGGAGATGGTGCAGGTGCAGGTCGGACTTTAGGGCTGAATTATTGTCCAGAGGTGTAAGGTATAAGCAGTGATGGAATGAATGTAACTAAGTACATTAAGTACTGTACTTAAGTACAGGAACAAGTATTTCCATTTTATGCAACTTTATACTTTGATATTAATTCAATCATCTTTAAATTTTATGTTTTGAATTAGATTTTTATGAGTTGAGAAACAGTACTTTTACAGTAAAATTTTTACCCTTTTAGCTGAGGTATAATATTCTCACAGAACAAGCACGATCTTACAGTGCAACAGCAGTTAAATACATCAACCATAAACATCTACAGCAGTAGGCATTCATTCAACATATACCATTTTCTTACAGAATGAGTACTTTTACTTTTGAGACATAATGATCATATGTACATACTTTTACTTTATTAGGGTTTTGAATGCAGGACTGTTACTTGCAGTGGAATATTTTTACTGTGGTACTGGGATCTAATTACTCATGAGTTGCATTATGCTTATGTACTATGCATTGTCACACAGTATAGTGGGATTATAATGACCTGTGACTGCCGAAGAAAGAGGGAACATCCACCTATTCCTTAAAGCCATTGTATGATCCATAACATTTACATGATTTAAATCAACTGGCACATTAAAGAACATACAATAAAATAAAATAAAAAACAACTAAATAACAACTAAAATAAAACTTGACCTTGTTTCACAAGAAACATGTCTTATGATTTCTATGTCAAATGATCTCTGCTCATACACCATAATATACTAAAAGACTGAATAAAGTCTGCTGTATTTCTCTCTCCTTGAGCAGCATAAGCCCTTGTTGTTGTTGTTGTTGTTGTTGTTGTTTATAATACAGGTGGCTAACGTTAGCTTTAGGCTAAAATGAAGCTTAGTTTAGACATTAAACAGGACAGCACTGCTAACGCTGCTGAACCACAGCAGGGTCACTGTCGCTCACTTCACGAGCTAACTCCAGTGACAGTGACAGTACAGAGAAGTGTTGGCTTCATTTGTCAGACACGGAGATTGACGCTCGGCTAACTCACGGAACTAGCAGTGCTGCTAGCATCACAAACTGACCTGAGGTCAGCAGCAGGCTCGCCAGCAGCTCGAAGAGGAAGTTCAGCGCAGCAGCGTTCAACGAGTCATCACGTCACTCGCATGAGCCAAATATCGAAAACACAAGCAGCTAATGGTTCCGGTTTCTGGATAAATATAAGTTAAATATTTTGAGAAAGTAAATTATGGGTGATTTTTTTAAACGTGTTTAGACGGATGAGGTCATCGTGCTGCTTTGAAAGCGTCACACTGTGAGTTTAATAATCTGATCTAATGTGTTTTGATTTGGAGACTGTGCTGACATCGTCAGGTTTGCTGTGTCCTCGGCTGTTCCACGCTGAAGCATTGATTGAAGCAGAACATTTGATGTGTCAACCTGCTCCTCTTGAAGCTGTTGTCTGCACACTCGCTGTAGGACACTTCAGTGTCTTATGGGGAATTCTGTGTGTCAAGTTTGCCTTTACCCACCCTGGTTTACAGTGCTCTCCTACTCGATCTAATGTTAGATTAGCACATATTACATACATTCACATATCTGTGTTATGATTATTTTTAACTAGTTAGTTAGTTTCAACTCTATGCATTATGCACCTTTCATATTTACTATACAGACATAAGTAAATGGTGGTACAGATATTTTTATCTAACTCTCTAACACAGAAATAATCATATTACTCAGTGTTAACTTGAGTGTTTGTCCTATTGTGTTTCATCCCTCCAGGCAATGGAGGATAACAAGCCATGGGCTCTGATCTCAGAGGTGGGCGAACAAGGTTACATTGAAGAAGTCACTGACATAATGAAACGACACTTTCAAATCATCTGCCACAAAGACTTCCTTCAAAACCCCCAGCTGCACGGCCCTAAAATCCAGGCCCTGTTTGTGTGGAACACCTATCCTGAACCTGAGCCCGCTCTGCTTGGATCACTTCCCTCCCTGAAGGTGGTCGCCAATGGAGGAGTGGGCATCGACCACCTGGATGTGCCGTACATCAACAGCCTCGGAGTGAAGGTGACCAACACGCCCGATGTGGTGACCGATGCCACTGCGGATATCGCGCTGGGTCTGCTTCTGGCATCGGCACGGAAGATAGTTGAAGGTGAGTCAGTGAATCAAGTCAATTTTGTATACATAGGTCAGTCATACCACTATGACCACTGACAGGTGAAGTGAATAACACTGATTATCTTGTCACCGTGGCATCTGTCAGTGGGTGGGATATATTAGGCAGCAAGAGAACATTTCGTCCTCAAAGTTGATGTTAGAAGCAGAAAAATGGACAAGTTTAAAGATTTGAGCAACTTAGACAAGGGTCAAATTGTTATGACTAGACGAATAGGTTAGAGTATCTCCAAAACTGTAAGTCTTGGGGGTGTTCCCTGACTGCAGTAGACAGTACCTATCAAAAGTGCTCTAAGGAAGGGATACCAGCAGCTGGGTCAAGGATGGCCAAGGCTCCTCAACGCACATGGGGACTGCAGGCTGGCCTGTGTGGTCTCATCCAACAGACAAGCTACTGTAGTTCAAATAGGTCCAGTCCAGACCAGTCAGGGTGCCCATGCTGACTCCTGTAAACTGTTGAAAGCACCAACAATGGGTATTGTGAGCATCAGAACTGGACCATGGACCAATGGAAGACTGTGGCTTGTTCTGATGACTCATGTTTTCATTTACATGCAGCACACACCTTGCACCAGGATGCACTATGGGAAGAACAGCCAGCTTTAGTCAGGATGCCAGAATCATGTGTCTCCCAGCTGCATGACTCCCAGCAATTTTATATATATTGCCCAAAACCACCAAGCCAGCTAATATTTCTGAATACTAAATGATGAAAACACCCTTCGTATCCAGTACACACCTGAGAATACTGTATAATGTGTTGGCTCTGTAGGTCACCAAATAGCTGTGGACCCCAAGACCACCTATATACCACAAAGCCTCATGGGAGTTGAAGTTGCAGGGTCAACTATGGGGATTATTGGAATGGGACGCATTGGCTGCAAAATCGCTCAAAGAGGCAAAGGATTTGACATGAAGATCCTGTATCACAACAGGAACAGGAGGTAAAAGTTTAGAAAATAGAAAAATGTCAGTGCTCTGGACACAAAAACAGACTGCTGATTGTCCAGTTACCTATGTGTGTGTTGTTACTTTAAACTAATAGTACTTCTGTAATACTCACAATCTCAAAACCAAAACATTTTTTTTTCGTGCTGTTCAGGAGTGTTGAAGATGAGCAGGCATTGGGGGCGAGTTACTGTGAGAATATGGATGACCTGCTGAAAGAGTCGGACTTTGTCGTGCTGGCGGTCAACCTTACCCCTGAAACCACAGGCCTGATCAGCCACAGAGAGCTGTCCCGCATGAAACGCACAGCAACACTGGTCAACGTCAGCAGAGGTGAGGATAACGTGTTAATCTTGGTTAAAGAACTGCAAAAGTTACTGTTTAAATTGTTCTGCATCACTGATCTTTAATCTAATCTGTGTTCATGTCTCAGGTCTGGTTGTGGACCAGGATGCTTTAGTCAAAGCTTTGCAGTCTGGAACGATTCGTGCGGCAGCGTTAGACGTAACTCACCCTGAACCTTTACCAAGGTCTCACCACACTCTACAACCAGACTCACAATCAGTTTTTATCAAACAATGACCACATTTTTCCTCTTTGAACAAATGTACTCTCACTCTGTTCAATACATTAAGGACTTATGACACTACAATTTCCGTACATGAAATTATTGAGTAAATTCTATGAAGTTATAACTCTTCTCTGCTACTGCAAAGTTATATACTCTTGCTTTAACTGTACAAACATTAACCTTTTCACATCAATAGATTACAGAGCAACACCAGTTACACAGTGTAAAAGGACAGTACAGTAAGGACATCAAAGTGATAATACAACTCCAAAGAGATAGAATTATTTTTGGGGTCAAGAGACTCTGTTTAATGTATTTCTACCTCACATACAACTTTAAACTGCACTAGTTTTTTTCATTAACAGTGGGTCAGAGGTGTCAGTCGTAGTTATGAACATACAAAGAATTATCAACATGGAGGTTGTTAGTGTTTTGCTGTTCGGGCCAGCTACTACTACTGTGCTGAGCAGGAAAAATCCACTATATGCTACCGGTCCAGCACTAAACAACAGACAGACATAGTGAGCAAGCAACCGCTAAGTATAGTTGAGCATATATCAGTTAAAGAGACAGATATTTTCCTCAGGAGTGAATGAAACTTTAACATTTTTCTTGTTAAGTCCAGGACATCTTATAACTTCTTGGCCAGCTTTGATATTCAGCACAACCTGAAAAGGAGAAATGTGTCTGTTGATCAGTTTGCACATACAGACAGAGCATCCGAAGAAGAAAAGCTTCAAGAATACTGATTAAGTAAGAGCAACCACTCAACAAGTTACTCACTGTCTTCTAACAACTCTCTCTCTTCTTTCTTGTGCAGGAATCATCCTCTTCTTAGCCTCCCTAATGTGCTGATCACCCCGCACGTTGGCACCAACACTTACACTACAACAAGAAAGATGGTCCAGAAGATGGTAGAAAATGCCGTGGCTGCAGTGAAAGGCCAATCTGTTCCCAATGAAGTCAAACCAAGATGATGTCACTGATGGTACCTCATCTGTCAGTAGCGAGAAGTGTTTTCCTACTGCAAGATGAAGTACTTTTATCTTTTATAAATTGGTTTTGGTTGTACAGTGTTCTGTCTAATTACATGCCATTACTACCATTACTGTTATAATGATAATTTATGTCACATTAAGATAACTAATGTAACAATTAGCACTATGTTTGTATGAAATTACAACATGATTGTACAACTTTTTTGTTTTGAATGACAGTTGAATATGTTTCTGAACATGCTGCACAATCTAAATAAAAACGATATTAAAGCTACCTGCAGTCTTGTTCATTGCACACATGGCCTTCATGACCTTTTATGATTTCTGTATCAAATTATCTCTGCTCATACATCATAATATTCAAATTTAATTCAACAGTGATATTTTCCTAAGATTGTTTATAATAAGATGCAAAAAAAAAAAAGGTTTAGATTAAAATGGGGCTGGATTTAGTTTGACAATAATTGTCAAAGTTCGGTTAGACACTAAACAGGATGGTGTTGCTAACCCTCCTGATCCACAGGAGGGTCCTTTCATGTAGTGTTGTTAGCGTCACACAGTTCAGTAACAGATCTGACATTAACTATGCTCACTAATTCAGCTGCCACTGTCCAGAGATCAGCGTGGAAACTTTCCTCTGTCACTCACATGAGCACATCACTGAGAATACTAGTAACTAACTGTTCCAGTTTTTTGCCAATTATTAGTTAGTTAAATAATTTGGGAAATTATATGATGAGTGGATTTGTTTAAATATCTTCAGGCAGAATAGTTGTCGCCTGTTGGATAACAACTTTTCTTCAACAACCGACACATTTACTGCTTTGGAAACGTCAGATGGTGCGTTTGAATATTTTTTTAATAATCTGTTTGATTTGGAAACTGGGCTGACATTGATGGTTTTGTGTGGCCTCGGATGCAAGTCTCTCTCATCTGGTCTTTGAAGTAGCACATTTCATCTGCTGCCTATGTATTTCAACTCTTAAAGTGCTCTAATGTGCTTACAATCATATGGTGTGGTAGATGTGCTGGAAAAAGTTATGGTCATTTTCATTTTCAACTTGCTATGAGTTATGTATTTTTTCATATTTACTATACAGACATGAGATAGATAGATAGATAAGATGCGTGTAATGGCTGTATTGTTGAGGTCTGAAAGGTTGGGGGTAGGGAGACCAATAATTTTGGAGGCGTGGTGTGTCATGCGTGTCAGTGTGTTCTTATTTGAAGCAGTTAACATGTAGTAGAAACAGGCTGAACAGTAGAAGATAACAGGTTGGACCAGGGGCGCTGCCAGGAATTTTGGGTCCCATAACAAAAAAATCAAATTGGGCCCCCTCTGCGCAGCTGTTGTCACCACATCTCTAGGACCTAACTGTTCCATCAAAACCTTACATAGCTCTAATTAAAAGCTTGCAACTGTCTTGCTCCTTGTAGTTCAATACTAGTACCAGCACAATATTTACTGCTGGTTGTTGTGGAGAAATTGCTGAAGTCAGGAGGGAAGAAAGTGTTCAGGAGCCTCTGATGTCTTATGCTGTAATATTTATTGATGCTTGGCCAAGAAGAATTAGAGACACACTCAAAGTACATCAGAAGTGCCTGAGTCCGTCTCACAGTCTGCCAAACTCATGCTGGTGGCCAGACTTTAAACCTCTACAGATAACACCACAAATACTATATGCTCAGAGTTAGTCAAAGAGAATGTTTTTACCCATGGAGGTGTTATTGTCAGCATATTCTAGTCTGGAGACACTGTTGTCTGTTTACGCCAATTGGAACGTCAACGGCAAGCTTTCTATTGTGTCTAAGAAGGCAGCAATAGGTCTCTTCGACCCTGGCCACCACAGTGTTGGATAGACTGGCAGCTCCTGTTCCCAATCAAAGCCAAACAATTAATGCTGCTGAGGACCTCAAGGCCCACACGTGACCCCGTGTAACCTAAGGATAGAAAATTCCATAACACTGGTGATTTGTACATGCAAGTCTGCATACAGTATGCAGTTCACTATTTGATGCAAGATTAAAAGCCACCATAAAAAATGTCCTTAAGGCAACCTTTTATAGTCTCAATGTATTTTTATTGTAAAATTAAGAGATAAAATTCTCTTAACATTAATGAAAGATTTAAAAAAAAAAAGAAAAACGAACAAACTTAAATATATATTAACTTTTCAATCAAAATAAATTAACATCATCATCTCAAAACAATGAAAACAGTAGATTTTTGAACTTAGCTAAAGTTGACATGTAAAATGGAATTTCCACATCAGGGTTATTATAGTGCTACACAACAGATCAAGTGATCACTAAATCAATAGGTTTTGAGGTTTGGAATATGGTCATAACAAACTAACAGTACCAGTGACATCAAATAATAAAGTCTGTATCTATAGGTGTCATTTAACGGCCATAATTCAATCTAAATGAACATATCAAACTGGATTATTTTAATATTGTCTGTAATTTACATGCAGGCTGAGGTAAGCTACTCACTGTTTCCAACTGTCCAGCATCCAGTACAGACAGTAGGTTGTTTTGTATTTATTTATTTCATTATGATCATTATGTGAGAAAATAATCTGTGTTTGAATTTCTGTCATTAATTAATATTTATTATGGTAAAAAGAGCAAGAGAGACAGAGAAATCCCCACAGACTCCCTGGAATGATGCTAACTGGCATGTCATTAACACAATGTTGCTCACCTTCTTCTGGGACAGGGAGGGGTACAGTTATGGGGAGAGTGGGGTGCTGCTGACTCATCTGTTGTTAAGTCTGCTAAAAGGGGCAGGGACAATGATTTAATATGAATATCTTGCTAAACGTTTTCCTGCACTGATTAAATGTTGATGAAATGTAGGCTAACACTAGTCTGTTGCTAGCTATCTTATTTCACTGTGGACATTAAGCCAACAGGTTAATACCACTCACAGACTACAGGCTACACACCTTTCTTGGTGAAAAACTGGGTTACAGATTGACATCTTTTCTTTTGTCTTTCCTCTCTCTCTTTTCTCTCTTTCCTTTTTTGAAAACCAGATTTTGGTTTACTAGGCAACACTGTGATCACTGTATTTCTGGCGCATCTACTGACTGCAACTAAACACCATCACTGATAAGTGCGCTATGGCAGGACCAAACCATTTCATGCAGATACAGGGGGGTGGTCGGTCAGTGTGGATGTTTACTTTTTGGTCAATGTGGATATTTAACTATTATTGCCAAAAACAAGTAAAAACAAAGAGATCATTAATTTCATTAGTATATTTGAAATATATATATACTCAATGATGATGGTTTATATAATATATAATATAATATAATTTTATATTAGTTTTGACCTATTTTTTGGGGCCCCTGTCAGTCAGGGGCCTTGGAATTGTCCTAACTTTTCCCCCCTATAAGGTGCCCCTGGGTTGGACTATGCTTTTGTACAGTAATAACAGAAGTTGGGGGGGGGCAACAGAAAGTGCTTTGAGTTTGCAGATGGCAGAGAGTCTTTGTTGGCAGCGTTTGTGGATGTCAGTGGTGTGATGATCGAAGTTCAGTTTATTGTCCAGGGTGAGTCCGAGGTATTTGATGGACTCCACAATCTCCACGGATTCATCGTTGATCATTGTGGGGTTATGGATGAGGTTGTGAGCTGAGCTGTGGATGCTGGAAGTGTTGATAATCAGTTATTTTGTTTTCTTAACATTCAGTTCTAGATGACTGTTTGTGCACCATTGTGTGAAGTGGGAGATGGAGTCCTGATAGCTTAAAACAGAGTTATTGTCACTGAGGAGTGCAAGTACTTTATGGCAGTGTCATCAGAGTATTTAATATATGTGGTGACAGGTGAGGGGCTGGTGCAGTCATTGGTGTACAAGGTGAACAGAAACAGGCTCAGGACTGAACCTTGTGGGCTCCTATGTTGGTGATGATGGTAGCGGATGTAGCAGTGCCCACTCTGACTGTCTGTGGTTTGTCACTGAGGAAAATGTGGACCCAGTGAATGAGGAGTGGAGGGATGCTGAGGTGGTGGAGTTTCCTGTTCATCTGATGAGGCTGGATGGTGTTTAAAGCAGGACTGAAATATGGACATTTTTATCTAACTCTCTGCCAGAAAACAAATCATATTACTCAGTATTAACTTAAGTGTTTGTCGTATTGTTTCATCCCTCCAGGCAATGGAGGACAACAAGCCATGGGCTCTGATCTCAGAAGTGGGCAAACAAGATTATTTTGACATTGACATAATAAAACATAACTTTCAAATCATCTTCTACAAAGACTTCCTTCAAAACCCCCAGCTGCACGGCCCTAAAATCCAGGTCCTATTTGTGTGGTACTATCCTAAAACTTAGCCTTGGCTGCTCAGGTCACTTCCCTCCTTGAAGGTGGTCGCTAATGGAGGAGTGGGCATCGACCACCTGGATGTGCCGTACATCAACAGCCTCGGAGTGAAGGTGACCAACACGCCCGATGTGGTGACCGATGCCACTGCGGATATCGCGCTGGGTCTGCTTCTGGCATCATCACGGAAGATAGTTGAAGGTGAGTCGGTGAATCAAGTCAATTTTGTATACATAGGTCAGTCATACCACTATGACCACTGACAGGTGAAGTGAATAACACTGATTATCTTGTTACCGTGGCATCTGTCAGTGGGTGGGATATATTAGGCAGCAAGAGAACATTTCGTCCTCAAAGTTGATGTTAGAAGCAGAAAAATGGACAAGTTTAAAGATTTGAGCAACTTAGACAAGGGTCAAATTGTTATGACTAGACGAATAGGTTAGAGTATCTCCAAAACTGTAAGTCTTGGGGGTGTTCCCTGACTGCAGTAGACAGTACCTATCAAAAGTGCTCTAAGGAAGGGATACCAGCAGCTGGGTCAAGGATGGCCAAGGCTCCTCAACGCACATGGGGACTGCAGGCCGGCCTGTGTGGTCTCATCCAACAGACAAGCTACTGTAGTTCAAATAGGTCCAGTCCAGACCAGTCAGCGTGCCCATGCTGACTCCTGTAAACTGTTGAAAGCACCAACAATGGGTATTGTGAGCATCAGAACTGGACCATGGACCAATGGAAGACTGTGGCTTGTTCTGATGACTCATGTTTTCATTTACATGCAGAACACACCTTGCACCAGGATGCACTATGGGAAGAACAGCCAGCTTTAGTCAGGATGCCAGAATCATGTGTCCCCCAGCTGCATGACTCCCAGCAGCTCATGTCAGCTGGAATCTTTGGAAAGAGGATGCTGGCACCCCTGCTGCCTACTCCCAGTTCAGACAGTAGCTTGCTTTAACTAGGGCTCCTAGCACCAGAATACCAGCACCAACCACAGCAGTCTCTTTAGACTCCATTCTCCTCAAACTAAGCAAATTTCCTCGTTGTCCCATGCTGCACCAAATGGTAACTTCTCTCCCTGTAAGGACTCAACTTTGTCCTATGTATCATTCCCCAAGGGCAGCCTTGTCTTTCACTTGCTGAACAATGAACAACTGACACTTAGAGGAGCCTGCGATTATCCTCATATCTAATACACACCTGAGAATACTCTATAATGTGTTGGTTGAAGGATTTTGGTCCTGTTTCTCTGTAGGTCACCAAATAGCTGTGAACCCCAAGACCACCTATATACCACAAAGCCTTATGGGAGTTGAAGTTGCAGGGTCGACTATGAGGATTATTGGAATGGGACGCATTGGCTGCAAAATCGCTCAAAGAGGCAAAGGATTTGACATGAAGATCCTGTATCACAACAGGAACAGGAGGTAAAAGTTTGATAAAATAGATAAAAATAGATTAAAAAAAATAATTAAAATAATGCATCAATGAGACACTGCTAATGGTCAGCTTAGTCTTTTCTTCATGCTGTTCAGGAGTGTTGAAGATGAGCAGGCATTGGGGGCGAGTTACTGTGAGAATATGGATGACCTGCTGAAAGAGTCGGACTTTGTCGCGCTGGCGGTCAACCTTACCCCTGAAACCACAGGCCTGATCAGCCACAGAGAGCTGTCCCTCATGAAACGCACAGCAACACTGGTCAACGTCAGCAGAGGTGAGGATAATGTGTTAATCTTGGTTAAAGAACTGCAAAAGTTACTGTTTAAATTGTTCTGCATCACTGATCTTTAATCTAATCTGTGTTCATGTCTCAGGTCTGGTTGTGGACCAGGATGCTTTAGTCAAAGCTTTGCAGTCTGGAACGATTCGTGCGGCAGCGTTAGACGTAACTCACCCTGAACCTTTACCAAGGTCTCACCACACTCTACAACCAGACTCACAATCATTTATTAAAGAACAACCACATTGTTCCTCTTTGACGTGAACAGATGTACTCTCACTCTGTACTTGAAATTATTGAGCCAATTCACTAACGTTATAACTCTTCTCTGCTACTGCTACACTACTTTTCAGCATTGGCCACTGCCCAGCAAAAGTTACATAGTCTTGCTTTAACTGTACAAATGTTAACCATTTCACATTAATACATTACAGATCAACATTATATGTACTGACACACAAGACAAGAAGGGAGAGCTTTGTAACGGATCAATGTTGCTCATGCAACTCAAATAAGATACAATTGTTTTCCCTGTGGGGTCAGGAGACTCTGTTTTATGTATTTCTAATTCACATGTAAGTTATTATCACATCTATTTTTCTTTAAATCTGCAGTATGTCTGTATTTATTACTAGTGGATCAAATGTGTAAAGTAAAAGGTGTCAGTCATAGTTATGAATTTTCAATCTGCAGCTCTATAAAGTTTTTTTTTTGTGTATTTTAACTCATTGTTTTAGTGCTGTAAGAGGAAACCCCACTGTATGCTACCTGTCCAGCAGCAAATGCAGACAGACACAGTGAGCAACCAGCTGCTGAACATGGAGCATATAGCAGTTAAAGAGACAGATATTTTCCTCAAGAGTTGGTAGAGACCAGAACAGAGAATATTGGACTGTAGGCCAGAAACAAGACTAAATTATGCTAATGTTGCTCAACGTCTGCTGGATGTGTAACACATTTGCAGTGAAAAGTTACATATCAATATTATGATAAACACAACCTGAAAAGGAGAAATGTGTCTGTTGATCAGTCTGCATATACAGACAAAGGGTGCAAAGAAGAAAAGCTGAAAAATACTTAAAGTGAACACTCACCAAACTTTCTGTCTTCTAACAACTCTCTCTCTTCTTTCTTGTGCAGGAATCATCCTCTTCTTAGCCTCCCTAATGTGCTGATCACCCCCCATGTTGGCACCAACACTTACACTACAACAAGAAAGATGGTCCAGAAGATGGTAGAAAATGCCGTGGCTGCAGTGAAAGGCCAATCTATTCCCAATGAAGTCAAACCAAGATGATGTCACTGATGGTACCTCATCTGTCAGTAGTGAGAAGTGTTTTCCTACTGCAAGATGAAGTACTTTTATCTTTTATAAATTGGTTTTGGTTGTACAGTGTTCTGTGTCATGACCTGCCATTACTACTACTGCTATTATAAACATGATTATTTATGTTACATTAAGAGAACATATATGTATCAATTAGCACGTTTAATATCACTACTCTGTAAACATATGTTTGGTGTTATTTTACAACTTTATTTTTGACGCGGCAAGATAATAAAGGCTACCCCCAGTTTTGTACCTTGCACGCATGACCTTCATTCTTTCCATGAACCATTGACTTTGTAGCGTGGTGCAGAGTGAAGTTGCCCTCCACTACACATTTAATTTGAAAGTCTTTTATTTTGTTCTGCAAAGAGCAAAAATATGTATTTTACAATCACAGTTCGCCACACACACACACACAGTAACTTCACACTCAAGTGTGTGTTCTCGTTCTCTGAACGTATTCACTATCCTAACACAGAAAAATTATGAACATCTGCCCCAACATCCAAACAATAATCATATCTGTTGCATTGTTATTCCAGACCAGTTTCATCATGTACATTCAATATCAACTTGTTTCTCCAACACAGTCAGCCAATCGTGTCTATTAAACATTGTCAAATTAATCAAATCAATTATTTATCTATTTTAACTTATTTATTGATTTAGCTATGAACTATACAGGAGCAGTCCGGGCTCTTTAAACCGGCTCATAGTTCTACTCTCCAGTCTCACGCTCGTAACTAGGCAACCAGTACTAACAACTGACTAGCCGTTTACTGTACGGTACATTAGCCAAACAAGAACAACGTTCATAAACAATACTGCATAAAGTCCAACCGGGATCATAAACTCACACATAACATATTCACCTATTAATTACACAATTCCAACTCCTTACCTGCAAAGAGCAAAAATATGTATTTTACAATCACAGTTCGCCACACACACACACACAGTAACTTCACACTCAAGTGTGTGTTCTCGTTCTCTGAACGTATTCACGCGAGATTTCCCTTGTCCCTGAATACTCAGTGTAGCGAACGCGCCCTCTGCTGGTAGTAGTTAGATACTGCATCCTACTAGATAACATAACATTTTTCAACAATAAACCAACCTTTCCTTATGTGAAAACACACAGACAATTTTCACTACGCTCTGAACATGAGCTGTACTAAATGCAAATAATAATATTGTAGTTATATAACCCCACTGATGGCTCTGTATGCCACACTCTCCCCCCCAATAATAAATGGCTCCAGACATTTCAGATACCCCAAAGTGTACCTTTTCTCACATTGAATTTTCTCACTGAAAACATGGTATTACTTATTTAAAATGGCACTTGACATTTAATTCAATCGGTACCCATTTATCAAAGTATCTGACCCATTTAGACCTATACCACTAATCATCAGTTACTGTACTCTGGACCCCAATCAGATCAACTCTCAAATGTAACAGAACTCATATCGGCCTCAGTTCTTTTAGTCTGTTACCAGTCTCTTCGTTTGTACAGCACCAGTTCAGTGTGTTCTCCCGGAATTGTCTCTTCTTCACCGTACATAGAATTTTTACCATTCTAATTTTCAGAGTCCATTTTCTCCGAACTAGAGTAATGTTCGTGTAAGGTGAGTTCAACCCATTACCTCAGTGTCTAGTGATGCCCACGGTCGCCACATGACCGGTGGGTTGCAGGCTGGGGACATACTCACGACGTGCAGGCTCTCGACACCCGCTCTCACCCACGTCGGCTCACCCAAGGCGTTGTAGGTCAGCATTTGGGGATGGTGCCTGTGTCGCTGCGGGTAGCTGGTCGCTGGTGGAGGGTCAGGATCATCTTCCTCTGATGACTCTTGTAGACTTTCCCCAGGCTCTGCAGTGTCGTTCTCACCATCTCCATCAGCTGTGATGCCTCTGTTGTCAGTCTCTGCCTCCTCTTGAACAACCGTTGCATCTTCCAGCTCTGGTGCTCCGTCTTGCATCGTCAGAGCTGGTGCAAATGGCTCTGCCTCTGGATTCAAGTCTGCAGTTCTCTGACTTAGTTCTTGGTCATATGGGAAACGACACACCAGCTCAACTTCATCACTGCTTTCGCTGTCTGAGTCTTCTTTTGGTTTGCTGTTTTGGTGTTGTCTTGTTCTTGTCCGTGTCTGTATTTTCCTCTCTTGTTTTGCAGGGGCGGTTTCTGGTTTCCCCAAGGGCAGACTGTCACATGGGAGTAGGAGGTTCCTGTGCAACACGCGAGTCTTACCTCCTCCCTCTGGTGCTACTTCATACACCGGGCTGTCACTGCTCCTTCTCTTCACCACCACATGCACTTTAGTTTCCCAATAGGACCGCAGTTTACCGGGGCCGCCCCTCTCTGATAGGTTACGCACAAGCACCCGTCCACCAGGTTGTAGGTCAGCTCCATGTGCTCTTTTGTCGTAGCCTTTCTTGCTTCGTAGGGCTTCTCGGGTCGCTGTTTTGGATGCAATCTCATAGGCTTGTCGCATTCGGTTTTGCCAGTTCTGTACATATTCAGTGTAAGTCTCTTTTGCCTCTCTGGGCTGTAGGTTGAAAAGCAGGTCTACTGGCAAGCGAGGTGACCTTCCGTAGAGCAAGTAGTAGGGAGAGAACCCTGTGACCCCACTGCGGGTGCAGTTGTACGCGTGCACCAGTTTTGTCAATGAGCTCTTCCAGTCAGCCTTTTGTTCATTTGTGAGGGTGCGAAGCATTGATAAGATAGTTCTATTGAACCGTTCACACTTCCCGTTGCCCTGGGGGTGGTAACATGTTGTGTGGGACCCCCGCACATCACAGCTCTTCTGTAGTTGGTCCATCAGCTGGTTTTCAAACTCTCTCCCCATGTCGTGGTGAATTCTCTCTGGAAATCCCACGCGGAGTGCAAAATCATTGAATAGTTTGTCAACAACAGTTTTGGCAGACTTGTTTTTCGTGGCGTAGGCTTGGGCGAAACCAGTGAAATGATCGATCACAATAAGAATGTACTCAAACCCCTGTTTGCATGTCTCTAAATGTAAAAAGTCAATGCATACTAGCTCACCTGGGCGTGTTGTGATAATAGTTGTCATGGGAGCCCTGGTTGCTTTGTGAGGTCGCTTTGCCTTGAGACACTCACACTCTTGGGTGACAAAGTGTTCTATGTCAGAGTACATACGGGCCCAATAGAATCGATCTTGGATCAGGTTCAACGTTCTCTCGACCCCACAATGTCCCATTTCTCTATGAAGCTCGTGGAATACTGTTTGATGATGCTCTTTTGGGAGGATAAGCTGTTGTTTATCTCCTGCTTTCCTACAGAGAATTCCATCCTCATTGACATACAACTTTGCCCACTGTCTCATTAATACTCTGACGTCCGCCGGTTCTGCTTTAAGAGCTCTCCTGGACGGGTGCTGATTGTCCCTCTTATAATGCAGAACTTGGCCTATTACAGGATCTCTTTCCTGACTGTCTCGTATCTGATCTGGTGTCAGGGACTTGGTTCGAGGGTGTGCACTCGCATCTCTCACTAAGTCTAGTGTTTCTATGGGGACTGTTGCTACCCAGACTGGGGGGGTATCTTCCTGCACACTGACTCCCTGCACCGCTGCACTGAATACTTCCTGACCCACCTCCTCTGTACACTGTGTCATGAACGCATTTATGTCTAATGGCATGCGGGATAGGCCATCCGCATCTGCGTTACTTTTTCCCGGCCGATACTTAATGGAAAAGTCGAACTCAGACAGCTCACCCACCCACCTATGACCTGTAGCATTAAGCTTAGCTGTTGAGAGGATATAGGTTAAGGGATTATTATCTGTATATACTACAAAGTGTGGGGCATGATACAGATAATCCCGAAAACGTTCACATATTGCCCATTTAAGTGCTAAGAACTCTAATTTTCCCGAGTGCATGTGATAGTTCTTTTCAGGTGGTGTTAGAGTCCTGGAACCATAGCCTATAACTACCATCTTGCCGTTCTGTCTCTGATAGAGTACTGCGCCCAATCCCTCCTGGGATGCGTCTGTGTGAAGAACAAATGGTTGAGTCATCTCTGGGTACCCTAGAAGGGGAGGCTCTATCAGCTTGTCTATGAGAGAATTCAATGTCTTTTGGTGGTTATCTGTCCATTTTATAGGAGTGTTAGGTGGGAGGATACCTTTCTTCCTGGTTGTGGCCCTGACCTTCTCTCTGTTCATTTGATCAGGTGTTGTTGAGAGCAGCTGGTAGAGGGGCTGGGCTATTCTGGAGAAGTTTGGGATGTATGTTCGGTAGTATGAGAGGAATCCCATTACTCGTCTCAACTCTCCCACTGTTGTAGGCGCTTTTTCCTTTAAGGCTTGGACTGGGGCCACCTCAGATGGGTCCATAGTGTAGCCTTGTCCAGACACCAACCGTCCCAAAAATCTCACTGTCCTCTTCAACACCTCACACTTGCGGGGACTGAGTTTAACCCCGTGCTCCTGATATCTCTGTAACACAGTTCTCAGGTGCTCAATGTGGTCCTCAAAGCTTGGGCTATGGACCAGATTGTCGTCCAGATACGGTTGACACATGACATCTCTCAAGCCACGCAAACAGTCTTCCATGTTCCTCTGGAATTCTGCAGGCGCCGCACTCAACCCGAACGGGATTCGGACCCACTGGTACAGGCCCCAGGGGGTTATGAAAGCGGTCAGGGGCTGGCTTTCCTTGTCCAGGAACCCCTGGTGATAGGCCTTCCCCTGGTCCAGTACGGAGAACCAGGAGCTGCCAGTGAGGGAGTCCAGCATGTCTTGGATTCTGGGTATGGGGTGGCGATCAGGGACTGACTTTTTGTTTAGCTCTCTGTAGTCACAACACAGTCTTAAAGTCCCATCCTTCTTTCGTACACACACGACCGGTGAGGCATATGGAGAGCGTGAAGGAGTAATCCAGCCCCGATTCAACAAGTCCTGGATATATTCCTTCACTTCCTGGTGTAATGGCTTTGGGACTGCCATGTACGTTTTCCTTACTGGGGTGGTGTCGTGCAGCGTGATGTGGAGTTTCAGTGAGGGGATTGAGCCGATGTCGTCATCGTCGTATGCGAAAGCGTGACACTCCTCTCTCAGCAGCTGTTTTGCAATTCTCCTCTGCTCCTCATTTAAGTGGCTAAGGTCGACCGGAGGGTCCCACCAGGCAGGTTTATGTTTTTTTGAGTTGTCACCTGGGGCTGATGCTGTGTTAGTTTGTGACTTTAATCCCTCTACTCTGGTTATTTGATCAACACTGGCTGCATAGGCGGTTTTGACTGTTTGCAGGTGACCAAGAACAGTGTGCCGGGTCAGGGTTACACTGTGTTTGTTGGTATTGACGATGGGGACTGGTACATAATCTGACCTTTTTCTGGGGACACTGACTAGACCCTCCTCTATCACTACCCCCTCTGGTAATGTCGGCTCTTCACTTGGGACTAGAAGCAAGTCTTGGCCACGATACTGAGCCCCAGTGTTGACGTTAACATACACTGTGGTGACCTGTTCAGCGCCTAGAGTGAGTGTTCTTTTCCCTGTGTGTACAATTCCTACATCTTCCTCACTAATAGGGGCATGGATAAGCTGAAGCACTGCTTGTGCTGTCTTGACTGTTATCTGGAAGGCTTGACATACAGTATGGATGGTCTCTGTCCTTGTTGTCTGACTACCCTCTCCTGTTATTTCCTCTATCACATTGTAGCCAATTATGGGCTCTGCTGCTACGTGTGGGTCACTTGACACTAAAATAGGGACTAAGAGTGGCTTAGTCATGGCAGATTCTTTCCCTAGCCTAAACTCTACCTCCACCCAGCCCATGAAGGGGATCTCAGTCTGGTTGGCTGCCACTCCCAATAAAATGTCTGAGCCTAACAGTTCACTGAGAGGTCGCACCGTGCTGTGTGGTAAGTGCAGCTTTCTCCATTCTTCATTAATGATGGTCGCCTGAGCTCCTGAGTCCCATAATGCCACGACTGGAACCGTATCCAGTGTGCAATGGACAGTGTGTCTCCTCGCAATCAACTTGATGAGTCTTTCCTTGCGTCGTGGTGGGAGGTAGTTGACTGATGAGATTTGAGATGGTGCGGGAGGGGGGACAGGTTGCTGCATGTTGAGACTGGATGATTCACGGGCTACCGAGGGTCCCGGCTCGGCAGCCCAGTCTCGTTTCCCTGCTGTTCTCTGGTCCGTCGACATCCTCTGGAGAGATGCCCCTCCTGCCCACACTTAAAGCAATGTCTGCAAAAGTCACCTATCTGAGCTTCCTGACACGCCCTACAACCCCTGGGCCGACTACGGCTGGGTGTGAACGCTTTCTCTGTCGGTCTAGCTTGTGTGGCCTCCACTGTCTGTAACATCAACTTTTTAATTTCTAGCACCTCAGCCTTGAGTGCTTCTACTGGGTCTATCTCTGTCTTGGGTCCCTGACTTTTCTTACTCTTTCCCCCTGCTTCACAGTGAGTAACAGTGTCAACTACTGCTACTGAGGTGTCAGGTGGATACACCTCCGCCTGTACTTCACTGACTTTTGGGGGCTTGTTTATGACTGTCTTTCTTAGTTTTTGCTGTCTTTCCTGTTCTAAGTTTGCAGCCTCACTGATTCTCTCAATTAACACCTCATCTGTGACAGTACGGTTACTAAGATACGGCTTGAGTTGGAACTTAACCGCATCACTGTAAAGACCAGTCTCTATGGAGCGGAGAAATTTTCTCTGAATTAGTTCTGGACTAAACTGCTCACCTTCCTCGACTGCATCATCATCACTGGATTTTCTCATTAACTTCTCTTTCAGTTCTATTGCTCTGAATAAGAAATTCTGTGCTGACTCCTTTGGATCTTGTGTCATGTTCATCAGGCGATGCAGTAGGTCGGAGGAGGAGTCTACTTTGTAGTGACCCTTGAGTATGGTCTTGAGAGTGTGCAGCGTCAGCTCTCGCTTTATTTCCAACATCTCCCGCAGGTGAAGGCCTGGGCTCACAGCACGTGTGACTGCTTCAATGATCTCCGCTTCTCCATGTCCTTTCCTCTGTCCAGACTCGATCTGGTTGATGAGGCTTGTGTAGGACAATTTGTCCTTTTGACCAGCTTCACCAATCTGTCCACTTATCCGGAACTCCCGCCTCAGCGTCACCTCGGGCAGTCTGGTTGGTGCTCTGGTGGCAGTCCTGGTGTCCTCTTCCTTTGCGGTCGCGATGGCAGGCGCAGTGTCTCCTCCTGCTGCTTGTGTCCTCTGCTTGATCTTTTCCTCTAACGCCCCAATTTCCTCTTCCATCTGCTGCTGTAACTTTTGGTACTGCATTTTCAACTTCTTTAACTCACTTGTCTCTTGAACTACAATCTCAGCCTCAGTTTCCCCCGGTGTTGGCTTCAAAGAGGCCAGGTAGGACAGTACATGCTGCAGATACTGCTGATACGACTCTGCGGACTCTTCACCCTCCTCGATTTCATCTAACGTTGTCTCCACCAACCTGATGAGGGTGCGTCTTGTTTTGCTGGCAAACCCCCCAACAGGTGCGTTACACTTTAGATGCTCACACAGGAAAATGAGCTCCTTCTCCTCCAGCGTCAGCAGTATCCTGCTTACTTCGTCCCTTGCTTCCTCCATGGTCCTCCTCTGCTCTGTTTGTCTATGCTTCTATGCGACTGGGCCGTGGGCTGAATGAACCATCCTCTGCTACCAAAATATGTAGCGTGGTGCAGAGTGAAGTTGCCCTCCACTACACATTTAATTTGAAAGTCTTTTATTTTGTTCTGCAAAGAGCAAAAATATGTATTTTACAATCACAGTTCGCCACACACACACACACAGTAACTTCACACTCAAGTGTGTGTTCTCGTTCTCTGAACGTATTCACTATCCTAACACAGAAAAATTATGAACATCTGCCCCAACATCCAAACAATAATCATATCTGTTGCATTGTTATTCCAGACCAGTTTCATCATGTACATTCAATATCAACTTGTTTCTCCAACACAGTCAGCCAATCGTGTCTATTAAACATTGTCAAATTAATCAAATCAATTATTTATCTATTTTAACTTATTTATTGATTTAGCTATGAACTATACAGGAGCAGTCCGGGCTCTTTAAACCGGCTCATAGTTCTACTCTCCAGTCTCACGCTCGTAACTAGGCAACCAGTACTAACAACTGACTAGCCGTTTACTGTACGGTACATTAGCCAAACAAGAACAACGTTCATAAACAATACTGCATAAAGTCCAACCGGGATCATAAACTCACACATAACATATTCACCTATTAATTACACAATTCCAACTCCTTACCTGCAAAGAGCAAAAATATGTATTTTACAATCACAGTTCGCCACACACACACACACAGTAACTTCACACTCAAGTGTGTGTTCTCGTTCTCTGAACGTATTCACGCGAGATTTCCCTTGTCCCTGAATACTCAGTGTAGCGAACGCGCCCTCTGCTGGTAGTAGTTAGATACTGCATCCTACTAGATAACATAACATTTTTCAACAATAAACCAACCTTTCCTTATGTGAAAACACACAGACAATTTTCACTACGCTCTGAACATGAGCTGTACTAAATGCAAATAATAATATTGTAGTTATATAACCCCACTGATGGCTCTGTATGCCACAACTTGATTATACAATCGTCCTGACAATACCTTTGAAGGCAGCTTACTTGCTGTTTTAGTTTACAGAAAGTTTAATCTTCAAATTAGCCCAATTAAAAATGATGAATGAATAAACAAGCCCTCCACCGATCAGTCTGATGAAACTACAGGGCTGAGACTCACAAGTTGGAAAGGTGAGTCTGTTTCATAAAAGCAATGCATAGTGATTAGAAGGGTTAGGAGGTATTTTAGTGCATTTAAACATTTGGATGCACATCTTTTTAATCTACCACATTAAAATAATTAATATATAATAAATAATACATTTCAATTTCTGGGAATTTCCACTGCAAGGTCATTTACTAAATTCAAATCACACTGAATGTACATATTATGCAAAATATATATCTTGCACCAGTTGTTTTTTAAAATTCTTCTTCTTCTTCTTCTTCTTCTTCTTCTTCTTCTTATTATTATTATTATTATTATTATTATTAGTAGTAGTAGTAGTAGTAGTAGTAGTACTGTGTAAATCATACTAGTAGGTAGTGGTAGGCTTCCAACGGGAGTTGCAGATCTCTAATACTCATGAAATCTTTGCGGAGGTGCAGCCTGACCGTTAATATCCCTGATTAAAATAGAAACTTTGAATTGAAGTTAAAATATATGGCCTACACACAGACATATAGTTCAATACACACATATTGTGACAGTCGGTACATATCTTTGCTGATTTTTTTTTTTTCCAAAATAAAACGTCCCTGTTACTTTTGATTCAGGCATTTACGTCATCTACTAAAACCGTTCAATCATCAACAATCGACGCTGAGTGAGAACCAGGAAGGTCCACAACAACCAGGCGTGAAACTACAAAACAAGAAAACTGCCGCGAGGACACAAATATAGATCACAAGTACAGATCATATTAATAACACAGTTATATTTAAATTTCTCCCTCGGTATCTGTTCAGCTCTGTGTGTTTGCTGCGTCATGTTTATCTCTGCACAGAACTCAGCGCCATGTTTCAAAGATTTCACCCTCGTCATGGTGAGTAACAACCTGCAGCCTGTTCACTGAGAGGCGGTTAACTGACTATCTAACTATCTAACTAACTAACTGACTAACTGACTGACTGACTGAATAAATAAATGTCTGTCACAGTTAGTCACTGTCATGGCTGCTTGTGTAATGTGTAGTTAGCAGTAAGTCAGAGCTTCACTTTCATTTTCAGCTCTTACCGGATAAATAAATAAAAAATGTGCTTCAAAGTGTAACCACCGTTTGTTGGATGGATGTAAATATTTACGTTACGTTTAAGAAGACGTAAAAATTAAAGTTGTAAATGAATAGGAATATTGAGTGAAAGCAAAAGTAAAAGCACTTTTATTATTACATTATTATTACTCATCCATTCATATGTGAATATAACAGCATTTTACCGTTATAGTTGCTTTAGGTGGAGCTAATCTGTTCTATATAGAGCTGTGTATAATGTTTATTTTTATTATATTTTCATTAAAGCCAATTATTTTCTGTTCATTTATTATTCATTTGGATTGTGTAACATCATTAAGTAGCAACAAATGCCCATCACCCATAGCTGACATGTTCAGATTGCTTATTGTGTCCAACCAACAGTTATAATAAAAATAATCCAGTTCATTCTAAGAAAAAAAAAAAAAAAAAAAAAAGACATATGTCATTCAAATTGTTGCTAATCTCCCTTTATTGTTGTGTTTCTCCCCTCAGCCAGCAGTAGCTGTTGGTAATGTGGGCCAGCTGGCTGTGGACCTCATGGTGTCCACTCTCAACATGAGCAGAGTGGGCTACATGCACACAGACTGTCTAATCCCCATGGCTGGGAACAACCCGTACGCCACCTGCAAAGAGGACGCCGAGGAGCTGCACACTCCTGCAGAAGGTACGACCTGATCCCTGCGGATCAGATGTGGATCTTTGTGTCTTGATTATTTGGCTGCTGTAGAGGAGAACATGTTACAAGTTTACCTGTGAAGTGTTTTCTTTATTTAACTGACAATGAGCGCCTGATTGAGGTTATTTTACACATTCAAAAAATCTAATCTTCATTTTATCTGTCAACGTTTTCGTCAACAGTTTACACAGCAGCAGAACTGAAGTTAGCAGTTCTTCAAATCAGAGCACCAATTATTCAGGTAAACACAGTCAGTATTTTGTGTGTTTGAGGCCTCTCTTTTTTTTTTTTTTTTTTAAGCTTTTTATTTTTGACAGAGACAGCTTGAAGAGTGACAGGAATGTAATGTAGGGAGAGAGAGATGGGGATTGACATGCAAGGGCCACAGGTAGGATTCGATCCCTGGGCCACTGCGGCAAGGACTGAGCCTTCGTACATGGGGCGGATGCTCTACCAACTGAGCTAACTGATACCCGAGGCCTCTCCTTTTATTTTATTTTTTGTATAATCTAAGCTTTTATCTGAATTATGTTTTGAGAGCATGAACTATGTCTTTATCTCGAATGACAATGTAGTTTTTGTTTTCATGGACTCAGATTGGGATAAGCGTTATAGTATTTATAGCTGTAACATTTGTTTTAATTCCAGACCAAATCCAAAAAGTTCAGACAGCTGCTCGTGTCTTGGATCAAAGCTAGCGGCTTCTCCAGGACTGTGGTTCTCTCCAGCAGCCACGCCTACCAAAGGGACGACCAACAGCTACAAGGGTACCTAACCATGTACTTCATTTCACTTGGACGCTGCTTTTCTTTCCTATTGCTGCTGCCACTCATCTCTACCGACAAATATGTGTCCGTGATAGCACGCCTCTGAGGTACCTGGTCACTCCGTCCCTGCTGAAGGGGAGCGCGGACGCGTTGAAAGAGCTCGGCTGGAGGGAGTTGGAGAGAGTAGCGGCCTTCCCCGGACTGACAGACGCCAACACAGAGCCACGCCTCTACATCCCCGGAGGAGGAATAACCAAAGGCCTCTACACAGACAGGTACAGAGAGAGAGAGAGCTGCGTCAGCCTGCTGGATAACTACTGAGGCTATTGTTAGAAGTTCAAAGCAGTTATTTTTATACACCTAAAATTAAGAAATTAAAAATAGAGCTCATGGTTCTGGGATAATTAGATGGTTCTGCATAATTATCCAATTGCAGCAACAAATTGTGCATGTTGAGCTGGTTATGTGGTATTCTGACATAATTCACTCATAATAGTGAGTCTGTGACAAGCAGCAAAAACCACGCAAACATGTGTTGAGTGTTTTTACACTCACTTTTTCCTAATACAAAAACTCTATCACGATTCTGAAATGTCTATATTCTTTCTTGTATTTACAATTACACCACTGCGTGTATCTCTCTTTATTTAAATGCATTTTATTTAACCTTTTTGGGCCTTGAACAGTTATTTTAATGAACCATCTGAGAGCTTTAGAGGGGTGATTTCCCTCTGGTGGAGCTGCTAACAGCTCACAGACATGTGAAACCTGTGACAAGGATGTTGCTGGATGTGCTGTATTTTATGAGCTTGAACTGAGTCACAGTAAAAAATGCAGTATGTCCCTCTGAAATATCATGAAATACAAGTAAAAGTGCTAAAATTAGATTATACTTTATTTATCCCACAACGGGGATTAAATTCACTAGAAATTCACTATTAGATTAATTTAATCTAATCTAAAAGTAAAAAGTATCTGTGTGTATCTACAAGATGTCAACTTAAGTGTCTGTAAAGCCTGCAGAATAACCTGCACACTTTCCCTGCAGCAGTATTTTTTAATTCATTAATTCATAATAAGATTTGACCACTTTTTTTTCGTTACATGTCTGACTGTGTGTGCTGCATGTTGTGTTCAGTTGTGTAGAGGATCTCCCGCTGGCTGTGCTGCTGCTCTTCTGCTCAGAAGGCGACAACATCCCAGACGCCTTTGCACTCGTCAACCACCTCAACGACTGGCTCCATCTGCTGGACAGTCCCGTAAGTGAAGAAAGTGAAGAGCAGACGGCCGTGCTGCACTTAGATGACAGAGCTTTTAGTACTTTTCAGTATGGAAAGAAAATGACCAGTACAGTGTGTATTTTAAGATTGTACATTTCTAATTATGTTTTTTTTGGATTCACATTTCAGAGCCAAAAGCCCAGTCAATGGAAGATCCCGACTTCTTGGAGTCTTCTGTTTGGCAGCGGCATCCCTCCGGCACTCTTCTGATACACACATATTTAGTTTTTGCTATTTTTAGCTCGTAATTAGCATCTGGGGACTGAAGCGAAGTCAAAGCTCTGAAAAAACATTTTCTTTGCATCTGCGCCGTCCAGCCATGACATCATTGCATTCTTCAGTGAATTCTTCACCGAGGTCAAATCTGGTTAGTATTTACCTGGTCTGGACATAAAACACGGTCGTCATCCGACCCGACAAGAACCCTCCTATTCATGGACATTTATCAGTTTCCATTATTTTGATAAGAATCTTTAAAAGTACAAACATTACGTCATGGAGTGGACCCAAACATGCACTTGTGGAGTACTGTTTCCTAGTACTGAAGCATTTAAATGTCATCTTCCAATAAAGAATCCAGTGTAAATTTATCTAAGATGATTAAGACTTTGATTATGTTATTTTTGCTGAACCCTGCCTACTCGCCTCCCTAACTGAAAGTGGTTGGCCAGGTGCCATGCTGTGTTCCTGGCAGTCCCGCCTCTGTGAAATCTGACTCCTTTCTACAACATGTTAAAACAACTTACATAGTCGTAACAACAAGATGGCACTGAGTCATACTTTGACCTTGTTGAGCCGTTTTGCCAAGTTTGTGGTTTCCCCATTCTATCTGCACAATTGTTTTGGGTGGTTCTGTGCAGCATGGTTGTGGGAAAGGAATGTCCTGACAGTATTTTGTAAGAGGAAATGTTAAGAGTGTTGTGGAGAAATTGCTGAAATCAAAGGTCAATGGTGAGGTCAGGAGGGAAGAAAATGTTCAGGAGCCTCTGATGTCTTATGCTGTAATATTTATTGACGCTTGGCCAAGGAGAATTAGAGACACTCTCAAAGTACATCAGAAGTGCCTGAGTCGGTCTCACATTCTGCCCAACACATCCTGGTGGTCAGACTTTAAACCCCAAGATAACACCGCAAATACTATACGCCCAGAATTAGTCAAAGAGAATGTTTTTACCCATGCAGGTGTTATTGTCGACATATTCTAGTCTGAAGCCACTGTTGTCTGTTTACGCCAACTGGAAAGTCAACAGCAAGCTTTCTATTATGTCTAAGAAGGCAGCAATAGGTCTCTCGACCCTGCCCACCACAGTGTTGGATAGACTGGCACCTACTGTTCCCAATCAAAGCCAAAGAATTAGTACTGCCGAGGACCTCAAGGCCCACACGTGACCCTGTGTAACCTAAGGATAGAAAATTCCATAACAAAGAGAACCAGAAAATCAAGGTTTGGCTTTGAAAAAGACACATCCATCATTTGAAAAGTAAAATATTAACAGTAATTAAGGCTTTGCTTAAAAATATATAGACTTCAATGATCCCACACCGGTAAAATTCACTTGTCACAATAGCTCATGTACACAAGGCTGATAAGAAATGACTCATAAGTCAGAAGAGTCTGACAGCTGTTGGAATGAAGGACATGTGGTTGTGCTCTTTCCTACATGGTGGGAGTTGTAGTCTGAAGGAGTTGTTTAAGGCCTCCACAGTCTCATGCAGAGGGTGAGAGGAACGGTTAGTGATGGACGTCAGCTTTGCTAACATCCTCCTCTCCCTCACTTCCTCTATGTAGTCTAGGGGGCAGTCCAGGACAGAGCTGGACCTCTTGACCCTCTGTCCCTCTCCCTCCATTTTCATATTTGAACCTTAAAGGGGCAATGTGTAGGATTCAGTGGCATCTAGCAGTGTAGCTGCTGATTGCAACCCTATCGCCTCACCTGTTCACTGTAGAAACATGGAGGTTCAACATGGCAGACTCCATGTAAGAGGACCCACAGCATCTGTAGATATTAAAAGACTCATTCTAAGGTTACAAAAACATAATGATTCTTATTTTCTGGGTGATTATACACTGATGAAAACATGGTTATGAATATCAGATTCAGTTTTTGCCATATTCATAATACAGCTTTCTAAATCCCCCCCTTAAATCTTACACAGTGGACCTTTAAATAAGATTCCAGAAGTGAACAGGGTCACCTGCCAACAAATTGTCATTGTCAAATGTATTCAAATCAAAAATATAATTAGTTTATTGCCTTATTTAACCTCTTTTCTGTTAAAAATACAAAAGTTCATGAGCTTGGCTCCAACTTAATGTGATAAAATCTACATACCTGCATAACTTAACATGTTATATCTTGTTTGTTAAAAACGGACCAAAAATATTTCAAAACTACAAATTGCTGTTTTGTGGATGTTTCTTAGCTAACAGTAGCTGTAGCTACAGTACTGTAAATTTTTTGGTTGCCTGGCAACACTAAAACCCAAATAGCTGCTTAAAAAAAAGCCACAACTTGTTTCACACCCCGTTGTTTGTAAATTAGATGTTAATTTGTAACCTTTTTCCTATGCTATGCGGTGCTATTTGCAGCTAATTAACTGACTGGATTGTTTGTGGTGAAGTAACCAGAGGAGAGCACAGACGGGTTGTTATGTAAACTAGATAATACCAGTTTTATTTGTAGATAACACTCTAAGAGAAAGAGAAACTTAAGACAATTTCATTTCAAAAGGAGAACAAGTCGTCAAATCAGCTTTTCTACTGTATTCAAATCTGTAACATTTTCGTTCATCTATTTTTTTTACAAGCAAAAATATGTCTTTTTACTTACACACACACACACACACACACACACACACACACACACACACACACACACACACACACACACACACACACACACACACACACACACACACACACACACACACACACACACACACACACACACACCTTTTTAAAAAGAACACTATGTACATCATGGAAACATTACATGCCACTGAATTGCTCATGTGGGAGGAGGCAGTGCTTTTCATTTAACCAACCCCCCCATCACTGTGAAAAACTTCAAGTAATCTCTTATAAAAAATAGAACATTTTTATTTTCCCCTCCTGAAAAAAGCTTTTCTAAAAATACACATATGAACAGCATTACAAATTGGCAATGCATAGCCCCTATTAGTCTTAATTTCATAGATGCAAAGAAGAATAATAGATTGACAAAGCTGCAAATAATATTAAAGCCAAAATAAACCCAACGGATTCTCTTGATCCTGAAGCAGGCTGTGGTTGAGGCTTGACCCGGGTGTAAAGCGCTGGTATGTTTTCTCTTGTGTGCTCTCTTCAAAGAATGTCGAAGTGTCTGCTGTAAACAGTTTAAGGGAGAATGAGGAGACGTGGGAAATCTAGGGGTGGACTGTGGATTGTGGGAGTGACATGCTGCTTAAGGGAAAAAGAGACGAAGGAGGTGTGCATTGGCTGAATAATGCCACTGAACTTGGACCAAAAAAAAAAAAAAAAAAAGAGCGAAGAAGAGAGGAGGGCTGGCTGTTGTGATGTCGGTGAGGAAGCATGTTTTTGGAGCCCGAGGAAAGAGGACACAGAGGTTGAGAGAGAGAGCTGGAGTTCCCTGCCGATGTTGGCTTTGATGCCAGAGCTGTCGGTGTGTGGCCGCAGGTGGAGGTGGTTAGCAGTCACTGGTTTTCGCCCTGTCAAAGACACAGAGTATTTAAAGAGGTTGAACTCAACAAATCTCCTAACTGAGTGTCAGTGAAGCTCAGGAGTGATCAGAGCGACACGTGCCACAAAATCAAGTTAGTGAGTGTCTAAAACCAAACGGCAGAGCAGGAAAGGGAAGGTTTGCTGGACTGCTAGCAGAAGCTGTGGCATGTCAGTGTCAACATCAGACTGATTATCAATGCAAAGCAGCTGTGTTTAAAAAGCAACATCTGCCCAGATGATCTTAGTTTTGAACACTTTCAAGAACATTTGGTCATTTCTAAGCATTACAACACAGCATTAGATCTGATCTGACTCATCCCTGTGTGATGTAGAGCAATTAGTCAAACTTTGATCTTTGATTAATCTTTATCAAGCAAAAATGTCAAATATTCTTTTTTTATTTTCTTTTTTTTCCTCTTTGATTTTGTGGATTGGGTTTTGGTTTGTTGGTCAGACTTTCAAAGATGTAATATGGAGTTCTGGGAACATGAAATGAGCACGTACTGTGCTGCCATGTTCAAAATCAGCCAGAGAAAAGGTTATGTAGACATAAATCTGCTGAATCCAGCCTCGCGGGTGCTGCCCAGCTGTTTGTGCCTGTGTCTGTGCCGTTTACCGCTAAAACCTTCTCACCTCAGCATAAATAATATATGAAACAGAAAGAATATCTATAGAGCTAAAATGATAGTAAGATGGCAGAAAATTACCAACACCTATTTTGATCATCAAGTAGTATTCAAAGCAAAAATACCCAACATTTCCTCGTTATAGCTTCCTTATTTTGAGGATTTGCTGCTTCTTTGTCTCATGTGATAGTAAACTGATTATTTCTAGATTTGGCTTTAAAATTCGGTCTGTTTCCTGACATCCTCTTGACTAAATGTACTAATTACAGCCTGATATCTAGTTTGATGAACTACAGCACAAGACGTTACGTTCAACAGTCCTCCAGCCTGTTTAATAGACAAAGGTTCAGTTACCAAAACGCTGCTGAATTTCAAACGTTCACAAGGCCAAAACACAACTGATGCAGTATCAAATCCACAAACCAAGAACGCTGCCATGCTGTAGTCCTGAAGAAACTTTAAGACCTCATGGAGCGAGTCTGAAAGTTAGGAGCAGCAGCAAAACCATACGAACATGCATCGAATGAGCTTCAACATGTTTGGTGTGATGGATTTACAGCCTCAAACCAGGATAAGAATTGACTGTTTATTGGTGAATTACTTCCTTTGGATGATTGTCAAGGTACCATCAATGATTCTGTCCTAGCACCCCCAACAAAGAAACTTTGGTGGTTGTTGATTTGATCTCTGGCTTGCTTGAACAGATTGAACAGATAAAAATTCGCCTTCAGATGTGATGCTGCTCTTTAAAAAGAAATTAGCACCTTGCATTATTCCAACTCAACCTAACACTTCAGAGCTTCAACGACCGTCAACCACAAATGTACACACATACACACACCCACCTACACACCATGCTAGAGTGCAGCCAAAATTAACACAACTCCAAACCACAGGAGCCAAGCAAATCAAGAAAACAAGAACAAAACCTCAAGAGAAACAAAAACACAGCAGACACCACACACACACACACACACACGCGCACACACACCTCCATGTACAAGAGTGGGCGTTCTTTATAAAAGCT